>CM048920.1:40296161-40686097 GCA_026686955.1 Epinephelus cyanopodus
CTGCTGAGCTTGACCGATTTTTCCATACTGGGCTGCTATAACCACTCTGATCTACCAGTTTTGTGGCCTATTCAAGTTTGTAATTGACAAACTACTTCACCTGTTGTCTATTGCTGTCGGACTTATTTGTTTGAAGATCTCCGTACACAAAGAAAACTGCTGTTCCGCATCATGGCGGACCCGCAACAGCTCGCAAACATTTTGAAGCCTATTGAGCAATTCAAAAATGAACTGACAGCTCACTTTGACGCGAGACTCGAGATCATACAACAAGGAGTGAATAATATCCAGGGTTCGATGGCAACGATGTGTGAACAAATAAATGAGATCCAACAGCGGGTGAGTGCTAATGAAGACAATCTGGAAGACCTCTCCAAACGCATAAAATCCTTGGAAAAGGAAAACGCTCACCTGAGGGACAAAGCAGAGGACCTCGAGAATAGAAGCCGCTCATACAACCTCCGCTTCATCAACATCCCGGAGAAAAAGGAGGGGAAAGATATGATCGCCTTCATGACTCAACTGATCCAGCAACTCCTCGGAAAAGATAATTTTCCCACGCTAGTTATTGAGAGAGCTCACCGGTCCCCGACTTACATGAGTAAAACCAACTCTGCTCGTCCACGAACTGTCCTGGTGAAGTTCCTGCACTTCCAGGATAAAGTGAAGATCCTCCGCCTGGCCAGGGAAAAGGGGGAGCTCATCTATATGGGTGTTAAAATCCATATATACCCGGACTTCAGTGCGGGGTTGGTGGAGAGGCGTCGGGAGTTTGATGCAGTGAAGAAGAGTCTCCAAAGTGCTGATATAAAATACCCTGATGTATCCAGCCAAGTTGAGAGTGATGGCGGGGGATAAACCAAAAATATTTACTTGTCCAAAAGAAGCAAATCCTTCTTCAGCCATCTGCATCCCAGCCCGGCGGTCTCCTTCTCATCTTCGTCAGCATCCTCTTTTTCTTCTTCTCCAGCCTAAAGATGTGAGTAGAATAACTAAAAAAATCCGTGTTGTCAACTCTAGATATGACTCTCTTTTCTGTTCGAAAGTTATTTGAATCATTTGTTCGTAATTGAGGACTTCCAGAGAACTTTTTTTCCACTTTCTTCTCCCTGGGATCATAAACCATAAACTCACAGTTTGTTTGCCGTAAATCACGAGCCGTATGTTGCGGCAACGATGACGTCAATAGACTGTCGTAACACCAAAACTTTACTGCTTGAACGGCGAACGGCATTAGTGGCCCAGGTCAGTAGACATTTGTTCATTTCACACGTCTCATTTCACTTAACCAACAAAGTCGCACGGGAGTGAGGGGAACCAAAGTTTAATGTATTGGGGAGATAAAAAATTAAAAAAAACAGGAAAACACTAGATACAATGCCCAAAGAGATTTTTGTTGTATAACCAACTCTACTAAGATGTTTTTTGTTTGTTTGTTTGTTTGTTTTATTTTATTTTTTAAATTTTTTTCTCTCTTCCTTTTGATTGCTTTTATTTTATCTTCTTAATTTAACTTAATTTTACTTTTTCTTAAGAATATCAATTATGAGTTAGTTACTGGAAGGGCTTGCTCCTTTATTTATTTCTATCTATTTTTTTTTTCTCTCCTTACTCCTCTCTCCCTATAGTGTGCTCTTATTTTGTCGATAAACACTCATTAAAAACAATTAAAAAAAAGCACTGGTGTAGTTTTCACTTTTCCTTTAGATCATGTAGCACTTATGGTCAGCTCACTTTCCCAGCATTGCAAATTCATGTGGTGCTGGTTGTGTGTGTGTGTGTGGGTAGGGTGTGTGTATGTGGGTGTGAGTGAGTTTTGTATGTCCATCTGTTTTTCTGTTTGTTTTATGTGTTGCTCTCGTTCCCGGCCCAAGGTACCCTTTGATCTCTCTTCCTTGTGTCAACTGCCTTGTAAATGTTTGTTGCATGTCTACTGCTGATGGTAGCCTCACTTCTATAGATGGGAACGATAACATAAATGAAACAACTCGGCAGAACAATTGTAACGATACTGAACTTGAAACCTTTTTGTATACAGATTACAAAACTCATAATATGGTGGAGGAAATTGATCCAGATAATAATTTCTTTGCAAATTTAAGTAATATTTGTAGATATTATACAGAAATGAATTTCAATAATTGTATTAAGCTGGAAAACAAAATGTCACTTATACACTTTAATTGCAGAAGTCTTTACGCTAATTATGACTCAATTAAGTATTGCCTGGATCAATTTAACTCACCATTTAACATAATAGCTTTGTCTGAGACCTGGTTAAAATCAAGTAAAGGTACTGACTTCAAAATGAATGGGTATGAAATGTTTAATACAAACAGACAAAATAAAAAAGGTGGTGGTGTGGCAATTTACATTGATAAAAACCTCGACTGTAAAGTGGTAGAGAACATGTCACTGGCAGTGGAAGAAATATTTGAATCCATAACAGTGGAAATATGTTTGGAAAAAAGAAAAAACATAATTGTGAGTTGTATTTATAGGGCACCAGGATCAAATATTGAGGCATTCAAGGAATGGATGGAAAAGTTGTTTTCCTTAAACACCCCAAAAGATCTTTTAATATGTGGATTACAACATAGATCTTTTGAATGCCAAAAAACACAAACCAACAGAAGAGTTCTTAGATACAATGTTCAGTATGAGTCTGTTTCCACTAATCACAAGACCCAGCAGGATAACATCCCAAAGCGCTACATTAATTGATAATATATTTACCAATATTGTGCATAATAATACTATCAGTGGGCTTTTGTTTAATGACTCCAGTGACCATCTACCTGTTTTTGCTGTATATGATTTTAATTGTAGAAAGACTAAAGATACAAGTAATGTCAAATATATGCGAATAAGAACAGAGGAGTCTATTAATGCATTTAAAACTGACCTATTAGCTCAAAACTGGGATTCAATCTTAAATGAAAACAATATTGATACAGCCTATGATACATTTCTTGAAATATTTAACAGATTGTATGACAGTAACTGTCCAATCAAAAAGCAAATAAAGAGGCATAACTACATAAGCAGTCCTTGGCTAACAAAAGGATTGAGAAACGCTTGCAAAAAGAAAAACTTCTTATATAGACAATTTATTAAATATAGAACCAACGACGCAGAACTAAAATACAAGAAATATAAAAACAAATTAATAACGATAATGAGGACATGTAAAAAGGACTACTACACACTAAATTAATAGAAAGCAAGAAAAACAGTACTAAAGGTATATGGAAGGTAATTAATAACATAATCAGCAGGACAAATGGGGAGAGCTATCCAGACTACTTCATTGAAAATAACACTCCAATTAAGAGGATGGAGGATGTGGTGGAGAGCTTTAATAAATTTTTTGTCGGTGTTGGACCAAAACTGGCCAACAAGATTGTTGAAAGGGACGCTGAAGGCAGTTGCTCACTATTGATGGACAGAAATCTTAATTCAATGTTTCTCAGCCCAACTGATGAGACTGAACTCATAGATATTGTTGGTAATTGCAACAATAAAACTTCCACAGACTCCAATGAAATCGATATGACAATAGTCAAAAAGGTAATAGAAGGCATTGCAAAACCACTTACACATATTTGCAATCTGTCTTTTCAAACAGGAACATTTCCAAGCAGTATGAAAATAGCAAAAGTAATTCCAATATTCAAAGCAGGAGATAAACATTTTTTTTTTTACAAATTATAGGCCTATTTCTCTCCTCTCACAATTTTCAAAGATTTTAGAGAAGCTTTTTGCGGCCAGATTAAATAGATTCATTGAGAAACATAATCTCCTCTCCGACTGTCAATTTGGATTCAGGAAAAATAGATCAACTTCACTTGCATTAATGGAGCTCATAGAGGAAATAACAAATTGTATTGACAAAAGAAAATATGTAATAGGTATTTTTATTGACTTGCAAAAAGCGTTTGACACCATAGACCATGAGATACTCACAAGAAAGCTAGAGAATTATGGAATAAGGGGCATTCCACTAGTATGGCTGAAAAGTTACTTGGGAGAGAGACATCAATTTGTCTGCTGGAAACCCCATATTAAGCACGTCTGTTCTAAGGTGGCAAAGAGTGTTGGTGTCATCAGAAGGGCTGGACAGACCCTTAATAACCACTCTTTACTTTTGCTGTATCATGCCTTTGTTCTTCCATATTTGTCCTACTGCGTCGAGGTCTGGGGTAATACATACAAAACAAATTTGTCACCTTTAGTTATTTTGCAGAAAAGAGCCATCAGGTCAGTATACAACAAAAAATATAATGAGCACACAAACCATCTGTTTTTGAAGGCTGCTTCTCTCAAATTTCCAGATCTGGTCAATCTCTCAACTGCACAAATAATCTACAGGGCAAAGAACCACTCCCTTCCACATAACTTACAAACCTTTTTTAGTGAACGGGAAGGGTGTAAGAGATATGACCTGAGGGGAACAAACAAATTACAACAAAAAGGAGCAAGAACAACACTTAAAAGTATGTGCATCACAATTAAGGGAACATCTCTGTGGAATGGCCTGTCTGAAGAGGTCAAAACAAGCAAAAATCTAAAACAATTTAAAAGAATGTTCAAAAAGGAAATATTGGAATTATATAGCAAGGAGGAATTACTAGAGTAGTGAAGGGAAATGGAAAGGGGGCACTGAGAGCGTAAGTGTGTTGATTGTATTGTGTTAGTTTATACTTGTGTGTTGTGTCGACTGGGGTTGGAAGTTATAAGCTCTGCTTCGTCCATCCCCCTTTCAAACCAGTGTATTGTTATGTCAATTGTTGTCTTGTGGATTTTTATTGATTTCTTATTGTGTCATGTTGCATGTTGTGTCTACATGTGTAACGTATGGTCTGGTTTGAAATAAATTCACTAAAAAAAAAAAAAAAAAACCTGCCCATTCAACCACATTAGTCACTCAGTGTGTTTACATGACATTAGAGAAAATCGATTTACTGTGTAAGTCTAGGTGCAGTGTCATTACTAGTTCGGCTTTACTCAACATTTGATATATTCAGTAGACGTATCTTTTTACAACTCTATTTTACAATGGGAACTGCCCATTGGTCCGACAGCCAATTGGTCCGACATCCCATTATTCCAACCATATTAAACCCATTGTTCCGATGTCCCGTTGTTACGAAATCATCATGATGCCCTGTGGTTAAGGTCTGGTTAGGTTTAGGGCACAAAAACCACTTGGTTAGGGTCAGGAAAAGATCATGGTGTGAGTTAAAATGAAAAAAGTGGCAAACACATAAGCCATGAGCCTGCTTCGCCTCAAGCCTTTCCCAGCTGACCCAGAGCTGGTCACGGCGCACCATCAAGGCAGAAATACGCCCACCGGGAGCCGTTCAGCACCGCGGAGAGCCCAGACCCCAGAGTTAAAACAAGAGGTTATGATGTTTCACTCTGTTTTCTCTATGGCACTTGTATGTCCACCAGTAGCCTACTTTTGTTGTGTTTGCTGATCCTCTATAGTACACAAATACAGTATAGCCTAGTATAATCACATATCTAAACAACCGTACATCAGACTAATGGGATATCCATTGAGACCTTTCCAATGATGTATTTGGTTTAGCTCTACAACAAAGTTTTGATTTTTTTCATTTTCTGGACACAAGCCATGCCAGGTCTAGTTTCAGAGAACACTCTGTTACTGAGACGACACTTCACTCTCTCCAAAGTTACGTCACATACAGTATCTAACATCACAATTAGTCCGAAGCTGTTTAATAATTCACTTCACATGGTCTACACTTTTACCAACTGAAATAAAAATATATATCATGTTCTGATCTGTGAAATAGTCTTTTTATGGTATCACCTAAATATAATTGCAATTTTGCACATCAGGTACTTCTTTGAAATTATTCAGTCTTATATAATAACATTACATTAATAATATATGTCAGAAAATGGTACCATAAAAAGCCTCCTGCATGTGTGTGACTACATGTAAAGGTTTGTTCCTGACCTAAATTACTTAAGATAACCATGATCTTGACAACTATGCTATGTTATGTTAATGTCTTTTCACTTTTAGAAACCTTTCCCAGTCAATATTTCCTGGACTGTGGCACGAGACCACTGGTTTGGAAATACAGGTAACAGTATATACCACGTTATCTACATTTAACATCATTTAAAATTTAAAATCATCGACTGACAATTGACAAAGAACATGGTGGTCTAGCAGTTCCAAATCTAAGGGAATACTATTATGCCGCCCAGATGAGATACCTTGTGTAGTGGTGCTCCCCGGAGTACCAAGCTACGTGGAAGCACATTGAATTCAACATGGCTAATTTTCAACCTCAAACCAGTTTAGGGGGGAAAAAACATACAGACCACAGGGGAGAGAATTTAATCTTGGAGAATGCATTAAACAATTGGTATGAGATTGTTAAAAAATATAAATTAGAAGGAGACAGTAAACTTCTAATTTGGCCTTCTCAAACATCTCAGTTTAGTCCCAGACAAACTGACATCACGTTCGCAAGGTGGAGAGATAAGGGGATTACAGCGATGTGTACACTCCTAGAGGGGAAAACTTTCAAATCCTTTGAAAAACTCAAAAGAGAATTTGATTTAGACAATGGTGACCTGTTCAGATACTTACAGCTAAGACATTTCTATGAGACAGAAATCAAAAGAGGAGTTTCTGCAGAAGGAAACAAAGTGATTGAATTGTTTATTAAAGCATATAAATGTACACCTGTAAAGATTGTCTCTAAGTTGTATAGAGGTCTACAAAAACATAATGGAAATAACTCATTGTATGTGAACTGAATATTAAACTGTCAGAGAGTGATTGGCATTCTATGTGCACAACTCAGCAGACCTCCACCAGCTCTGATGGATGGAGGGAGTTTGGATGGAAGAATTTAATTTGCTTCTTCATTACACCACATATCAAAAATAAACAATTAGATGAACAGCAGCAATGCTGGAGACATTGCGGGCAGATGAGTGCCAATCACACACGTCTTTTGGTCTTGTGTAAAACTGCGGGGGTTCTGGGACAGAGTGGTTCAGATTATGGAAGAAATTTTTACACACGATACCCAGGGACCCCCGGATAATGTACCTGGGTTTGACCCCAGAAGGAATTGTTCAAAAGGAGGACCTGTACCTCTTCAAAATACTGACCGTGGCATGTAAAAAGGCCATAACAAGAAACTGGCTGAAAAATGACCCTCCGCCCAGGACAATGGCTGGGTATTGTGGAGGAGATTTAATCGATGGAAAGACTGACTTATTATCTCAGATTGAAAGCAGGGACCCTGGATCGACAGTGGCACAAATGGTCTGTGTATCAGAAAAAAGAAGGGTCAAATACTCAACAGACGTAATGGTCAGTGGAAAAAGTCGCAATAGGAGTAGTGTGCCCCACTTCCATTTTTTTTTTTTTTTTAATAGTTTTAGTTTATTCTCCTTTTTTTCTTCTACTTTCATTGTTTACCTTCCCAAGTTGCCACTGCATTGTTATGCAATTGACTCTGTACATGTATGGGATGGAAAAAAAGGGAAATAAAAAGCAAAATAAAAAGTTTCCAAAAAAAAAAAAAAAAATCATCGACTGACTTCTTTTCTGTCATCACAGGGTTTTCTGAGACAGCATTGCCATCTCGATGACCAGGAGACAGAAGAAATCCTGGACCATTTCAAATTCAAATTCCACAAAATGGAAGACATGGGGATCTTTTGTGAAGAGGTCAATGACAAGAGAGGATACATGACCTACACTGAATGTAAAATGGAGTAGGATAATAAGGATGGGCAATATATCGATATTGTACGATGTTCAATAAAAGGCTGAAAAGGTGTACTTTTATCTGTTTTCCTAATTGCTTTTAGGCCTGCCATAATAATTTACTTTAATTATACCATGAAGATCACAGGTGAGTTAGTGCATTTCAAGAAAATGACTACAGTTTTATCTATTCCTCTCCTCCCTAAATGCTGACATTTTTATATTTCAGCATAGTTGAAAATCTGATTGGCCTCAATCTTCTTAAGATCGTCTGGTGTAAAGTATATCATTGAAGACCTGAGTGGAATCATTTAATTCAACAGAAATAAAAAATAAGGCATTTACCTTAAATAAATGTTATACATGAGCTGTTACGGCTCTGAACAAATGTAGTGTTAGCATGTTGATTGATGTTTTCATGTAACTACTCCGACCGAACACATGTCTTTCTTAGGTTAAATGTTTATAACTAGATGCAGCAGGTTATTTTGGAATTTCCACAAATAAAGGATAGACAACATCAAAAGTGTTCTACATTTAAGAAGCTAATGGTTTTCACGCTACAATGTTGATTAATATAAATCCATGACAAAGTTGCCTCTTCCAAAATCGATAACGTGATTTTATTTTGAAGTTTCTTTTATTTTGAAGTTTCTTGTGCACACTTCCTATCCCAATGGGCCTCACACTGGAGGTAGGCTTGAGATGGGAGCCTGCACCGGAAGCGGCTTCACGCTGGAGGTCTGCAGTTCCGATACTCTTGTGTCTTCTTCTGTGGTTTTATTGCTGCAGGCGAGCAGAATCACTTCCGCCTCGGGTGCCGTATTTTGGTTTTCTGACTTTCGCTGTGTGTCCAACCCAAGTGAGGCTATGCTAAATAGCCATATAGAGAAAGGCTTTTTTGACGCTGTTGGGTTCAAATAAATATGCAGATCTTCAAGGGGAGTGATACGAACAAGGGACAGTTTTATTAATGGTAAAAAAGTTCAGCACAGCTGCTTTAAAGAGAGTACTGCAGAGCAAAAAAGTTTAGGCTAGACTAGGGATGTCAAAGATACAGCCCGGGGGCCTGATGCGGCCCGCCAGCAAGTTTCATCCGGCCCGAGATGAAATGTTGTGGATGTTTGTTGGAAAGAGGGGGAAATAAATAGAATAAATTAAATAAAAAACAATCCATTCAGATATTATAAACTACAGCAGTGGTTCACAAACTTTTCAGACTCGTGCCCCACTTGAAAATCTCAAAAATGTCCAACATCTGACCCAATACAACTTGACATTAAGACTTTTTTTTGCAAAAAAATTATTGACTTTTTTTAAAAGAACATTGCGACTTTTTTCCTTGACAGTTTAAGATATTTTTACAAGGAAATAATCCAAGTCTTCCATGAAATCATTTTTTTTTCTTTTTTTCTTTTTTCCTGTAATTTTAGAACTTATTTTTCTTGAAATTTTATTCCTATTTTTCTAGAAATATTGCAACTTTATTCTAGACTTTTCCTCTTAAAATATTTTTGAGAAATGTCGTATGAAGTAGTGACAAGTTCTGACCATCCAAACATCAGGCTTGCAGTTAAACAGGTGTCCACTGACAAAACAGAGACATTTGCATGGCTATGCAATGAGATTTTGGAGAAAGGACCACACACTGACAAGATGCCCTGTTGAAAAAACCAGCATCGACCAGACCACCATGGACCAGCATGGACCACCATGGACCAGCATAATTTCTATGGTGGTCCATGCTGGTTTTTTCAGCAGGGCGGTTATATACTGTAAGAGCCTTACAGACTGTGGCACACTCTACAGCGATGTATTCCTAACCCAACTTGGAAAATACTCTGTTTACCCGGTTGGTGCTCCTGATCTGTCAATAAACAGACTTGTTCATATGTTTCACTCTGAGACTGATGAAGACATCAAAAGACACAAAATCAATGGCAGACAGCCTGGCAGACTCTAGCCGACTCGGATCCTGGCTAGTGCTAACACCGGGAGCTAACTCTAACATTCCTCCTCTTCTCCATGAGTGAGAGCAATGTTTTAGCCTAGCAGGCAGCCCAAGAGCCAGGCGGATTTTGTAAGTTTGGCACACCGTGCACCCTGGCGCAGCTACTCTTCTTTCCCACCTCCGTCCCTCCTGCCGACACAAGTTGGAATGAGGGAGGAGAGAAGGCGTGGAGTGGATTTTACACACATCACACCAATCAAATGAGCCCCTCTTATCGCCTTTAAATGCGCCGCGCAAAGGCGTAATGAGAGTTTACTCAATTCGCCATGGCAGAAGAGAGCAGCAGCGTCAGATGGCCAAACTCCTCCCAGGAAGAAACTGACGTTGTGGTCCGGGAGGTCCAAGCTCGCAGTGTCCGAATATACGGAACAGCGAGCAGACCTCCCGGACTGATGATGCAAAGGTAGCCTGGGAGGAGGTCACCACAATTGTAAATCAATGTTGCGTTTCTCTTGTGTGCGCGCGCTCTCTCTTTCCCTCTGGCAGTCTCACTCTGTTTCTTTTCTTTTGACTTTTCTAAGATGACAGATGCTGAATATATACTCCCTATCTGATGTTGTGGCTGTTTGTGTTGGCTGAGAGGGATATGAACTCAGTTTGTAGCTGTGTTGATCAAATCAGGCTGGGTTTCCATTACACGTGCCAAACGTGCCAAATGGTGCCAACCCCCTTTGATCTGACATCAGATGTGACTGGACAGTCGATATAGAGATACATTTATGTGCTGATTGCAGATGGTTGCATTGATTTGTGGGTATTTATTGCATTGTTAATGTGCCTGACATTCTGTAAACCTGCCTGTGAGGTTTTGGTGACGTGTGCACACTGTCCACCGGTCAGCCAAACTTCGGCTTACACCGGCTGCGCTCTGCCTGCGCTGACAGTACACGTGGTTTCAGCTGGCGAGTTTTTAGTGCACCTTCGGCGAAGCCTTTTGGCACTAAACTGTCACTGCACCAAGCTGGATCTGTTGACACCTCCCCCTGCTGTGCCGCCACACCCATCTCAGCGCACCTCGGTCTGCCAAACTACCAAACTGAGCGCACCTCGGGTTGCGCTGCTCGAAATTAGCTCTGCGCGGGGTTCGCCACCCTGCGCTGTGCCGGGAAACTAGAGCCCAAAGTGTGCATGACCTGACACAGGCTGACAGGCTCAAACTGCAATGACCTTCAGATTGTTTTGTCCTGAGCACAGGCTCACAGGCACTACTTTTTTTTTTTTTTTTTCTGTTTTGTTGTTGTATGGACAGGCTGCAGCCTTGGAGGCCTATGGATTCTTGTTTGCTCTCTGTAAGTACATGTTCAGGTTTTTACAGTAGTTGTCATGAGTAATTTAGTATTGCCAATCTTTGCCAAAATAAAGTCGGTAACTGTATCTATGAAGACGTTGTCTGCTCAGCCTTAGCTCACCGAGCAAAAGCTAGTGGGCCTAGTAAGCTAATAGCAAATTAGCTAATGTTAAGGTGCATCAATCTGAAAACGTCGGTGTCACATTATGTAAATTGGGTGGTTATGAGTACAGAAGAATAACTTTTGTCTAGCTGAACAATAATGATTAATATAATCAATTGTTCACATTGTCAGACAGCAACAACAAAACAGAAAAAAAGTACGCATTTGCAGATCTGTGTACAGATTTACAGATTTCTGTATGCATTTACAGATTTTTGTACAGATTTACAGATTGTTGTACACATTTACAGATCATTGTACATATTTACAGATCGCAATACATTTGCATATCTGAATACAGATTTGTAGATTTTTTTTACAATTACATATCTGATTAGGCACACACAAATTCTAAATACACATTTGCAGATTTTTGTATGCATTCACAAACTTTATTACACTTTACAAATTATTTTACACATGTACAAATGTGATTACGTACACATAGATTGAGATACACATTTGCAGCTATTTTGCTACCATAATGGCCCCATAATCATCCCTGAGCAGAGGAACAAGAATTGTGGTGTGAATAGCAAATGCACAAAAAACAAAACTACAAAAACGTGCGTGAGCTGCTGCCGTGTGGATAGTGCACCTTGAAAATGTACAGTTAGTGTGTTTGATTGATTGATTGATTGAATGAACTCTCCACTGTCGAAGAGGTCTTAGAGGAGGGTTAGTAGCCACCTACGAAGGTGTTGGGATTGCCCAAAAGCCTGAGTAGCATCGCCCTGTAAAGCAACATGAACATGCTGGTGCTCTCCATTCGCAGCCTCTGCAAAGAGTTCAAGGTCAGCAGAACGAGGGAGGTGCTCCAGTACAAGGAATCCAGTGATCTGAAGGTTTCCCAGAACCTCAATCTGGCTGTGGACAGGAAGGAAGTGGAGGGCACAGGAGGCAGTGGAGCAGGCGGAGTCAAGGCTTCATCACAGAGCTCTGGTGGGATCTGTGGCAACCAGCTGTGTAGGATTGGGTAGCATTCCAACAACCAGCTACAGCAATCTAAAAGTCAAGGAGAGGCAGGACCTGATCCAAAAGGAGATGTGGGCAGGGGTCAAGGAGGAGCGTGCAAGCCAGAAAGTGGGACTGAGGCAACAGGGAAGATGGGAGCAAGCATTAGATAGAAAGATCTCATGAACCGAACTGTGGAGGGCTGAACCTTAATCTATCAAGTTCTTCATTCAGTCAGTATACGACATGCTGCCCAGCCCATCTCACCTCTTCTGTTGGGGCAATACAGAAACACCAACATGCACCTTGTGCCAAGGAAGAGGAACTCTGGAGCACATTCTGAGCAGCTGTCTCAAAGCATCGCTGGAGCACGCAAAAGGAAAGCCATCAGCAGAGTATCAGAAGCTGCAGAGAAGGCCTCAAGGTGGCTGTGGATTATAAGTGACATTATTTTTTTATGAAACATAGAAAACATATTTCATTTTGAAAATACAAAACGTTACAAATGACATTTAATTTTTTTTTCTGTTTTTTTTTCCCCCTGACAATTACAAGCTACTCGTAACTACTTAAAATTAGTGATTAAATGAGAGAGATTTCCTACAATGTCATTCTTCTAATTTATGGCTCACAATAACATCTCACAATGAAACAGTACGGGTATAATATGCCTTTCCCAAATCCTTAGAGTCCTGTGAGTATTCCAGTTTCTGAGTTTTGTGTCCCCGATGTTTTCTAGATGCCACAGGGCTTAAAGGCACTGTATGTAAGAATGTGGCCAAAACGGTTACTGCACTCAAATTCAAAATACTGCACGAGTTGTGTCTGCCCCCCCTCCCCTACAGATTCAAGGTTGCTGTACAGCGGCACACGAGACTGATTTGTTTGCCCACATGCGGCTGCCGTGGCAGGGCTGCGTCACTGCATCCTCGATCTTCGGTTTTCCAGCGGACCGTTCGAGCAAGTCCGGCTTCTCTGCTGCTAACGCTTCTGCCAGGATACAGCTGAGGAGGAGCCGGCTGCTAATGCTATGTACCGGGACACTGCTACTGCTGCTTCCCGTGCTGCTGTAGCTCAGTTGTAACTGTAACTGATGCTGAGACTCAACTGACTGCGTGACTGGTAGACGGCGGTGGGTGGCACGACAGGCCAAAACACAAATTCAAAACACAAACATGATTTGCAGACTCTAAAATTGTTTTTTAAATGCAAATATTTTGGTTGTACTATTGTTGTCCGTGAGATTAGTATGTTATATTAACATTATTCCTTAGTCTCTGTGACATATATGGATGATTTTACGACTATTTGCTTTAGATTTCGTACATATAGCTCCTTTGAAGAAAAGATATAATTTAGGCGAAAATTGTGAAAAAATGTGTATCAGTGACTGTTTATAGGGCTACAGTAACCTCAATATTTGTCAGAAATATTCACAATTGGGCTTGAAAGCAAAGACGACCTCCGTTAAATTGACACCAAACACAATATTATAAAACACTGAAAAATGTCCTGACTATAACCAATTTGATATAAAATGTCACCACTTCATCATTTTATATTATTAGATATTTGTGTGAAAATTGTGTATGTCTGATTGCTCCAATAGCCATAGTTTATGAGACAGCACAAATGTTCTATGTTTGAAGGTAAAGATATGAGGAGTGAAAATTGTGGGGAATGAGAGCATGTTTAAGAGATTTTTTTTAAGTAGATTTTGCAGCTCATCTCCACTCTAAGTTTGATCACCACTATGAACATTCCGTCCCATACACATTAATATAGGAATTGGAGATGGTAATTTTTACTAAGCTTTTAAGAAATCTGAATATTTGAAAAAGTTTTAATGGGATTTCAAAGTTGAATAGGACCCAGAATATATGGAAGATATTAAACATTTTGAAGTCTGAATTAAGTTTCTTGCTGAAAGTATGAATGGAAAGATAAGAGTTCAACATGAATGCGGATTTTTTCCCAGAAAATGTGTAATATTTCTGAAATTATGACAGGTATGAATGATAAAAGATACAGCAATAATGTTTTGATTGAGCTGAATAAAGCCTGATGTTTGAATAAATGCTCCTAGCATTCATACCCAAAAAGCACAACACCAGACCTCTTTCTGAAAAAAAAAATCAGAGCTGGGTTTTAACGTGCTTTAGCATGCTAGGTTAAACCCTACAATTTATAGTACCTTTCTTATTTTTCACTGCTATATCCAATACCACACACTTATTATGACTAGTGACAGAATTAAAATTAAGGACTTAATGCAGACTAAGAGTGAACTGATGGAGTAAAGGGCAGAGTTCTAATGGACATGGCTGTTATTGACAGATATCTTGAAGAAGCAAAGGCTCTCAGAAAAACCACTGTAGCCAGTGGCCATAAAGTTTCACCACACTTATCGATATACAGTCTAGTATGTGGCTTCATACTGGGAGGGTAATTTTACATCAGTAAAGCCAGAAGTAATTCAGAGGCTGGTTTTAAAGCATGGTTTGTTAAAAGTTTTATTTAAGTTTAATTCAGAAACATGTTAGTGCTCAGCCACTATGTCACTTCACATAGCTTTTCTTACCCTAACCCTCAGCAGTCTGTAAAAACATCTGGATTCTCTCTGAATCTGTTTATGTAGTCGATTACACAGCAACTCTTTACCATTTTAGCAGAGTTTGCTATGCTTCTCCTCCACATGAATGCATCAGGGGCAGATACTGACTACTGTTCGCCACTCAAGAGGGAGAGACTGTGCAGACTTACATATGGAGTAACGGTACATGTATACAGTGCTCACTCTATGCCGTGTATTGAGGTTGACTGTAAAAAGAGGAACAACTAGGTAGACAGGTGAGATGGTCAGGTTATCTGAGGCAGGAAACTAAAGGGGCATAGCTAGTGGACAGGTGGGGGATGGAAGGGCCCATATTTGCATATAAATACAGGATAGAGCAAAGAGCTGGCACAAATGAGGGGGGATTTGCAACCACACATAGTGGCATGCAAAAGTTGTCAAAATTTTGTTTTCTGTGAATAGTTAGATAATTAGAAGTTTGAACTTATCTCTAAAAGGCATGAAGTTAAAGATGAAACATGCTTTTCAACATTTAAGCAAGATGAGTGTATTATTTTTGTTTTGTACAATTTTAGAGTGAAAAAAGGAAAGAAGCACCATGCAAAAGTTTGGGCACCCCAAGACATTTGAGTTCTCAGACAAGTGCTCTGGTTTGTTCACAGTCATTGTTACGAAAGGGCAGGTGCTTTAGATTGCAAAGCTTTATAAATACTCTGACTCCTTACACCTTGTCCCAACAATCAGCAGCCATGGGCTCCTCTAAACAGCTGCCCAGCACTCTGAAAACTAAAATAATTGATGCCCACAAAGCAGGAGAAGGCTATAAGAAGATAGCAAAGTGTTTTCAGGTAGCTGTTTTCTCAGTTGGTAATGTAATTAAGAAATGACAGTTAACAGGAAGTGTGGAGGTCAAGTTGAGATCTGGACCACCGTGAAAAGTTTCTGACAGAGCTGCTTGATTGTTTAACAGGCAAATCAAAAACAACGGTTTGACGGCAAAATACCTGCAGGAAGATTTAGCAGACTCTTGAGTGGTGGTGCACTGTTCTACTGTGCAGTGACACCTGTATAAATATGACCATCATGGAAGAGTTATCAGAAGAAAACCTTATGTCCTCACCACAAAATTAACGTCAGAAGTTTTCAAAGAAACATCTAAACAAGCCTGATGCTTTCTGGAAATAAGTCTTGTGTAGCAATGAGTAAAGATGTTTGGATAAAAATGGATGCAGAATTTCATGAAAATAACACCTGTCCAATTGTTAAAGATGCTGGTGGATCAATCACGTTTTTGGCTTGTGTTGCAACCAGTGGCACGGGGAACATGTTACAGGTAGAGGGAATATTGGATTCAGATAAATTTGAGTAAACTCTGGAAGCAAACATTACACCATCTGTAAAAAAAAAAAAAAAAAAACTCTTAGCTGGTTACAAAAGGTGTTTAGTGGCTGTGGTACTTTCCAAGGGGGGTACTACTAAGTACTGACCATGCAGGGTGCCTTACTTTTGCTTTTGCTTCAGGCCCTTTTTTGTTTTTTCAAAACTGTAAAAGCTTGAAATAAAAGAGTAATCTTGCTTGAAATATCAAATAAATGTGTCAACTTTTTGCCCTTTGTAAATCAGGTCATATTCTACTTGCTTAGCTATTCACAGTAAACAAAACTTTGACCAGGGGTGCCCAAACTTTTACATGGCACTGTACCTGCACAGCCATATGTTTGCTAAGTTTGAATTTTTGGTCTATTGCAATGTAATACTCACATGCCATACATACAGCGAAAACGCCTAAAATGACATTCCCAAATTAAAATGACTGTAGCCTCTGAACCGCTGTGACTACATGCATGCATGTATGTCTTGCCAGAATGCAAGCTCTCTGAAGTTTCTTGTGAAAGTGTCAGAAACACTCTAGGTGATACAGAGACAGAGTAATGGGCCTCTGAAGTCAATAAAAAGTTGAAGATTTTGCCTAAAATAAAATACAAAAATGTATTTCAGGATGAATAACTGTGGCTTCATCTGAACAGGTAAATGACACTGGGGCTGTAGGCACACTATCAATCAACATTTGTTTCAAGTTTGAGGAAGATTGCTCCAGGTATTTTCCATGAAAAGATCCAGGTGGAGCTCCACATGACAAGAGTGCTCACTCCGCTTCAAAACAGTACTATCAGTGACCAAACAACACTCAGCCAGCTTCAAACATCGTACCTTATTGAAATCAGGGATTTAAGAGATCTCGTAATTACGAGATCTCGAGATGCGTAATTACGAGATCTTTTCTGAAATGGAGGACTGTCCACTGTTGGGACATTGTGCACTGCAAAATTTTTCACTGTGAATTCACAATAAATTATTGGATAAGTTTTGCATGACTTTCACAGTAAGGATTACAGCAATATACTGTGAAATGTACTCACAGCAATTTACTGTAATTTCACATCTGTGATATTACAATGCATTGTTGTAAAAGCACAACTGTATACTGTAACTTCACAGCTTCAGTGACAAAGCAATTACTGTGATATTACAGTACATTACTGGGGAATTACAATCTTTTACTGTAAATCGTTACAACAAGGCCCTGTACTTTTACAGTGTGTACTGTGAAAGTAATGCACAAGTTGACAGAAATTTACTGTGAAAGTGATGCAGATGAAGTTTCCATTTACTGTGAATTTACAATTATTGTACAATTAAAATACCCCCCCCCCAACACAAAACTCTGAAGTACAGTCAATGTTAGCCCAATAGCATATTTATTTACAAATAAGCATTATGCAACAAATGCCAAGAAATTCAACTTCTTAGTCATAAACTTTAAAAGCCATCTTAAAATACAGAGAAACTGTGCAAAAACTTGCAATTCAACTGCCTACATGGCAAGGTACGAGAGGAAGGGAGAGAGCGATGAAGGGATGTCATGAAGGGGTCAGGCGCTCCTCTCAGTCTCAAACATTCTATAATCCACATGCAACAGTGTTGAACAAAATCTTGCAGTGCAAACTTGTCTTCAAAAAGATCTACTCAAAACTGAGCCTGACAACTGCTGCAGCAAAAAACACTATGACGCCCACTCAAAGTCAATTAGTTTCCTCAAAAGGGTGCTCACGTGAGGGTTCATTGTTGTCCGCTTCTTGGTCTTGGAGCCTCTTTCAGGATTGATGCCCAGTTTGATCTCGGACATCGCTGGGGCAGGCACTTTGTTAAGGTATTTCCGCAGGATGACGTATCTCTGTGTATACAGACATACAAATGTATTGTTAGTACCCAAGTAACAATTTGGTCCCGTAGCCCAAAATGTTGACAGATTTTACCCGTATATTGCCACATACCCGTATTGGTCAACAGGACTTCTTGCCAGTCTGGCCTCTCCTGCCATTCCCGTGCGCTGTCTTCCTTCTCTGCGGCGTTGAGCAAGAGTATTATTCCTATTTTTGTACTCCACTCTTGTTTTTACTTGTTGCAGAAGAGAGTGACATCCGTCTCCAGCAGTATCACCGTCCTTGCCAATGTCGCCAAATGTTTTTGGATAGCTCCTGAAAATAGAGGCTGGATAATTAGAAAATATGTCATTGTGGCCAAAATAATCACAATAAACTATATTATTGCAATACGAAATATAAGGAAAAAAAGGTCCAACTTGCATTGTATTGTAGTGTCAAATTGTAGCTTCTACTTTGAACCAGTCTGGTTCAAAGAGAAACCTGAACACTAACTTGCAGGCAGGCCAAGATACTTACCACAAAAGCGTACAGCTAATGTGAGGATTACTTAAAAGGAAAAAAACACGCTAAAACATCAGGTTGAACAACAAGACTTTCATAAAAACATGTGAATAAGTCTGGTTTTCTTGACTATACTAGCTCCATTTAAACAAACCATGTTGACAGTCTTCACTTCTGCACCGTTGTGACATCATAGAGGTGCAGGAAATGAGTCAATGAAAACTACAAACAGTTGAAGGGGGTGGGGCTGGGGATTAACTGACATCTTGCACCACTTTAATTGTGTTTTTTTAATTACAACTAATGATAATATTTATAATAGTCCAATCCCTACCTGACAATGTTTCTCACAACGTTGTGGCACATGGCTCTGGATGGGTTGCTTGGGTCCAGGCTGTGAAGCGTTAGACGTGCTTGGGGCAGTGCTTGGAGGGCTGGCCAACAGCTGATTTGGAGGCTGGAAGGCTTGAGGAGTGGCTAGAGTGTTTGGAGAACTTGGAGCTGGGGAACCTGGAACACTTTGATCTGGAGCAGAGACCACCTCAAAATTAAGAGTAACAAGTCCTAGAAGGCAAAAACAATTTATTAATTAAGATAGGGCAAGATGTGGGGCTAGGGGTCAATAAAATATGTGCATAACCGTGGTCCTGCTCTGGGCATGGGTAGCAGCAGTGAGGAGAAAGGACTTTGTCCCAGTGACTCCTCAGTCATGTGTGGCTGTCACTTTAGACCGAGGACTTCGACAGGACTGGGCAGACTCCTAAAAATAATACTAGCTACTGTACACTGTATTTTTTGTAAATATGACCTAATAATGTAAACAGTTCTGTGTCCAGGCTCCCATGAGCACTGTGGTGTTATACACATGAGATTAAAGCAAAATTTGGTGTGAACATGCAGCTCTAAGTCATTTATTTTCACTTGTACAGAACCAACATTTATTAATCAGAATGTTCAACTACACTGCAGCTCGACACAATCCTGCTGATACACTATTTTTTGCACATTGTGTGAAATGTGAATAAACATTTATAGTCAAAATTAATAATTAAATGACATCATGGTGGGCATTGTACAGAAGTAAGAAAAAAAGAATATTTATTACATGGGGAAAGTTTAGTTTAAATGTGTTGTAGGACTATTACTGTTACTTTATCTACATAAGATCAAATATTTTAGCATGAAACGCTGCATTTTTTATTTAACCAAGTATTCTGTATCATAACTACATGTCTGACGATTGTAACAAAGCAAACCGCTTGAAAATCGGTTGAGAATTCAGCGAGTAATGATGATTTTAATCATAAATAGTCTCCTGCCTCAATGGACATACATGCATTAGGAAGCGCAGCTCCACCTAGGTAAGGTGGCGGCCGCATTGACATATCGCTCCGATGAGGAGCACCGTTGGATGTGACATCTACGTATATATATCTATGGCTAACTTTAACTGGTTAGCTAATAGTGCTAATAGTTGCTAATGGTGTTACTAGCTACCGTTCGCCAATTACTCCTACATACAGTACTCGAAGCCTTGTCGCATCTCCAGCAGCTAGCTAAGCAAAGCTCAAGACGTTGGACACAAACACTGGGCACATGTCAACCGCACGCCATGTGTTGAGTGACTACTGCACAATGTACACTGTAACGTTACTGGATAGCTGAAAAGACAGCTATCACTAGCAAATGCTGTGAGAGAATGTTCGACAGTTTCGGGCACTTGCTAACAATATATGAACTGTGCCATGCGATAAACATTCATTATTATCACTTAAAATAACATGGGTGTACTGCAGACAGACGTTATGCATGCCGCTCACCTTCTCCATTCAACCCAGAAGAGAAAACAACAGTCTGGCTGCAGTCCTCCAGCGTCAGGCCGCTTACGCTGCAGGCTCCTCTCTCCCGCCTCCTTTTTTTGAAATTTCTTGCGTGCACTTCCTGTAAGTGTCAAAGTCACGCCCCTTCCGGTAGAGCTCATGGGACCTTAGATCGGAAACAATATGAATGGCAGTGAACAGGGAGAGCAATATTATCTTTTGTTCCCGTTTGAGTTGCGACATGAAATCTAAATATGTTGTTAATGAATTTAAAATATGAATTTTAAGGTCAAGAAAGTCATACTTTGTGTTAAAACTGTTGAGATATCAGCATTTTAATTAGAAAGACTCAGGAGTTTTTTGTTTTTTTTTATTTACAATTTACAGTTAACATTTACAATACAAAACATCACTGTTTTCGCCAGGGGATTTGAAAACAGAGCACAGAATTCGAACACAGTTCCACAAACTAAATACAACAAAAACAAAAAAAAAGAAGAGGAAAAAAACGGAGACCAAGAAAGTAGAAGATCCCAAGGGTACTTGATAACGATAATAATCATAATAATCATCAGTCTTTATAGTACTTGTCCAAAACAGAGTCAGTTTTCTGAGCTTTCTTGCTCTTAGGTCCATTGATAGTTGTGCAATAGTGCTTCAGTTCATGTAGAAAATGATCAAAGCTCATGTCAAAATGACTCAAGAGTACACGGGAGGAGGTCGCGTATGTGACGTCAAAGCTTTCGCTCGCTTCCTGCAGCTCGGCCTCCCCGCTGAAATTCCACTGTTTTATGATTGAAGATGTCTGTGTGTTTTGTGCCAGGCTGCAGTCACTCCAAGATGCTGGAAGCGAGTGAAAGCTATGACGTCACATATGCGATCGCCTCCTGTGTAGTTTTTCTAATTACGTTTTTTTCAAAAGCTTATATTTTCAACAGTTTTACCACAAAGTATGACTTTCTTGACCTTATAATTTATGTTTTAAATTCATTAACGACATATTTGGATTTCATGTCACAACTCAAACAGGACCAAAAGATAATATTTCTCCCCACATTCACTGATCATTCATATTTTTTCCGATCTAAGGTCCCATGAGCTCTACTGGAAGGGGCGTGACTGTGTTAAGGCTTATGGAGGAAGCAGCTTTGTCGTTGATTTATATTTCATTAATCACGCAAGAAACTTCAAAATATGATCGTGTTGACACCTTTGGAGGAATCACCTTTGTCGTCCTCTCAGAGAAAAGGGAAATGGCGTCTTCAGGTTCAGTGCCGAGTTCGGTTACATCATGTGACTTACCAGGGATATTTGAATAAAAATATTACACTGTAATAATACTGTTGAATACTGTGACATCCTTGCATTTTTTTACTGTGTTGCTGTGATATTACAGACTTTGTTGTGATATAACAGGGTTTTTTTGATTGCAGGATTTTACTGTAAAATAACAGTTAAATGCTGTAAAATCCAAGGATACTGTAGTTTATACAGGTATTCATTGGGATATTACAGGGGAACTTAATTACAACAAATTACTGTAAAATAATACTGTTAATTATTGTGAAATGCTGGTAATTCATTACAGTGTGCACACAGCCCTTCACCACCTGAATCCTAAAATAAACACCTGTTTTATTACACAGTCACGCTTCCGTGTTGTGCCATTCAAATGACAAGAATTGCTGTTTATTACTCTTAATTATCACAGCCAGCTTACTGAAAAATGTCGGGTTTAAATCAGGCTCAGGCCCATAATTACAGTTAATTGGATGGGCTGGGCTGGTTCTGGACATAACGTGCACGGGCTCGGGGTGAGTCGGGCTGGATTTTTTGGGCCCAATTTAAGCTCTATTAGCCGCTCTTGTGGAAAGGGGGTCAGTTCCGGGGAACCCACATCCACTTGTTTCCCCTGAGCCGCCTCAAGAACTGCCTGCTCTCGCCCTGCAGCTACGAGGAGTCCCTCCTGATCAAAAAGCCGCTCCACCTCTGAGCGCAACAGGTCCAGAGCCTCTGTATAGTCAGGCAGGCTGCATATCACATCAAAAGCATAGATCTATGCATTAATGATATGAAAGAGATAAATGTAATTCAGACAAATTGAGTTTAAATTCAGATTCTTTATTTTAACTGTACTCCAACTTTAATAGACATCCAGTTCAAAGGGTGCACTGTTATGTGTTTAGTTAAAATCCAGTTTTGAAATGAAGACCAAAATTCAAAGAAAATATGCTCTACTGTTTCAATGTCACTCTCACAAAATGTCGTCCCAATTAAAACCTTACATGTAGGAAGTTGTTAGATGAATAAATACCATTTAATATTTTAAATGTCACCTCTTTACCTGTGTGAGATTGGATAAGAAATATATCTTCCTTATTTTTCTTGCCTCCACGTCATTGTAATTATGCAGAACATATTTTCTTTTTAGCTGGTAAAGATAGTACTGTGTATTTAAAACATTTCTAAAAAGTTTATTAGAGAATTATTCACTCAGCTGTTGGAATCTGTCCGCTAAAGCTTGCAGCCTCTGTTGCCGGTTCATTTCAGATGTTCGCTGTGGTTTCGCCACCATGGTGTGGCAATGCACCAGCTGGACGCTAACCGCAGTTAAACAAGAAGAAGAAGAAGCGGAGGATCATGGGTAGGCTAGGCATTTTCGTGTTAACAGGGCTTTTTTTTACAGTCTTAAGATGTACAAATTTGGCGTGTTAATGCAAATGTCACATTAGTCGTTTTGGTCCTTTCCGCATTCCATACGAATTGGAGACGCTC
This sequence comes from Epinephelus cyanopodus, assembly GCA_026686955.1. Taxonomy (NCBI): domain Eukaryota; kingdom Metazoa; phylum Chordata; class Actinopteri; order Perciformes; family Serranidae; genus Epinephelus; species Epinephelus cyanopodus. Next base: position 40,319,244 of record CM048920.1, read on the forward strand.
ACTGAAGTGGAGGCACACAAAAAAATGTACTTTTTGGCACACTGTCCTCCGGCATCAATACCAAACGTAAGCGGAGTGAGTGGGAGAGTGTGTGTGAGGCTGTCAATGCTGTGTGGACAGAAAGGCGTACACACGCAGAATTAAAAAAGAAGTGGTCCGACATTAAGGTGGACGTGAAGTGGAGGAGGGCTGCCCACCGCCAAAACAGGCGGGGGGACAGGAGAGGAGGAGCTCACCCTGTTTGAACAGAAGTCTCCTGGGGTCAGTTGAAAGCAGACAAATAATTATTTGAACTGGATTTACAGTTTTCATTTGTTAATTTTATACACTACTTACACGGATCGCACACTATTGTTGGAAATTAATGCAGAAGTGCACCAGGGAAAAGGTGTGGCTGATTAGGAAATGTCACACTTTACGCACAGGTTTATTGACATGAGTACTTTACACACAGACAATCAGGGACTTGTTAGAAAGCTCTGAAGCTGTATTTTAACCAGCAAAAAACAGCAAGTCACTAACTTTAACCTCTTACTAGTACTGATATACAGGATAATATTTGGGGGCGCACATGCTCAGTGCGCATCAGGGGGATTAATATTAGGACAATTAAACAAATAAATTATTTACTCACCAAGAAGCCACCCATCGGGCACAGTGCCAGCTAGTAGTCTGTTCCCAACCATGCTGTTACTCAGAATGTATGAATCATGCGTTGAACCAGGCCACCTTGCCACAATGTTGGTTAATTGCATTTGCGCATCACATATGATCTGTACATTGAATGAAAATGCTTCCTGTTGATATAAACAAATTCATCCTGTGATGGTGCTTTTATACTATAGCCATGTGTGTGCAGTCGATAGCTCCAATAACGTTTGGAAAACCGTCTGCCGCTGCAAATTGCGCTTTAATGTTGGCCTGTTCAGCTGCATTGTATGGGAATTTGATACCTGGCTGACATGCGGATAATTCTGTCCCACACAGCTGGCATGACTCGGCTCAGGGTCAACTGGCACAGTCCTGATTGGTCGGCCAGCTCCCTCTGGAATGCCCCTTGCTAGGAACCCCAGTGTGGTCAGCACCTGTATGGATACAGGCAGCGCATGGCTCCTCACCGTGTCGCGCTGCCGACTGCAGCTCTGCGCACAGCTCCAGGAGGATTGGCCTTCGGGAACTTAAAGCAGCTGATGAGCCAGTTGTCATCATGTGCCATCTGTCTCGGAACACACGCTCTCTTCTTCGTATTGCGCCATTTACAAATCTTCTAATACTGCTAAAGCAGCCGTTGTTGTTAACGGTATTTTCAGCACCACTTTGCGCATGCTTTTATATCCACTCATCTAATTGCAGACACGTGGGTGTGTTAATTGTTCATCAGTGTTAATTGTTCATGTTTCTCTGATGTGAACTAATTGTTTTCACATTTATTTATTGTAACAGTTTCCCAGCATCACCTCTAAGTGTCGCCAAAGGATCAACAGCTGTAGAAATGTGTGTATGCCAGCCATGAAGTTGGCGTGAGGCACCGCACATTTCCACGGTCATTTCACTCTTGACGCATCTAAATTTTGCCGTGGAAAAGGACGTACGCCACGTTTTTGTGCGTACGCACCCTTTGTACATGAGGCCCCTGGTCTGTAGTTTTTAATAAAATGGTTTGTCGGATAAATTATATGCTACAGTTGCAACATGCAGAATACTATCAGGTCATTCAAAACAACTGAAAACCATGGACACAACAAATGTCATACTTACATACTTACTCACTTACTTAGTTACTTACTTACTCTTACATCAGTATGGTTAATTGTAACTATTTAACTATGAAATGAACATATTAATTAGATTGTCATATTGTCAGATGTTTGTTTGTACTGTTTATTCCGAATACGCAAATAGTACAAGGCTTCCCGATTGCTACTAAACAAATTCTTTGCACAGCATAATATAGAAATGAAAATTGAGGAAGCAAAATAATAACACAGAACACAGAAAAACAGAAAGTAAATGACATATTCGAAAAGGAGGAGTGAGAAGCATAGTACACTTACATATATACATATAAACAACATATTTTTGTATATTTTCTTGAACTGGTTGATATTTGGACTTTGCTTGACTTCCTCATTTAGATTGTTCCATAGCTTGACACCAGTAATAGATACAGAAACCTTTCAAGGTTGTTCGTATGTTTAAGATGTATTCTATTACATTTCAGGAACACATGTATTACACAATTGTACTGGCAACAGAAAGAAGGAGACTTGGAGTTCTCTTTTTTGTAAATAAGTTTTTATTCCAGATATCCATATCAATCTCAAAAGTAGAAAAAAAACAAAGAAAAAAAAGGTAGAACAGTAAAATAATTTGAGTGGTCTATAAAATGTAAGAAAATGGTATAAAATGTCTTGTCCCAAACAAATATCAGTAAACATTACTGTTACATGTAGAAGTATATAATCTCAAACAGATACTTCTCATCAACATACCATGACCTGCATTTTCCGTATGGTTTTTCAGGTGCCTCTGGATCACGCTCTCATTTTTGGTTTTAAATTTGAGGCAGAGAGGACACCCAAACTCGGAGGGTGAAAGGGTTGTGTGCCCCAGACTGGCTTCGTCACTCAAAATAGAGGGGTGCATCTGAAAAAAGGAGAAGTCAATAAACATTGATAGCTGGAAAACATACTGAACATCAACCATATTTTACCAATCTAAAGGACTCATGGTGAAGGAGGCACCACAGCTATTTATGTATCCACATGTGTATGTGTATTAGTGCTCTGCATTACTAAAACATAATACAGATGTATTTTTTGCAGACACCCGGGGCTATGTATACGTTATTCATCTGACCCGGGTAACCCTTGGGGGTCGCTCATGTCATATACCACATGAGACAACTCTCGTTACTATTTTTAGAATATCTCCAGAAAAAATTATGTATAGAACTTGATTGAGTAGCGCAGGGTTGAGGTTATACAAGCATTAACACACGAGGAGACCAGGTGAACCAAAAACTGGGAAAAAAATGGCTTGTGTGTAGTGAGTGTGTGCACAGATGTTTTACACCACAACACACCAAAAAGCAGAGGAACACATATTAACCCTGCTGCAAACCACATATCTAAATTAACCAACACATCAAACGAGGGCAGTAATAGTCTCTGACCAACATTAACACTGTTTACACACAGACATTGATGAAAGGGAGCACAACAGACCTTGAGCAGCTAACGTTAAGTTAATACCAATCATGTCCTCATTTTTACACAACAAATGTAGCTAAACCCATCCGGTGGTAGTAATTTGTGCATGCCGAGATTCCCCACATAGACGTCCCCCTAATGATTCGATACATTATGTAGAATTGCCTCTTAGAGAACATAACACACATGTTAAAGTATAATGAAGATGATGACGCATGTAAATGCAGCGGCTTGGTACTGTGCTAGCTAGTGCTAGCTACTAGCTAGTGCTAAGTGCTGAACAGAATTTCGTTGTACAAGGTACAATGACAATAAAGCTGTCTAATTCTAATAATTAAAAGACTCGTTCCCTTTTCGTTCTTTCCCTTAGTATTGCGTGTATTGTTCACATTCTTCTCTTCGTCTTCTTCCTGTCTGCAGCTGGGTCCCTCTCGCACCAGGGGGCAGAAAGAACCTCCCTAAAAAAGGCCTCTGTCATTAAGGAGGTTTTGCTATGTAGTTATGTTGTTGTGGCCTTATGTAATATTTCAGAATAATAGTAGTAATCCCTGGCGTTGCGGACTGGCTTTTGGAGCGTGGAACATCACCTCTCTGGTGGAGAAGGAGCTGGAGCTGGTGTGGTGGTGGAGCGGTACCAACTAGATATAGTTGCGCTCACCTCCATGCACAGCAGCACTGGTTCTGGAACCAAACTCCTGGAGAGGGGCTGGACTCTTTTTCTGGTGTTGCTCAGGGTGAGAGGCACTGGGCAGGTGTGGGGATACTCACAAGCCTCCAACTGAGCGCCGCCATGTTGGGGTTCTCCCTGGAGAACCAGAGGGTCGTCTTGATGCAACTGCGGGTCACAAAGAGAAGGTCTCTAACTGTAGTTTGTGCTTATGCACCGAATGGCAGTGCAGAATACCTGGCCTTCTTGGAGTCCTTGGCGGCGTCCTGCAAGGGGTGCTGGCTGGGGACTCCATAGTTCTCCTGGGGGACTTCAACACTCACGTGGGCAATGACAGAGAGACCTGGAGGGGGGTGACTGGGAGGAACGGCCTGCCTTATCTGAACCCGAGTGGCGCTTTATTATTGGACTTCTGTGCGAGTCATGGACTGGCTATAACGAACACCATGTTCCAGCACAGGGAGGTTCATAAGTGTACCTGGTACCAGAAAACTCTAGGCCAAAGATCAATGATCGATCACCATCTGGTGGTGAGTTGGATCAGATAGCGGGGGAGGCTGCTGGATAGACCTGGTAAACCCAAACATGTAGTGAGGGTGAACTGGAAACATCTGGCTGAGAACCCTGTCAGTGGGGTATTCAACTCCCACTTCTGGGAGAATTTTTCGTGCATCCCGGGGGAGATTGGGGACATGGAGTCTGAGTGGGCCATGTTTAAATTCTCCATTGTGGAGACGGCTGCTAGGAGCTGTGGTCAGAATGTTGTCGGTGCCTGTCCGGGTGGCAACCGAAGCACCCGCTGGTGGACACCCCCTCCTGAACCTGGCCAGTTCACACCATGCCCAGTGTGAACAAGGCAGAGCCTTAAGACTCCAGGGAACTTTCACCCATATCCCTAGCAGAGGTTGCTGAGGTAGTTAAAAAGCTCCCCATTGGCAAGGCGCTGGGTCTGGATGAGATTTGCCCTGAGATGCTGAAGGCTCTGGGCACTGGTGGGCTGTCTTGGCTAATACACCTTTCCAGTGTCGCGTGGATGTCCGGTACGGTGCTTGCAGATTGGCAGACAGGGGTGGTGGTCCCCATCTTCAAAAAAGGGGACTGAAGGGTGTGCTCCAACTACCGGGGTGTCACACTGCTCAGCCTTCCGGGTAAAGTTTACTCCAGGGTCCTGGAAAGGAGGCTCCAACGGATTGCCAAACCTCAGATTCCTTTTTGTTAACTACCATCTAGTGGACATTCCTTTTAGTGCTGATTTTTCTTTTGTGTCACTTTCCATTCCCCATGTTGTCTTCACTTGAACAAAGAGCAGCCTACAGTGTGCATGTAAACCAGTGTTCTCCTTACGTTTAAGCCTTGAAGTTGATAGGTCTGTAAGTACAGACCTGAAATCTTGTGTAAATTAAACTTTTTAGGAGGAAATAGTTCTGTGGCAGGAAGATTTCTTCAGTTGTCTGATAAATGTACTTTATGCTAAGCATTTACTGCAGGTTAGATTGCTAACTAACTGAAAGAAGCATGTCTATGGAGGTCTATATTAAGCTAATACTTGTGCAATTCATATTTGATATTTACCTGCAATGTTAGCTGGGAGAGAAAGTTAAAATTCATCCATATTAAACGGTAGTTTGCTTTATTACAATAAGTTAATGAGCATTTTGTAGCTGTAATTCTTCACATTGTCAGTGTATTTCATCTGTAAGCACTATGTTTGCAGAAAATTGATACATTTGTTTCTATTGTATTTTTCAGTTTTACAGAAACTATCAGTAAAACCACTTTATCAAGAGCATGGTTTAATTGGATTTTTTGTTCACTATCTGTCAAGCCTTGCTCAGAAACACAATCATGAGGACAGAATAGCTCACACACTTCTGTTTAGCTTACTCAACAAACATTGTGTTAAGTTGTAACCTGTGACTTTCCAGTGATTTATTTATTGAGAGATCACTTCATGACCAGTATAGACAGCAAACAGAAACTCTTTGAATTTAAATATGGAATGTGAGTACTGCAGATAGACTTGAAGAAGAAAACTGATCCCTTTTACCTTTTCTGTACATAATGTGGCATTAATCAGCCTTTGTCTCTCTTGCTGTCAGTTTGTCTTCATGTCTGTCTCCTTGCAACAATGTTGTGTTCCCTATGTTCTAGGTGGCCTCTGTCTTAATTCCCCTCTTTTCTTCCCCCCTCATCATATTTTCTATCGGGACAGCTGTCAGAAGGCCAGCAGGGTTATTATCTTGATATGAGATACACCATGTCGGCCTTGGGCAGCTCTCTCCCCCCACCTCTCTCTCGCTCTCTCTTCTTATATCAGGTAATAGGTGTATTGATCTCTGGCCACCTCTCTTGCTGGGTGACAGACAGACCACTGGGGATTAGGTGGTCAATCTGCACTATTGGCATCCTTGCCCCTATCTATATCCCTTTTTGTGTGTGTGTTTGGTCATTCGTGTGCAGATACATCCCTAGGTTTGTTATGTTAATATGTCAATGTGCACTCATCAAAGTCCACTGAAAACCTGACGTTGTTTTTACAATTTCTCCCTACAAAAGTGGGGATATTTTTAGCCAAGGCTGAGCCACACTAATAGGCTGATGGTATTCTGATTGATCACATGGCAATTGAAATTGGTGATATCCATTCCCCATAATGAGAATCGGATGCTTACTTCAGCTTCGAACATCAGGAACAATTTGGAGAGGCAGAAAATGAGAAGTGTTTGTATCAGCCATGAGGCACTGTGTCCACTGGGGATCTTTTAACAACGCTGGCTTATTTCTTCTCCTTGTTTACTGTGGAAAGGACACACTGATGACAGCTCTGAGGGCTGAGTGTGTTCTCAGGGCACTGGGCCTTCAAAGTTTGAAGAAAAAAACAATCATCATCTTCAACAAAAGAGCATGATTCTTCAAAGACATTTTCAGTTTTTGGCATAGCAACAGCAGGGGCAATGATAAGTGTTTCCTAAGTGACTGCTGTGTACTGAAAAGTAGAATGTTTTGCAGAGTTAGGCCCTCAGTGATGCTTTTTGATATAAAAACTGCTGAGTGCACCATCCTAGGGTACGAACATCACAAATGATAAACCCTTAAAATGTTACAAAACTTTTTGAAAGAATTAAACTTTTTAAAGTAGGTTGAATTAAGGATGATTGGAACATTAGATTTTTTGAATTTCTTCCTTGTGTAAGCTTTCTTGCCATAAATTAAGAAAAATAGCCTAATATATCATATATTTCTATAATACTGAAGATGTTACTTATCCATTTGAGGAGGAGTGGAATAAGCTTTTGTGTAATCTGTCAAAAAAAACATTTTATTTGTAACATTTGGGTGATTGGGACAACACATCTTATCATTGATTTAGGCTAGTGTAAGCATATTTAGGCCTATTTTAACAATTTAATTCATACTTAGCATTTCACATGCACATTTTCCTTTTGCTGTTCATCCATATGAATTAAGACTCCATGTTCATTTATGTTCAGCTTTATTACTGAAGATAAAAATCCATGCATGAAACAAAAATGGTTCCAAAAATTCAAAGTCCAAATAAAGTCCAAAATTAATTTAATACATTTACCTCGAAGTACAAAATTCATTAACTGGAAGTACAAAATTCATTAATTGGAAGTCCTGTATTCCTCATCGGCTTGAGGAATACAGGACTTACTCCCAGCAATGTGCTTATATCCACCAACAAGTCCCTTCACTCGCCTCTGCAAAGTGGATTTTGGCACATTCCAGACCCTGCCCAAGAACCTCACTTTTGGTGTTTCCCCTGCCTCCACCATCTCTCTATATTCTTCTAGAGCTCCCTTCATCCTGGCCTCACTCCAGTTGTTGTATGTTTTCTTTGCTGTTTTTGCTGTTTTTTCTTCTTTCCCTGTGCGCTCCCAGTCTCTTCTTGTATCTCTCTGTCTCCTCCTGCCTCACTGGTGCCATTCTACTCTGCAATACGGTAGACTCATCAGGATTAGTTAGGAATGGGTTAAAATGTAAGTTTAAATTTAGTGTTAAGTATGGCTGGGTTAGTGTATAAGGGCAAAAAAAAGCTAGTGAAAAACAGCTAGTCCATGACACATAAAGAGGTTGGGAACCACTAATCCAGAGCATACACAGTGGTTCTCTATTGCAAGGTGGATCATTTTCATCATTAACAAAGCCTTTTAGCACTGTCCCATTCACCCAAAACCACTGGGACAAACTAAAAATAACCTAATTCGAAAAATATAAACATAATATTAACACATTTTTACTGATTTTGTTGCAGTAGTACATCACATTCATGTTTCCATCAAAAGTTTTGGCTATATATTAGGTATGACAATGTTATGACCTTACAATAAGATGATGAAAAAACTTATGTCATTTTCCTCACCTCATGCAGTGCAGGGTCAACTTCCTGTTTGCTGCTTGCCCCGCCCACCTACGTAATGTCTCAACAATGAGGGCATGTAATATTGATTATGAGGTTTCACAGCAAGGGCTCAGCATTAAATGTTTTTATTTTCACTCATCAGGTGAGAAAATAAACCGTGTAAAGTTATACTGTCCCATTGACCTTATGTCCCAATTAATCATAATATGTTGTCACAGTGATATAAATTACAGCTGTGATGCTACCATTATGCAATAAATAATCATAAAGGCTATTGTGCCATGAGGGGGCATACCAGTCAGCTATTTAAAGGTGCTGTGGGATTTGCAGGTAGAGAACACCTCACTCTAGAGTAGAAGAGAGTTTGGTGCAGCAGCACCACTTGAGTATCAGAGTAGTTCTGAGAAGCATCTAGTAGGTGAGCCTTCATGGTCTCCTCAGACAGCCTACAGCTCCAAGTACAGAAAGTTAGCAGAAGGAAATCCAGTACATGTCATTTACTATTGTTACTAATTACACAGACAGACGATAACTGACATTACTAATTAGAATTAATATATATATATATACATATCTTTTTTTTCCAGTAATACCATTAAGATTGAGGGACTACATTGACAAGACTTCTTGCACTAACACTGTCACAGTTGATGGACAATGTGCCCCAGATGTCCAGCTTTTTATTTGAAGATGTTCTCCATATTATCATCACCATTTTGTTGCTGCTGTGTAAATTTAACCTTGTGCAGATTTAAAGAATGACCTACAGTATATTTCCTGGATGTATATGTATGTAAACAACAGATTTTTTTTACATTTTGTTCTATATCCTATTCTACTCAGAATTTAATTAATTATCTGTATACATGTTGTATACAGATAATACATGTTGGAACTAGAATATTGCCATTGAGACCTTGATTACATCTGCAGTTTCGTACAGCTCATGGACACCTAACACTTTTAGGTGATAAGGCTTTCTGTGCTGCTGCCCCACATTTGTGAAATTGCCTCCCTGATAGCCTGAGGGCACCACAGACCACAGAGAGTTTTGAAAGGGGACTTAAAGAGGTAACAGATAGGATTCTGGTTGTTTTAGCTTGGCGCCACCTAGCATCAGCAGTGTTGCTCGCACTGTCGCAAAGACCAAATTGACCGTGGGGATCAGAGATAATCAATAAAATGTAGGCTGTAAAGCCACCAGTATACCTCTATGTATATGTAGAATGAGTGGGGTGGGGGTGTATCACTGTCCGAGCGCTGCCGTAGAATGGCAACGACGATGAGAGCCAACCGACACTCGCTACGCAGTCCCTGGTTGCGGCGATTTGCAATGCTGGCCAGCTAGGAATGAACTAGCAGCCAGTACAGTACAGTCCTCTCTCGGCTAGCTAACATTTAGCCGTGTTACTTACTGATCCATTAGAAAGAAAGCTAGCTGGACATCGGTTCTGAAGCCTCTTTGGTCACGGAGCTCCCTCCATCTCTTGAACGCCTGACTGAGGTTTACTCTTGTTTTTCCTCTTCTTTTATCACTCTCCTTTTTGTGCATCCTCGCCTCCTCAGACAGATTAGCTGGTTTTCTTTTGGGAGGCCGTTTTTCACTTATCTCCAAACTTTGCCTGTCTGCCACTGTGCTCCTGATTCAACTATCTCATGTCCCGGCTAGTTCCTCGTAAGGACCAGCTCCAGTCCCTGATTGGCTGACCAACCAGTTTGGCAATACGTGACACATTTCCTGCAGTAAAGCAAATTTTTTCTGTGGAAATTCATCCCCGGTGGCAGAAGCTTATTGCAAAGATTGCAAAGCCATTAAGTAACCTATGTAAATGCTGATAGTCCGATTTTACTGTGTATATTACCCTGTAACCCACATTATTTTCATAATGATATATACAGGCAAAATGCTGTCTGTTGCTTCTGTAAAACCTTTCTTTGTAGGAGAGCTTTTGATATTTAATTTTTGTTTATTTTAACTAGTTGCTATTTTTTATCCTTTCCTCCCCTGTTATTATCTTGATTTTACCCTTAGTCCTGATTTTTTTAATCTATTACTTTTAAATTGTAGCACTTTGAGATTTTTTAAATGTAAGGTGCATTATAAATAAAACATATTATCATTATTATTACATATTTCCCACAGGTTTGCGAGTCATTCCCACCTGATGGGCTTTTGGAGGCAGAGAGAGCCAGCAATACCAAAGATGGTGTGTGTGACAAGAGCACAGATAGCACTCGTTGAATGAATGAATCCCCTCCTCCCAGTCATAATAATACCCACATTCCTTGAGGCAGCGGCCGAGGAGGGGGAGTTGCAGCCATTTTTAACTCTAGTCTGTTAATCAGCCCTAAACCTAAACTAGACTATAATTCTTTTGAAAGCCTCGTTCTTAGTCTTTTACATCCGACCTCCGCAGCCACTTTTATTTGTTATAGAGTATCGTGCTCCTGGCCCGTATTCTGAATTTATATCTGAATTCTCAGAGTTTTTATCCAGTCTAGTTCTTAAATCAGATAAATTTATTATTTTAGGCAATTTTAACATTCATGTCGACGCTGATAATGACTCCCTGGCTACCGCGTTTATCTCATTATGAGACTCTATTGGCTTCAGTCAGGGTGTACATAAACCCACTCACTGTTTTAACCATACCCTCAATCTAGTTCTGACGTATGGAATTGAAATTGATAACCGAACAGTCTTTCCACAAAATCCCTCGCTATCGGATCATTATTTGATTACTTTTGATTTGACTTTGACTTTTTACTCGATTACACGCCACTCAGCAATAGTTACTATACTAGATGTTTATCAGATAGTGCTGTCGCAATATTTAAGGAAATGATTACTCTGTCGTTAAATTCAATACCAAGTCCCTCAGTAACAGAGGTTTCCCACACCGACTTTAACCTCTCCCGAATTGATCATCTTGTTGATAGCGCCATAAGCTCGCTGCGAACAGCACTCGACTCTGTAGCTCCTCTTAAAAAGAAGTTAACAAAGCAAAGAAAGTTCGCTCCTTGGTATAACTCTCAAACCCCTAAGTTAAAACATATATCACAAAAGTTTGAAAGGAATTGGTGATAAACCAAACTGGAAGAATCTCATTTAATCCGGGCAGATAGTCTCAAAACTTATAAGAGGGGTCTCCACAATGCCAGAGCAAACTATTACTCAGCATTAATAGAAGAAAACAAGAATAACCCCAGGTTTTTTATTTCAGCACTGTAGCCAGGCTGACTGAGAGTCAAAGCTCTATTAGGCCTTGTATTCCTTCAGCCATGAGCAGTGATGATTTTATGAGCTCTTTTTAATTACAAAATTCTTACTATTAGAGGCAAAATTCATGACCTCCTGTCCTCAGATAGTATATCTAACCTCAAACACAGCTGTAACATCTAATATATAGTTAGATTGCTTCGCCCCAATTTCTCTTCAAGAATTGACTGCAGTGATTTCTTCATCTAAATCATCAACGTGTCTCTTAGACCCCATCCCAACAAGGCTAATCAAGGAGGTCTTACCTTTAGTTAACACTCATATATGAGATATGATCAATATATCTTTATTAACAGGCTATGTACCACAGTCTTTTAAGGTAGCTCTACTAGGGGCGTCGGTGGCTTAGTGGTAGAGCAGGCGCCCCATGCACAAGGCTGTTGCCGCAGTGGGCCGGGTTCAAATCCAGCCTGTGGCCCTTTGCTGCATGTCATCCCCGCTCTCTCTCCTCCTTTCACACTTAACTGTCCTGTCCATTAAAGGCAAAATGCCCTGAAGAAAAAATCTTTAAAAAAAAAAGCCCACCCTGACCGTTAGCCAACTATAGACCAATATCTAATCTTCTCTTTCTTTCAAAGATCCTTGAGAAAGTAGTCGCAGACCAGCTGTGATTTTCTCCATGATAATAATTTATTTGAGGAATTTCAGTCAGGATTTAGAGTGCATCATAGCACTGAGACAGCACTAGTTAAAATTACAAATGATCTTCTGATTGCTTCAGACAAAGGACTCGTCTCTGTACTTGTTTTATTAGATCTTAGTGCGGCGTTTAACACTATTGACCACCAAATTCTGCTACAGAGACTGGAACACTAAATTGGCCTAAAAGGTTCTGCACTAAGCTGGCTTAAATCTTATTTATCTGATCGTTTTCAGTTTGTTCACATTCATAATGAATCATCCTTATGTACTAAAGTTTGTTTTGGAGTTCCGCAAGGTTCTGTGCTTGGACCAATCCTATTTATTCTATATATGCTTCCTTTAGGTAACATCATTAGAAATCACTCTATAAATTTCCATTGTTATGCAGATGATACAAAGTTGTATTTATCGATGAAGCCAGAAGAAAGTAATCAATTAACTAAACTCCATAACCACCTTAAAGACATAAAAATCTGGATGAGCACCAATTTCCTGATGTTAAATTCAGACAAAATTGAGGTTGTTGTTCTTGGCCCCAAACAACTCAGAGACGCTTTAGCTGATGACATAGTTTCTCTAGATGGCATTGCTCTGGCCTCTAGCACTACCATGAGAAACCTCGGAGTAACATTTGATCAAGATTTGTCTTTTAATTCTCATTTAACTCATATTACAGCGGTGCCTGGATAGTGTGACGTGTGTGGTTGTGCTGCTGCTGCTGCTGCCATCACTAGTCATTAGTCATACTGTTTTTTACACATATGATTATTATCATACATGTATACTGCCAGATACTGATATATACTTTCAAAATCTTGTACCACAGTAGCCAGAACTATAACGATAATATTATTACTTTCATGAATGTTGTTGTAAGCTACTGTCATTACCGTCTGTCCTGCATCTCTCTCTCTCTCTCTGTCTCTCTTTCTGTCTCATTGTGTCATACAGATTACTGTTAATTTATTATGCTGATCTGTTCTGTACAACATCTATTGCACGTCTGTTCATCCTGGAAGAAGGATCCCTCCTCAGTTGCTCTTCCTGAGGTTTCTACCGTTTTTGGGGTTTTTTCCCCCGGTAAAGGGTTTTTTTTGGGGGAGTTTTTCCTTATCCTCTGTGAGGGTCCAAAGGACAGAGAGATGTTGTATGCTGTAAAGCCCTGAGAGGCAAATTGTGATTTGTGATATTGGGCTTTAAAAATAAAATTGATTGATTGACTTGGGAAAAATGAGGTCCCTCTCACTGCCGGTGCAATGGTAAATTTATTCTTTTCTTGTCCTTATGGAGTGAGAAATATAATTCTCACAATTTAGCATTGTTTTGGTTTGCAATACAACATATTGCAGTGGTTAGAATCTGCATGAGGTCTGACAGCTGTTAGTCTAAATAGACCACCAAATTTGGAGGGTGTGTTTGTAGATGACATATGGCGAGTGTGTGCATGAATCAGTGCAGCTCGAGTTGACTGTCTGAACTAGCTTGCAGGCATCGCTCCATTTATGTTCCGTCTGTGTGATGAGTAACGAAAGTCTATACCGTTCTGCATGTTCTTCTTTTATAGGCCCCTCAACCCAGTGATGAGTTTTTCCTGTTCATGACATGTTTTTCTTTGGGTCTGATTTGGGTCAGTTCTAAAAGATTTGGTCCACAGATTCAAAATCCACCAGTCAACTGTGAGCCATATCATCAATACTTGGGCTAACTTTCTGTATACTGTACTTGGAGCCGTAGGCATTTGGCTATCTGAGGAGACGGTGAAGGCTCATCTACTAGATGTTTTATATAACTACTCTGATACTCAAGTGGTGCTGGACTGCACTGACCTGTGGTGCCAAACACCAAACTATCTTCTGCTGCAGAGTGAGGTGTTCACTACTTACAAATCCCACTGCAACTTCAAGGGTCTGATTGTTATGGCCCCTCATGGTGCAATAACCAGTGTGTCATCTCTGTATGAAGGCTCCATCAGTGACAAAGAGATCCTGAAGCAGTCTGGCATTATCTCTCTCCTCAAATCAACAGCAGCCATCATGGTGGACAAGGGTTTCCTTGTGGAGGACTGTGTCTCTTGCAAGGTCTACATACCAGCCTTCCTCTCAAAGAGAGAACAGCTGTCTGGGGCAGAGATCAGGGAGACACAGTCTATTGCAAGATTGAGAGTGCATGTTGAGCTGCTCATTCGAAGGGTGAAGAAGCACAAAATATTCAGTACAGTAATCCCTCTTTCACTCACAGGCAGCATCAATCAGCTGTACACTGTGGCCTTTCTCTTGGTCAACTACCAAAATGGACTCTTAGTCAAAGCATGGGCACGATACTGTAGAAGCACAGTGGGGGTTTCTGCCACAGCTTCACTTCCTAAATGTATAGAGAAAGAAGATCGAAACCCCAGAAACACATATAGACCAACTTTAATGTTAGACAAACATGTTTCAATTCTCATCATCAATGTTACCAAACAGTTTTTAGTGAGCAGGCGATGGGGAATAAGTGCTTAGATTATTTACCAAAATGTTCAGTGTGTAAGATTTATTTTTTTGACAATATCCTTGAGTATTGAATATTTTGACAATATCTAAGATGTGTCAATGTGATTGTACATACCTATTGTTTGTTTGTTTTCTGTTGTGAAACAAATACTTGAATGGAATTACATGAATTGTCAAAATTAAATAACTGGAACTGTAAAATAATGCATCATGAATGAATTTATCCAGAATTTAAGCTCTTCAGTTACTGCTGCATAAAGAGGTATTTTGACAAATATGTATAAAAGAAAAACAAATCACATCTCTGTTGCAGAGTGTTTAACACAGCTGTGTCTCAGTAAATGTGCTGCACATCATCATGGGCACAGACAGCAAAATCACACCATTCCATACCAGTGATCAGCAGCTGCCCCTGCACTTGCCAATAATAAGGATGGCTGTCCCTCAGTTTGTGTGTGCTGTGGTCAACTATGAGGTACCTGCAGTCAACATAACTTTGTCATTTGGGTTAGTTGAGATGAAATGCCCAAATGCACAGCCTCTCAAGTGGGTCATAGACCAGCCCATCAGGGGATTCACCCAGCCAAGGTGCATCTGGATGAAACACTAGTCCACATTTGCTCAAGTTCAGGTTTTTCAGATTTGCGTTGTCCTTCAAGGTTCCAGGTCCAGTCCTCTCTTCATGAGTGCTGTTTGACATGTCCCTCGGATGATCCTCTCTGCCAGGTTTTCTGCTGCAGTTGGCCCTCTAACATAGCTTACCTCCCAAAATGTAGAAGCTGTCACCCTCTCCTTCCTCAATGAATGGCACTCAGGTGCTGCACTTTGGCATCGTGTTGCTTTTCAATCTTGTGTGACTGTGACAAAGTCACAGACAGTGATTTCAGATGCAACTGTTCTTGGTTTGTTGGCACAAAAGTACAGTCTGTTGGTTTTAAGTGATAGTCTTCGAGTGGCACTTTTGGGAATAGGGGGGCATCCTCATGGGTGATAACACTGTCAGATGTAGGAGGTGGATGCTGATTAGATAGGATGCTGCCAGCCTGTACCTTCCCAAAGATGGAGTCACAAGTGGTTTGTCAGGTGAGATATTCATTGTATAGATAAGTGGAAGAGAGTCGGGGTCAAAGTTGGCATAGGCAGCTTTCGGGCTAAGGGTTGCTAGATCTGGCAGCTCACCACTGTAGCCTTTGTAAAGTGCTGATCTGGAATAACATTAGGGTATCAATAGCCATTTTTAGAACACAATGTAATGTAGTGTGCTTGTTAACACTGACTTTGCTTACCTAACTCCACTCGCTGAAGTAGCACCTGGTTTGGGCCTCACTACCACCATGGCATCCACTCGTCCTGGCTTCACTCCCTATTTACAGTGTTAGATGGCATTTATAAAGAGATGATAGTAATCAAATATAATGTCAGATATTTAAATAGTACAAACCATTGTTCAAGGTTTATTCCACTTTTGCTCTGTCTCAGTGCATGAACAGACAGGAGGGATGACAGACATACCACACTCAGAGTAATGGGCTGTCTGATATAGCAAAGCAACCACATGGTCGAGCTGTTAACCAGCACAACTGGATTTGAATCACGTAAAGTTATCTGAAATACATACAAACAAAAACTGAATGAACTGAAAAAAATTGTGTCATCACTTCCATCTGCTACTGCCCTATTGGACAACTGTTAAAATTCATATTATGGCAAGAACCAATCAGCTAACTAAAGAAAAACGAGTGGCCATCATTACTTTAAGAAATGAAGGTCAGTCAGTCCAGAAAAATGCAAAAACTTTAAATGTGTCCCAAAGTGGAGTCGCAAAAACCATCAAGCGCTACAACAAAACTGGCACACATGAGGACCGACCCAGGAAAGGAAGACCAAGAGTCACCTCTGCTTCTGAGGATAAGTTCATCCGAGTCACCAGCCTCAGGAATCGCAAGTTAACAGCAGCTCAGATCAGAGACCAGATGAATGCCACACAGAGTTCTAGCAGCAGACCCATCTCTAGAACAACTGTTAAGAGGAGACTGCGTGAATCAGGCCTTCATGGTCAAATAGCTGCTAGGAAACCACTGCTAAGGAGAGGCAACAAGCAGAAGAGATTTGTTTGGGCCAAGAAACACAAGGAATGGACATTAGACCAGTGTAAATCTGTGCTTTGGTCTGATGAGTCCAAATTTGAGATCTTTGGTTCCAACCGCCGTGTCTTTGTGAGACGCCGAAAAGGTGAACGGATGGATTCCACATGCCTGGTTCCCACTGTGAAGCATGGAGGAGGAGGTGTGATGGTGTGGGGCTGTTTTGCTGGTGACACTGTTGGGGATTTATTCAAAATTGAAGGCACACTGAACCAGCATGGCTACCACAGCATCCTGCAGCGACATGCCATCCATCCGGTTTGCGTTTAGTTGGACGATCATTTATTTTTCAACAGGACAATGACCCCAAACACACCTCCAGGCTGTGTAAGGGCTATTTGACCAAGAAGGAGAGTGATGGAGTGCGCGCAGATGACCTGGCCTCCACAGTCACCGGACCTGAACCCAATCGAGATGGTTTGGGGTGAGCTGGACCGCAGAGTGAAGGCAAAGGGGCCAACAAGTGCTAAACACCTCTGGGAACTCCTTCAAGACTGTTGGAAAAACCTTTTCAGGTGACTACCTCTTGAAGGTCATCGAGAGAATGCCAAGAGTGTGCAAAGCAGTAATCAGAGCAAAGGGTGGCTATTTTGAAGAAGCTAGAATATAAAACATGTTTTCAGTTATTTCACCTTTTTTTGTTAAGTACATAACTCCACATGTGTTCATTCATAGTTTTGATGCCTTCAGTGAGAATCTACAATGTAAATAGTCATGAAAATAAAGAAAACGCATTGAATGAGAAGGTGTGTCCAAACTTTTGGCCTGTACTGTATATAACTGCGCTAGGATATTGGACAAATATACAATTTATTATTATATTATTATTATTATTATTATTATTATCATTACATATTTTATCTCTGTACTCTTTTACTGTGTGATTTTATTACTCATTGTCTTAAAATATCTACCTGCCCTGGTACTACAGATGGAATATCGCAATTTTGCTAAAACTTGGTATGACACATCTTTCCTTGTTTTTAATTTTTGTTTGTGCATTGTCTCTGTTTAGATAAAGATATATTACATTATTATCATCATTATTATCTTCACTTTTTCACATGCATAAATCAGCTATTTTTCATTTATCCTTTTACATGGCTGACCCTAGCCATTTTGGGGTTCTAGGTGAGATTAAGATTTGGTGCCCCCCTCCACCTCCCCCCACACACAGACTCATTCCAACACCACCACCACCACTTTACCCCACTAGTGCTATCTCATGACCAACCACTCAATGTACAGTAAAAATATGGACAGTAAAAACCACAAGGGTTTCAGAACAAAAATATTTTTTTCATTTGTATAAATCAACATTAATTAATTAGGCTACCCCAGAGTAATTAAACTCCATCTCATTTACCATGCTATGTGACTTTTTTGCCGTGTTATCATGATTCAAACTGAGGTATTTGGAGAAGACCCAAGAAATGAATAACAACAATCCGTACGAGCTACCTGCAGCTGGAGCAGGGACCTAGACGCGTTGCCACCCTGTACCTACATGCAGTTGGTTCACTACTTAGTTTTCGGCATTAGTTACTATACTATGCAGGAATTTAAAAGCCTGAAATCACTGGACAGTCCAACTAAGATATGGCATAATGGTTATGTGTGTTCTGTGTGTAAAAGGCAGCCGTGGACCACACTTTGCTACGACGACACACACACACACACACACATACACACACACACACTCATTCACTCACTCACAAGGTGAAAACAATACCAGGCATCGGTGTGTGTCACGGCTGGTAAAAATGTTATTTAATAAGTTCACCAGCAATTTGTGGATAATCCACAGACCTCACTGTCAAGATTTTTTGTCAAAGGGACTTCAGCTGAAAGCAATTCCAAGGAAAACTAATAACACTGGGTCACTGTTTATGAAATGATGTGTTGCTTTTGAATCTGTTAAATGTTTCAAATGTTGTGAGCATCGCAAATGAGATGCCTTCCACCGTATTGGAGGGGGGAGGCATCAATATCAGATATCTCAAAATAAATCCAAAATGATCCACATGGCGAGATAGCCGTGCGTCAGCCAGGATGCGCATCTCTACTAACACTCATTAATGCTTAAGCTGAGTCCTCTACAAAATGAGAATGTCAATTTAAAATAATCTTGTCATGTTTAATGTCCGAAAATGAATTAAATTTGTTCAAGGTGTCAAACTGATCTTTGTGCATGATGATTGCAAACACACTTGACTGACTTACATTTTCGATAGGCTATTATTTTTTTTGTTATTGTATAATTATTTTCAGTATATCAGGCAAGGTTATTCTATTGGAATTTACATTTATTTTTGTATGATATTTTACACAGCTGCAATGCGCAGTGGAGTGGCATTTCCCTAAAATGTAATAAGAAAGACAGTAGAATTTTTTTGCTAATTGCGTGTTTTTATTGAAGGTGCAAATTAGGCTACACAATCAACGAAAGCCCAGGCGCTGTGACTTTCGGTCAAGCTTTCTGGGGCTCCTCAGTCTCTCGTTGATGCAGTTTCGGATCTTGTGTCACTTGTCCCTAGACAGATCGGGAAAGCGCTGTGTCACGTGGTGCTGGACGCTTTTTTTTAGGTTGTCAGGCAATGCCGCTTTTCCATTGGAACCACTCCAATTCACCTTCTTCCCCCAGCACTGATACTCTCAAACGGCATCAGAGCCATGAAGACATTGGCAGCATACAGATCTGGCCAGTACTGTCCTCACTGGTGGCACTGCTTATAGAAGTCCGCCTCCCGCTCAGCAGAAAGGCCTCTAAGTGTGATGTCCGGCAAGGATGGAGCTCAGGTCCGTGGAGTTGCTGGGACTGGATTTGGGGTAGCAACAGCTGGTGTTAGGGGGGTGGGCTGTGGGTCCTTTTACAATCCTTTTCATATTACTGAATGAGATTAGGCTGCCTGTCACCTTCAGAATGGTTGTTTGTGTTCACATTCCTCACCTGTATTGAAGTGATAATGATTCAGTTAGAGGTGAGAAACACTGCCGCCCGCTCTCCTTCCGCATGATGCAAAGGTAGCCTGGGAGGAGGTCACCACAATTGTAAATCAATGTTGCGTTTCTCTCGTGCGTGCGCGACCTCTCTTTCTCTCTTGCAGTCTCACACTCTGTTTCTTTTCTTTTGACTTTTCTAAGATGACAGATGCTGAATATATACTCCCTATCTGATGCTGTGGCTGTCTGTGGTTGGCTGAGAGAGATGTGAACTCATTAGTTTGTAACTGTGTTAATCAACTCAGGCTGGGTTTCCATTATGTGTGCCAAACGTGCCAAATGGTGCCAATCCCCTTTGATCTGACATCAGATGTTACGGGAGAGTCGATATAGAGATACATTTATGTACTGATTGCAGATTGCATTGAATAGTGGTGTTTGTGGGTATTTATTGCATTGTTAATGTGCCTGACATTCTGGAAGCCTGCCTGTGAGGTTTTGGTGACGTGCGCACTGTCCGCCGGTCAGCCAAACTTCGGCTTACACCGGCTGCGCTCCACCTGCGCTGACAGTAGACGTGGTTTCAGTTGGCGAGCTTTTAGCGCACCTTAGGCAAAGCCTTTTGGTACGAAACTGTCACTGTGCCAAGCTGGATCTGTTGACACCTCCCCTTGCTGCGCCACCACACCCATCTCAGCATCTGCCAAACTACCAAACTGAGCGCGCCTCGGGTTGCGCTGCTCGAAACTAGCTCTGCATTGGGTTCGCCACCCTGCGCTACCTTGCGCTACACCGGGAAACTAGAGCCCATAGTTTTTTATTGAAAATATGTCACTGTCTTGATTTATTATGTATAATTTCTCTAGCAGCAAACACATTTAAAGGAGACGCTTGTCAAGTATACACACGCTGTCCGTGGTGCTGAAATCCCCGCTGCTGCTGACAGCAGACTGGGGGAGAAAAAAAAGACACTTCTTTGCTCTGTGCTTTCAGAAAATAACCATCATGCGGTCCGTTCGTCCCTGCAGACAGGGACAAAGGGATCAATGCGCAGCCTCTGTTTCCTTTCTGATTGCGTCCGTCTCGTTCATTCAAACTTTGTAAACAGATGTTCCGATGTCCATGCCTGCAGAACCTCGCTCTGGTTAGACAGCAGCGAGCCAGGAGTGCGCAAGACCACCTTTTATTTTTTTCTTTTATTTTACCCATTATCAAACCTGAGTTCAACTGATAATGACATGACAGTAAAAATATTGATTGGTTCTCTGTTGATTTTTAAGGCTTTACTGTTGGATACCATATAACCTGCATTGGGCAGAGGAATTAATAAAATAAATTAATAAAGAATCATTAAATAGGCTACACACACACTATTTCTCCCAGTCAGAGCCAACATAAAAATTGGTTCAGTGAATTCCTGCTGTGTGTTAGTGTGTCGGCTTTTTATCCATGAAAGCCAGGGACACTTGGCTCCAACACACATTCAGGAACTTCTCGTCATGTCACTATCAGAATAATGAAATTAATAATGCTACAAAACAAAAAATCACAAAATCATTGAAAAACTCCATATAGCCTAAAAAGAAATGTGTAGAAATGTCTTTTCTCTCTCCCCACATTCCAAATAACCCAGTACACAAACAAAAGGATAGTATAGTTATGCTAAATCACTGGCGTTGGACGGGGAAGGGCAGCTCACAGTGCGCACATTCCGACAACATTCGATATGTGTAAACCAGGGGGGACCTTGCCTGTTAGCGTAGTGTGCGGCTCAATGTGCATTATCTCTTTTAATTAAAAAACGGATCTTGCTGCTCTGCATCCCCTTTACTAATTGTTTTTATTCTCTTGCCCAAAATAGCAAAAACAACTGCGCTGGGTCGCCTTTTTTTTTTTAAGTTACTGTACAAGATTCTATTCAAGACGTTGAAGAGACCTATTGACAAATGCCTTTCATGCAGTCACCAGTGGCTGGTTTTAGATCATAAGGCAAGTCGCCTGTTTCAACTGCCAATCAGCTCGTAGCAAAGTCAGCTGGTCATGTGGGGCGAAATGACAGTTTTGGACAGAGAGAAGAGAGAAAAGAAAGAAAAAGAGGATCACTTCAGCAATTTGTTTGAGAAATAGCTCAACGGTTCTGCGAGTGTGCAAAAGCATGCAGTAGGCTACCATCAATTTATTATTTTTGCACCCTCAGTTGAAATTAAAAAATTTAAAACTTTTTAAAAAAAAAACCAACAAAAAATGCACCACTCCGC
The DNA here is from genome assembly GCA_026686955.1 of Epinephelus cyanopodus. Taxonomy (NCBI): domain Eukaryota; kingdom Metazoa; phylum Chordata; class Actinopteri; order Perciformes; family Serranidae; genus Epinephelus; species Epinephelus cyanopodus. The sequence goes on from CM048920.1 coordinate 40,341,266, forward strand.
CGACTGACTTGTAGCGCCGGTACTCCGTGTATTTTGGCTGTCAGAGCTGTGTCAATTAAATGTGATGACGGCTCAAAAAACATTAAACGTTAGACATCAGTGAACAGGACACAAGGACAGGACTGGGTTCATGGGTTTTTTACACGCATCCGAGTGCCTGTGCCATGTGTAATTGAACTGGGAAGGCGCAGCAGAGCCAGCGGGATTTCTTCACAACAACACAAATAATATAGGATATTATACACAGTTTTACACACAGAATATCCTCTAAAACTCTAAATATCCTCGTTAATTGCCTTTTGCTGACAACAATCATGCAAAGCAGCAAGTGCAGAGTGAATGACTGAATGAATAAATGAGGATTCAAATTAATTAAAACGTGTGCACGATGTATATTTTTTCCTCTCACGGCCACTGCGGGGCTCCATAATTTATTACAAAAAGGTCAACAAAACAGGTTTCCAAATTCAAAATAACTCGTAAACAAACAAAATCTTCAGTATAGTGATTGTGAGTTCACTGATTAACTGAAAACAATTATACAATAACAAAAAAAAATAATATCCTAACGAAAATAGAAGTCTAATCAAGTAAATAGCCTTCAGAAAGTGCATCAGTAAAAGCCCAGTTCTTTACTGCTGCCCGCTGCTGACACGCACTGCGTGTGACTGAAATGTCTGCACTGCAGCACTGCAGCTGTGCCATATTATGATATGTATGATTATATATATGAATAATGTCCCTGGCAGCACTGCATAGCCTTCTGCATAAAAACAACCATAAAACCAGGCTCCACCCTCAGCCCTAACATTTGCCCAACTCCAACTAGGAATTGACTTTAGATACCTCAAAGACAAAGTAAAATGAATTAATAACAGCAACAAGACTAAAGCAAATAGCAAAATGAAAAAGCAACGTGAACTAGATGTGCATGCTTCATCTAGAAACAGTGCATTGTCAAAGTGAAATTAAATGAAAATAATCGGTGTGGTTATGTGGCAACTGGTGTATTTGAAGAGACTGCAAATTAAAGGCAACTGAACATGTGGTAATGGTGTGGGTGAGTCATTCAACCTTTTGTGGGGCTTTGGGCACGGCCATCACAACATGGCGTCGGTGGCTTAGTGGTAGAGCAGGCGCCCCATGTACAAGGCTGTGGCCGCATGTCATCCCCTCTCTCTCTCCCCCTTTCACACTTAACTGTCCTGTCCATTAAAGGCAAAAACAGCAAAAAAACAAGCATTTGTTGAACAAGAAATAAAGGCATGCAGACATGTCAAAATTATAAATCAAAAACATTTCAAATAGCACTGACATCTACAGGACCTGCCTGAAAGCAGGGAACCTAAAGAGTGGGAGGGGAAAGAGTTCCAGAGAGGAGGGGCAGAGCGGCTGAAGGCTCTGGACCCTATGGTGGACAGATGGGCTGGGGGGGGACAGTCAGGCTGAGTGAGGAGGCAGACCTTAAAGTTTTGAGTATATAAGGACTTACAACATTATGATGGAAGTACACCGAACAAAAATATAAACGCAACACTTTTGTTTTTGCTCCCATTTTTCATGAGCTGAACTCAAAGATCTAAAACATTTTCTATACACACAAAAGACCATTTCCCTCAAATATTGTTCACAAATCTGTCTAAATCTGTTATTGAGCACTTCTCCTTTGCTGAGATAATCCATCCCACCTCACGGGTGTGGCCTATAGAGCTTAGATCGGGCCTAAAAAATTCAGCCCGACCCGGCCTGAGCCCATGCACGTTATGTCTGGGACCACCCCGTCCAATTAACTATAATTATGAGCCCCAGCCCGATTTAAACCTGACATTTTTCAATAAGTTGGCTGTTATAATTAACGCTAAGGACACACTGAGCGTGTTAGTGCCGCTGAAGTCTTGCGAGTGTACTTGCAGGCTTGACTGTCCACGCAGGCAGTGCATCCCTCCTGTGCTCTCCGCGCTGGTTAAACATCGACTCCACTCTTTGCACTTCAACAGGTCATGTTAAACATGGGTAAGTCCATAATTTCATCTTTTTTTATAACGTAATAAGTTAATGACAATTTGTCATTGCATGTCCATGTATTGAGCGTGTTGGGTAAACACTGAATGAATAGGGCATATTTTTTGGAGGCACGGAAAGCTGCTGTCCCTCCCACTTATCTATCTCTACCACCCCTTTCAGACAATTTGGCAGTACATCCAACCACCCTCACAACCGCAGACCACATGTAACCACACCAGCCAGGACCTCCACATCCAGCATGTTCACCTCCAAGATCGTCTGAGACCAGCCACCCGGACAGCTGCTGCAACAATCGGTTTGCATAACCAAAGAATTTCTGCACAAACTGTCAGAAACCGTCTCAGGGAAGCACAAAAGTGTTGCATTTATATTTTTGTTCAGAGTATATACTGGCCATCCCCATGCTCTATTATGTCTCATGAATTGTTGCAGCAATGTTGGGGCTCATACCACTTGTAATGCAGATTTGGTGCCAAACATTTTATATTACTTGAGATGCCACATTAAGCCACCACGACCTTGAGGAACACCATAGAAAAGTTCATGTTGTGATTTGGTATCAAGAATTTTTGACATTTTAACATTTCTCAGAGAAATGCATTTTCTACAAATGGGAAGCAAGCACCTCTGTTTTGGGAACTGCTGAGAAACCCCCCTTTGCCAATATACCTTCGAAAACCACACATCTCCTGAATGCTTCAGGTCTCCACTTACAGGTTGAAAAGATTCATGGGGCTCGGATTATCCTTTAAGTCACAGTGGGTCATTATACACTGAAGTCAAGTTCCAAAAATTAGTCTTACCAAAATGAAATGGCTACTATGGGGACAAACAGCTTCACACATGAATAAAACTGAACTCACTGAATTCATAAGAGCCTCCGCTTTTCAGTCTTACTTAATTTCATTTGTCCAGTGGAAGTGGGGTGAAGGGGATTCATAGCAAGATCAGCTTTCTCACTCCTGGGGGGGCGGGGGGCAGAGTTTAAGGAAGACAATGAAGGAAATGTCAGATGAAGCAGCCAGAGCAAGTCAGTGCATCTATAAGAGAATGAAAAGCCAGGGGGGCGGCCAACAGGGGGAACAACTAAGCAGGGAACATAACTCCTTGAGATCAGGTGGAGAGATCCACCAATCAGTCCTCTCAGGAGAAAATCCAGTAAGAGGAAGGTTATTAACTTATTACGTTATAAAAAAAGATGAAATTATGGACTTACCCATGTTTAACATGACCTGTTAAGTGTGGGAGTGGCCTATTTGAATCCCTTTTGTTTGAGACCATGCTGCTCCTTTAACTTTAGCTCATATTGGACATATGCTATGTAACGTGAAATAGAGTATGGTAAATGTGCTAGGAAAGGTAGTATCAGCACTGCTTCTACCTGGAGCTCGCATAAATGGAGCCTGGGTTTATTGAAGGTGGCAGTGCTGTTTGGGCTGAGAAAGCCATGTGTAAGGTAAGGTAAAGGAGGTTATTGGGTTGGTGTGGAGAGCAGTGAGACCTGGCATTAGGGGAGTGTCTCTGGGACGCCAGATATCACTGTCTAGCCTCCTGGAGGTGTCGTGGGACCAACTAGACGAAACACCGGTGAAAGGAGGTTCCCACCTGATGACCCCAAAGACATGTTAGTTATCACTGCTCACTGGTCTGTGTGGTTAAGCCTTGCCATAATAGCTTATCATAGGGCATATGAGGTTATTCACTGAGTGCTGATCCTTTCTCTAGAGCACAGACACAGTGTTTATTTGAAATAATGTTTAAGTACCCCAGTATGCAGAAAACAATAACACATTTGTACTATTTGAGAAAAACAGTATGAATTTTACCAAAACTGCATGAGACTAGTGTGAAGGAATTTTGTTGTGTTACAGCCTTCAACCTTGGTCAATAAAGGACATAGGTGACAGCTATGCTTAAGGTAAGTCAGGTCAGTAGAAGGCCTAAAATAGGCCCCGAGGTCAGGCTACATGACCTTTGTTATGAATGCACTCTATCTTTGGTCTCCGAGTTCTAGTAGAGGGAGTACAGCCAAGATAAGGGTGCCTAGGTGGCTATGTTGCACTCTGTCAGAGACAGTCGAGGTTATTTAGCATGAGCCTGGTGAGCATGCTTGTTATTTAAAGTCAGTAAGCAACAGAAACTTCACAAAGCCATAGATTGGTACGAAAAAACGTATTTGGGAACGTGGAGTAACATGCAAGGGGAAACTGTTTGGGTCAGATACAAAGACTGGGCAAGAACACTGTCAGAATCTCTGGACAGCATACATTGTGTTTCACCCTGTATGTTCAACTGTGATTCTCTTCAATCAAGCCTTCCTTAAATACTGTGTGTAATCCATCAAAGTCTCCTGAGGTCTTCTTCGGCTATTAAATCATTGTAAAATCTGCTCTAGCATTTTCTTCAACAACTAGCATAAAGTGGGTATGTCTGGAAAGGGGAGAATCATGGGTACTCAAAGAACCCATGATCATTCAGATACCTTGAGATGAGAGGTCAAGGGACTGTAAAAATGGCCATACCAGTTTTTCCCTCACCAAAAATTTGCATAACTTGTAGTGTTATTTAACCCCCTTTCTGATAAGCACACCAACACAATTGGTTCCAATGGATGAGGTCTTCGAGTTTTATAAAATGCCAGTATCTTCAGTCTAGCTTTAAAAATCAGTCTACTCCAGCCTCTGAAAAATGGTAATGTCAGCCAAGGGCAATGGTGTACCCGCGGAGTGTACAATGTTGGAAACAACAATATTAAGCCTCACCAAGGGGCATCATTAATGTAGGGAACAATTCTGGGCCTCAAGGGGGGACATTTTTAATGTAAAATATACTGGTGATACTGTAAAAGAGGGGATACTATTTGTTGCAATCTAGGCACCAGTGTTACATTTTACACAGCGGCCCCATTAACACAGGCCTGACCTTGTAATAGATCTCCAATTAAAGTATCAAATTGGCTATTGGAAATAATTAATAATGATTATTGATTATGTCAAATAATATGACTTAATTTACATTAACCCTATGGGCCCTTGGCCTTTTTTGGGGCATTTTTACTGCCTTTACTTTTAAGCTCATATCACAGTCATTATAAAGGCTACATACGCATGCTACATCTTTTGTTTTTTTTTACAGGACAATCTGGGCTATCCAGATTTGCCATCATTCCATGTCCTTCTATGTGCCTGTATTTTATATTAATTTCTATATCAATGAAAAAACAAAGTACTAAATTCTTACATTTTTACATGTATCTCACCATAGCAAGTTGGAAAAAGACATATTCTGCCATATATGAAGAGGGAACACTCTCTGGAATCTGGCAGTATAAGAACTATGATGGTGGAACATTCTGTCACTTCACAGTAGTCCAAAACATGTGGTTTGTGCCAGGCAGACATGATTGCCAGTATTATTGCAAGAAATTCAGTCGACTCAGTCACAAGTCAAAATGTGTTTTACCTGAAAGAAACATGTAATATTTACATCTAAGATAATAGAAAAATAGTCAACCAAGTGCAATGATCTCTCAACCAAGGGTCCGTTGATATTTAGGAGGGCATAGCTCCTTCTCTGCTTCTTCCAAAAGTCCGCGATCATCTCCTTAGTCTTGTTGATGTTCAGGAGTAGGGTGCTGTCCTGACACGAGCAGATCAGGTCCTCTACTGTGTTCAAGTGGGCCTTTTCATTGTTATCTGTGATCAGACCCACCACAACTGTGTTAGCAAACTCCAACAGACAGACTCCGAGTGCAAGTAATGACATATATCATGCGCGTTGAGAGCAGCGAAGAGCTGTAATCCACAAAGTGCTCTCACACAAAACCTAACAGTATCAAACTTCTTCCCGCTAAATTGTAGCCTTCTTTGCACAAAAAATATATTATAAATTCACAAACAACATATATGAATTTCATGGCACAATTCAAACGGGACCAGAAAATAATTTTCATCTAGCCAGTGAAATACATTGAGAAATCGATTTTTAAGGTCCCATGTACCGGAAACGGAAACACACAACTTACGAGCTCTATTGCAGTGCTCCAGATTGTTTATTCCCCTTGTGGCACAATTAGCATGTTGCCTGATTGAAGTCTCCAGCAACAATGAGTGAAGAATCAAGATTGCCAGTCTGTAAGCCATTCAGGTCTTTACAGAGATCTGACAGGGCAGCCTCTGTATTTGCTTGTAGTTCCACCACATCATATAATAATGTTATAATAACCAATGTAAATTCCCTTGGTAGAAAGCATGTTATGCTTTTGGTTGTTAATTACAATAAAAAACTTTGATCAGCCAGGTTGCACATTCAGCGGGAGGAGAGTCACGAGTTGATTTCCCAGTCCTAACGAGTGACTCAAAATCACGTTATCATTTGTTTTTGTCACTCATATAAGTACATATTTTTAATTGGTAAGTTCAAACCCATGTTGAAGTCACTAAAGTACAGTTGGTTCTGGTTCCAGTCTATTGTGTGCTCTGGACCCCTCCCAAAAAAATATCTATATAAATGCATGCACCCTGACCTCAAGCCTCCAAACTGTGAGGCAAAATTGGTTTATAGTTTTGGAAATTCAGAAACACACCATATCAGTTATTGTTGCTAGAGAAGAAAACAACAACAACAACAACATAAATAGGGAAGCACATGTATTAGGAGTGGGTGATGCCACAAAATTTAATTGCAATCCAAAACCAAATTTTTGGAATAGTAATACAGGGTCTGAATCACTGATATTGATACTGATACATTACTTTATAACATTAACCAATGCTTAAGATCTAATCTGACCAAAATATTAATTTCACAAGGCTACTGTTACCTGGGGTCCATTTCACAAAGCAAGTTCAACAAACTCTGAGTCTAATCCTGAACTCTGAGTTGATCTACTCTGAGATAGGAAACTCTGAGTTTCCGGTTCCAGAACAGCTGATTTGAATCAGTTTAATCAACTCGGAGTAGGTTCACCTGGAGTTAAGCGCATGCACCACAACTATAAAAAGCCAGCATCAATGGAGCCCCGATTCAACGAGTCACCATGGCAACGGAGAAGAGGAGGGCTGCGCTTTTCATCCCACTAGAATTAGAAATCTTAATGTGCTCATACGGCGAGTTTGCACACGTTTTCAAAAAGAAGTGCAACACTGCTGCAGCTGCAAAAGAGAGGGAGACGGCGTGGGAGAACATTGCTGCTCAGGTCAATGCGTAAGTTTAAATGTAGTCCTTTGCAATCACAATAATATTACAGGGTAAAACTGCTTGAATGGTAGCCTATTAATTTATTTCATTTAGGTGCAATCCCGCGGGGGAGAAGCGCACTTGGCAGCAGCTTAGGATGACATATAAAAACATTGTTCAAACAGGTAAGACCTCGGCATAATCTCATGGGGGTACCTCATTTTGATCACGTTTTACATTGTATCGTAAATATTAAGTGGCTGTTTGACTGTGCAGATGTTTTATCCCCAACATAATGCTGTTTTCACACACATAAATGTCTTCTCATCTATATCATGTTCTGTTAAATAATTAAGCCTATTTAAACTAACACAGACTTCTACTCAGCCAACAGAAAGAAGGCAGATGCCTGTAAAACGAGCACACTTTTCTGACCGCCCTGCCTACAGTTGCCTTACTCAAGTGCTCAGCATCTCCAGCATTGTACAAAAAAATTCCATTTGCAAAGAAACGCAGCGCAACACACACTATCTGCTGGGATGTGAGAGCATGACTACGATTGGTAATGTTGCAAATGTAAGCATGGATTAGGTTGTGTATGTAGATGATGGACTGTGACATGAAACGGTACAGCTCAAAAAGATAATTGTGTGGAAATGCTAGAACATCTATGTGCAGTCTGATAACCATCTCCCGACGAATACTTAATTCTCTGCACAGTAATGCTGCACCTTCATCCACGGGATCGTTATCAAAAGGACATGCCATGTTAGTGAAAAAAGTCGCCTTTTGGCTATATTCTGTGTGAAAATTTATGATTATAGGTTCTGGGCTTGTGTTTTCAAGTGGAAAGCTTTTTTGAGGCTCCAGTCCCTAAGTAATGCACTGTGTATTGACTGGGTTGTACTGGGTTTGTCAAACTGCCCATCTCCCACGAGATGGAATGATTATATTCTCCTTCGGTCCCCCAGGTACTGTACTGTATATTGTCCAGTGAGTTGGGCCAGGTCCATTAACTGATGGTAATCTTTACAGAGTCCCTGTGAAGTGTAATTCATCATCTATTGACTTGGGATATGTCTATCAACTGGATGTGTTGCTCTTTCAGTTGCAATATTTCTTGCTCTTCTCCAATATACATAATTCCCACTGGATTTAATTAATCACTGTCTTGGTTGGATGCCACACACACACACACACACACACACACACACACACACACGAATCATGTATTATTGTAGTTGTCTCGTACATTTAAGTTGAACCAAAGATGTATGGGTATTTAATCCAGTGTCAGATATTTTTATGAAATATGAACCTTTTCAAATCCCCAAAACAGATAACTAATATTATAAAGAAGAAACTAAACTCTTAAAGATTCAGGTGAGATCTGTAATCAGCTTTTGTTGTAGACTGAAGATTACCAATGAAGGCATATAAAGATGGGCTGCATGAAAGCTCCTGAATAGCAAAGCCAAAATATCTTGATCGCCCCCTGGTGGCTGGCTGCAGTAAAGGTCATAAACCCTGCCCCCTCCTTGTCCGAAAATTGGACATGGCCCAAACTAAAAATTCAAAGTACATGTCAAATAAATAATATATTTAATATTATATTATTGTATTAGTTATTCAGTTTAGGTAGTTCTTATCATGCTGATGTGTGTTCAGTCTGATAGGTTGGTTTTCATTAGTTATTTGATGCTGTGTGACATCATGTTTGACAGCTGCGTGTGCCAATCAGTGTGCTCGCAATCACTGATGCTCACAATTCAGTCAGAATGGTATACAGGTGATTTTGATACTGTGGCTCCACTTTCTGATTACCACTATGTAAAATGTGGTTCCAAATGATGTCACTGATGCAAGATGGCAGCACCCATATCTGGGACATTCTGGCTCAGTGTTTTCTTACACTGAGAGGAAGTAGAGACATGTCATCCATCTTTTAATACAGTCTATGGTTCAGACAAAATGCAAGGCGAATTTTAGAGGCAACATCGTTGCAGACAAAGTCAATGGAAAGACACAATCTGATTCAAAGACCTCTCTGAGTGAGTAGAACAATTTTCAACCTTAGCAAAAAAAAAATTCTGCAAATTCCCAACTTTATGAATATGCTTTAGAAATGCAGTGTGATGAGAAGAATAAGGAGTGATACTAGAGGGGATTTACACAGTGAATTAGAGTTAATGCTGTGTTCTGAGAGGCAGAACTGAACACACGCACGCAAACACACACACACACACACACACACACACACACACACACACAGTCCATGCAGCCTGTTTTGATTCCCAACTCATCAAATATTGCTGCTTTGTCAGCATCGGACATTGAAGAGCAAGAGAGTAAGTGGATGGGTCCAACAAACCCCAGACTTTCATTCACAGTTGTTACCTCCATGTTACCTACATTACGAGAAAAAAGACTATGCATTTAATGAGCAGAAACTGTTTCCTGTGAAAATGTCAAAGTACATTGAAAAGACACAATGCATGTAACAAGTATAAATTGACATGGGATATCTGAACATCAACAACAGATGCAGGAGGATACCTAGTGCGTCATATTTAGACATGAAAGTCCACTGAAAAAGCAGTGATATATCACTTCACCAGAATTTTGTTTCTTTTTCTCTCTCTCTTTCTATGTTTGCTCCAAGTTTGCAGGTCAACAGGGTGCACCTATGCATAGTGTTGCAAATTACAATAGTAGGCCTCATGGGGGACACCAAAAATGTTGGGAACAATACTGTGCATCACACTGAGGCACCAACAATGTAGGGAATCTGCTAGGCAGGGATACTGGATTGGAATCTATAACAATGTTATGTGTCACACGGGAAACCCAAAATGTTGTGATCTAGGCACCAGTGCTATGTTTACATGGCGGCACCATTTGTTGGGACTTAAGCCAGAACACGGGCCTGACCTCACAATAGATCTCCAATTAAATTATCAAATTGGCTATCTGAAATAATTAATAATTATTAATGATAATTATTAATTATGTTAAATAATGGGACTTAATTCACACCAAATCACCTCGTGGGGCACCATTCCCAAAAAGTGAAAAATGATAGCCAGTTAATGATATCAGTCTCATGAAGTTTACTAAACTATCAATTTGGAATTTTGATTAATTATTAAATTAATAACAAGAACCAAATTTAATAGTGAAGCCTGAAGGATGTCAGAGTTCTTGACATAACAGAGGTTGACAATTCATTCACTCTTGTGCAGTATTAAACAGACAGCAAGTATGATTCCAGAAGTATTTATTCATAAAGGAAGCAAAGCAAAACCAAAACACACAAATTCTAACCAACTAACAATATACAAGCTTGGTGTGTGTGTGTGTGTGTGTGTGTGTGTGCGCGTGAGTGTGTGAGTGTGAGAGAGAGAGAGAGAGAGAGAGAGAGAGAGAGAGAGAGAGATGGTAATCAAAGGACCGTTTGGCCTACAAAACAAAATGGCTGAAAACAGAACTATCAATCAACATTTCAATCAACATTTATTTCTATAGCCCTTTACAAAACCCAAAGGTACCCAAAGTGCTAAACAACAGCGTCAAATACAATGAAAGTACACAAAGTGCCAAACACACACACAAAAACAAAAAAACCCAATAAGACAATACAGAAAAGAAAAACAATGGAAAGTGCGACAGTGCTACAGGGCATTAAAAGCCTTTCAACATAGACAAAATACATTAAAACAGAAAGACATTTTTTAAAAAAAGGATAGCCCTAGTTGAAATTAAAAGCAATTCTAAAAAGGTGGGTCTTCAGCTTAGATTTCAAAAGGCCAAGATCAGTAGTGGTGCAAATGTCAGGGGGGAGTAAATTCCACAATCTTGGAGCAGCAAAAGCGAATGAACGGTCACCCAATTGTTTATATCTCGACCTTGGGACTTCTAACAGCAGCTGACCAGATGAGCACAGGGCCCTACCACTATCGCGAATAGTTAAAATCTCTAACAAGTAGAGAGGAGCAAGGCCATTAATGGCATTAAAAACAAACAACAAGAGGTTAAAATCTATCCTAAAATGAAGTGGAAGCCAGTGGAGTGACGACAGCACAGGAGCGATGTGTTCACGTCTGGGTGTTTTTGTTAAAAATTGGGCTGGAGCATGTACAAGTCGAAGACGTGAAAGGGAAGACTGACTGAGCCTGACATAAAGGGCATTACAGTAATCCAATTGTGAGCTGATGAATGCATGTATTGCCTTCTCAAGGTCCTGCTGATTGAGAAAAGGCTTCACTTTGGCCAAGAGACAGAGCTGGAAAAAGCTTGTTCTGACAATGGAACTAATCTTCAAACCATTGTCAAATGTTACACCAAGATTTTTTACATGTGGTTTAAAAAAGGGGGCCAGAGTGCTACAGTTTGTTGCAATAACATTCCACATAGGTGAAGTGCCAAACAAAATACATTCAGTTTTGCTGTCGTTCAGGTGCAAAAAGTTTCGTGCCAGCCACTGCTTTACGTCACTAACACAATCCAGTAACTTATTAAATGCAGTACTTTCATTAGGTTTCATGGGCAAATAAATCTGTAAATCATCTGCATAAAGATGGAAAGACAGATGTGTTCTGTTATTATTGATCCCAGAGGTAGCAAATACAATGAAAAGTGGACAGGGCCAAGAATAGATCCCTGTGGCACCCCACAAGGAAGAGATGCTTGTGATGAGTGGAGGTCACCAATCATCACAGAGAAGCTCCTATTGGCCAGATACAATCTAAATCATTGAAGAGCAGTGCCGTGGATGCCTACATACTGCTCTAGGTGAGATACAAGGACTGCATGGTTGACTGTATCAGAGACCGCTGTGAGGTCCAGCAGCACCAGCACAGCGGGATTCCCAGCATCCACAGACAAGGCAATATCATTTTGCACCTTTAACAGTGCTGACTCTGAATCTAAAACCAGACTGAAATTTATCAAGAACAGAATTTATCCCTAAAAATGATTGTAATTGTATAAAACAACTTTTTCTAAGACCTTAGAAAGAAAAGGCAAATGAGAGACAGGTCTACCACTGGACAGCACAGAGGGGTCAAGATGGTTTTTTTTAGGAGGGGCCTAACCACAGCATGTTTGAAGGCACCTGGGACAGACCCTGAACTAAGACAGGAGTTAATAAAAACAAGGAGACTTGACCCAACAGAATTAAAAACCTCCTTTAAGAATTTGGCAGGGATAATATATAAGGGACAGTTTGTAGGTTTCACACCATTAACCACCTAGTGAAAAACGAAAGACAAATTTTCTCAAACCACTTGAAAATGGCAGGAAAGATAGATATTTTCCTAATGTTCTGCCTGACAGATGCCACTTTGTCAGTAAAAAAAGAAACAAACTCTTTACAGGTTGCCATGGAAGCATCAGACAGGACAGTGGGGCATGGGTTAATGACAGAGTCTATAGTATTAAATAACACCCTTGGATGATGAGAGCTGTTAGCTATGATAGAGGACAGATATTTACACTTTGTCTCCTTCAGAGCTCTCTGATAAGCAGCCACACTGTCCCTTAACAAGCCCAAGGAAACATGTAGTTTGTCCTTCTTCCACCGCTGTTAAGCCTGTCTGCATTGTTGCCTGAGCACACAGGTGGAATCATTCACCCAGGGATCTGCCTTGGGTTTAGTGCATTTTTGTCGAAGAGGGGCAACTGAGTCCAGAATCGTGGAGCATGTGGAGTGGAAAGCACAAAGCAGGCTATTTGGGCAAAGGGGAGAAACCAGCCCACTGTCACCATACAGCTGAGAGTCCTTGAAGGCAGCAGCAAACTCTGCAGCCATTGGTGAGATAAAGATGCGGTGGCAGTGAGCAAGGAAAACAGGCTTGTTGGCAGGTGGGTGAGCCTACATTCCCCATGAGCTATAGCGCATATTGTCGTAAAGACGCTTACCTGGCTCACGCATGTGTTTGTTTTGGGGTTGAATGAAACAACAAGACGGGAAAACGTTGCCCCCGCTCCTATCGGGGATCCCAGCTCACCTCTGCCGCGCCCCAGCTCCACCTCTCCGGCGTAAGCGCCACCGCCGCCAGGGTAAACGCAGCGGTCGGCTGGTAAGGCTGAAGGCCTGTTTGGCGAGCACTTCCACAGCTTCTTGGACTGAGTATGGAGCAGTGCCTCAGTGGACCCTGTCGACGCCTTGCTGGTACCCGTCATCGGCCTGGATGAGGTGTTCCAACCCGCGGCCCCTGCTCTCCTCGTCCCTGCTGGCGCAGGGTGACTCTGCGCAACCTGCGGCCTCTGTGTGTGGCTCCCCGGACAGCTAACGCCATGGACCCGCTGGCTCCTGCCAGGATTGGGCTAGATCGCTAGCGAACAAAACGTTTATCCTGAAGGATTTCCTGACTTCCCTAGGATTGGATATTCTCTGTGGCTGACTGTTGGTGAGTCCAGTGCTTTCACAGAACTTTTACCTGATGATTGCTTCCAGTTTATCTCCCCGCGGATGTCGGGTCGTGGAGGAGGAAGAGCGACTATTTATAGTCACTATAAATGTAAGCGGCTAGGTAAGATGACGTGTGCCGTCTGAGTGCCGTGGCAAGCAGAAAGAAAAATGCTGTAGATATGGCAGTATGGACTCCAGGAAAGGAGACAAAAGTAAAGAAGCGGGACTTTGAGTCTCTTTGGGTGTAGCTCTGTTGAAAACCTATTTGTAAATGAGTCTATGTTAATGTGACATGTGTTGCATAGGGTCTGGATCAGTGCAGAGGATGTTTAGTTGCATGCAAGACGTCTGAGAACAGCATTAGCAAACTTACTCACTTAGCTTTGGTGAAGCCAACTAGCCACTAACCTAACTGCAAACAATCACAACAACTCAATAATCAGAATTATATCACATAAAAGTTAAACAGTCTTGCTTAGTCTGTACAGCTGTGATAAAGCTATGCCAAATTGTTACGTTACCAATCCTTGAATGGATGGAGGGAAGAGCTGGTTTGAGGCGTGCCGCTGTTGTTTGCTGGCAGAGGACGGCTGGAAAAAGCTGTGGTTCCAGGTGCAGTCTTTGTTGTGTCCTTGTTCCAAAGGTGCAGATCCCAGGAAGCTGGTTGCTCGGGGTCTTTGCAGAGTTTGACACTGTGCTGCTAACTCAACTTGGTTCTCCTTGTTGCTGGAAAGTTAGCTGCAAAACCTTGTGTTTGCACTCTAACCTGTCTAGTTTCAGGTTCTGGCCCTGCCGAGAGTGAGGGCAAGTTGTGGTCCAGGAGAAAGACAGTCTGTGAGCAATTGCCCCCCTTCGGTGGTTTAGCGGCAAGGGCTTCTGAGCTGGTCAGCAGCTGTGCAGAGAAGACATCTAGGCTGGTCAAAGGCCCAGGTGTGAGAGAGAGCACATCTGGGCTGGTCAAGGGCCCATTAGGACTGTGTGAGAGTACAGAAACGTCTCTTACAGTTGCCTGGTGACATCACAGAGTCACATGATACTATAAAAGTACTGTCCAATAAAGTTTGACGACTGGTTTCATTTGGGTGTGACCATGAGGCATCCTGTGGAGATGAGTGTCAAATAGCTGTCTTTGTTTGAAGAGCAAAGAACATGAGGTTTCTTAGCATTTCAGATGGCAAGAGAAGTCCAGTTTAGATTTTCACAAATGACAAATCATCTGTGGTCCAGTGAATCCCAACAATAGTAATCACCATATATGGTGGTCACTAGCTATTCATGGGCGGGGATGTATGATAATTATGATGATGATGATTATGATGATGTGGCATGTAGGGACAACACTGAACATTGTATAGTCAAGCTCTCTCTCTCTCTCTCTTTCTCTCTCTCTCTCTCTCTCTCTCTCTCTCTCTCTCTCCTCACTGTGTTTTATTTGTCTTGTTCCACCCCCAACCCAGACACTGATCATCCAACCCACCTTCACATTACACATCACTGTCAGCCTTATGTGGGATGGCAGACACACTCAGCCGGTAAACGGGGCCTGGAGGGGCTCTTGGAACGACAAACAGTGGCTGACCTTGGAGAGCTGCTGTCATTTAAAAAGCCATGTTGTCGGTCCTGTTAGCGTTCACTGGAAAATGTGAGAGTTTTCCCATCAGTCACTCACATCTACCACCTGCTAATGCTAATAATAGACTTCCATGCTCCTACAGAAACATTACGGAGGATGTTAATGTACGTAGAAACTGTGGGGTATGTCTACAGTACCATTGTTGGGATGTTAAAGAATACATGGGCACACAAATTTTGCCTCTGTCGGTCCCAGTAGTGGAGGCATGCTTTACATTCACATACAGTGACAGAATGTTGCTTCAATGTTTCACTGTGTCGAGGAAGAGCTGTGTCTCTGCTGCCTCCTCCAATCATGACACAAATACATGCATAAGTACCCACACACTATATCCCACATCCACTTCCATCTCCACACACAACACACATACAGGCAGGCTCTCTCTCTTACACACACACACACACACACACACACACACATGCATGCACGCATGCATGCACGCACACACACACACACATTAAATTCTAACACACATGCACCTCGCGACAGCAAAAACATTAAAGTGTTTTGACTGGCAGGAAGCCAAGGCTATACTCTGCCTCCACCTAGTCTGACAAATATCTTCCCCGACATGGTAAAGAACACAAAGACAAGGAGAAGCTGGGTCTCTCTCTCTCTCTCTCTCTCTCTCTCTCTCTCTCTCTCTCTCTCTCTCTTTCTCTCTCTCTCTCTCTCTCTCTCTCTCTCTCTGTCTGTCTGTCTATCATTTCAGTCAGGTTGGATGTTGACTCATTGATTGACTGAGATGGAACAACCTGACAACAGAGTTCTGAATGAGGCTGTCCTGCTCTCAAACAGAAACTACAGCATGCAATAACACACCAGCCCCATCACTTGCACACATGACTAATGATTTTCGCAACCAGACCCGACCCGCTGACAAAAAATCTGGAGCCCAACCCAATATACCCAACCAACCCAACCCAATATAATAACCATGTGCTGTTCACACAATTCAGTTTTACAGCACATAAAATTCACCTAAAACACCTATCCAAGGAATACCTTAAGTAATGTGATAACATTACTTAGTCAGAATCAATGTGAGTGCTTCTGTCATTAAGTTATAAGTCTCAACACACCCAAGTTAAAGGGATTTTATCTTTGCCTGAATATTTTCTTTGAAAAATATGCTGCAGATGACTAGAACTGGGAGGTATTAGCTGGAAAACCCAAGGAGACTATATCATGAAGCCTCACCTTGTTCAAATTCAAAGTAGATAACAACATCACAGAAAATAAACATTTTTTCACCGTCGTTTTCAGATATGTCTATTTAGGAGCTTACTGTATATAAAAACACTTTTAGAAAACCTAAATTGAAAAGAAAGACTTTTTTTCTCTTAAGATGAAATTTGAGCCATTTGATTATAATTTCTCTACATGTATTTCAGTTTCTGTGGCCTGCAAGGAGTTCAAGCTTCCTTTGGAGCTCTGTCATGGACCGCAAGACCCAGGGCTCCAGAATAATTTTTTTTCATAGGTTTATCAAAAAATTTGCGGGTCACATGTGCAAGTAGTTGTAAAAATTACTTGCTCTGATTCCAAAAATGTGCGCAAAATGCTCCAGTCTGGAGCCCTGAGACCTATAAGCCGGTGCAGCATTATGGGCCAACTGAATGGCTTTGAACCCAGTATAAACTCTGCGGTTTTGGGCTATTCCAGATGAAAGATAACCAGTGTGAAAGAAATGTGGCGATATCTTTGGTCGTGGCTCTAAAATGGTGGTCCTACATCACACAGCAAGAGAAGTTCAAGAATGGCCATTGTCATGTCTTGTCTTGTGATGAAAGACTAAGATAAAATATTGAGAGTGTCATAAATTTGGAATTAACCATCACACTGTGTGATTGCTGTTACAACCAATGTTTACTAACCAACCAATAGAAATGCAGCATAAAATGACGCACTGGCGCTAAACCTGAACAAACACACAGATAACAGCTTGTTGTGGAGGCAAAACACACTAAAAGAAATGTTAGGGATTTCAGCAAAGAGGAAAACCTTGTGGAGTTTTGGCAGCAGAAGCCTTGCCTGTATGATGTGTCCTTCAGCTCTTACCGTGATTGCATAAAGAAGGACAAAGCATGGAGCGAAACAGTGGCGGAGTTGCAGCAAACACATGCATAGACACACTGCATTATATAGTGCCCACAAAGCTTTAGAGCATTTAATAATGTGTTTGTGTTGTGTTTCACAGTCGGAGAAGTAATAACTCATGCAGCATTCTTGCACACTCGCTATCGAAAGCTATTGCATCGTGTGTTGTAGCCTGCAACTCAATAGATGTACTGTGCAGTCTGCATACATCAAACTTGATGTCATACCAGATTTCAATAGATAGTGGTACAGTGTAGTTCACACTACACTTATAAGATTGCTAAAATCTCACAGTTTGTAGGAGGCTTTTAACCCCGGAAATCTCAGTGACACATGGTCCTTCAACTCAGGCCCTTATTGACTATTGAGGCCATAGCAACAGCATTGGAAGGCTTCTATTAGCTCAAGTGGGGTGTCACTCAAAAGGCCTCCATCATGGCAGCCCACAGTTGGCATGTGTACATGCGTGACAGAGAAATTACGGATAATATGTGGACAAATATGAACATTTGTAACAATGCAATGACAGTTTGCGGATATGTGTATATAGTTATATGTGCAGACTAAATAATTTGCTGGATTAAGATCAACTGGACCTTTTGAAGTGTGTGAGAAATTAATTGCGACTGTGTGAACTGTGATTTGGTCTAGAAAATCTGATCTGTGGAATATGTGTGGATTAACGCTTCATACAGTAAGTGAGTCATAACTGTTTGTTTGCTTTTTATCTGACAGAAGCACATGTTAAGCCCGCTGTATTTATATATAATGGTTCTATCTTAAAATGGTCAGCATTTATGGAACTGCAAAGAATGTAGCTTTTGAATGATATATCAGCAAGCCTGCAGACTGGTGGTTGGACCTCTAACAGTATTATTAAAGTAATCATTTCGTACATGTGGAACATGGAATATGTTTGTACCGTATTTGAATTCCGTACATACAATTTAAATGCATACTTTTTTCTTCGTCTTTGTTCTTCGTTTTTTCACCATGAAATTGAGTTTGAATATTTTCTAATTAATTTAGTAGAGTTCGAATAATATTCGAATATATTTTTTATTTTTATTTTTTTGTACAAAAAACACAAAAAATAAGATGCCTATTGCTGACGCAATATGAGCGGATGAACACTCGGATGAAAACATCCGTTCTGACCTCACTGAAGTGTCAGGTATGACCAACTTCTGTCTCGCTATCTGAGCAATGTTTGGATACTTCAGTGTGTAGTTTTTCACCACAAGAGTGGATCCTGTTCGGCTTGTAGTGGTGTCTCATTCTGGTAATATTTTATCTCTTCTTCAAAAACGGTAGGCAGGGAGGCAGCAGGTGCAACACTCTCCCTGTATGTCTCCCCAAACGGTTCACACATCGCGGACAGCGCAGTGGGTGCTGTTGGCGCAGCGGGCTCCTCTGTCAGCGCCTCTCCCTCCATCACTGCCTCCCTCTCTGGCCCGGCTTGTGTGCGAGCCATCTCCACCTGAACGGGATTCGCCGTGATATACATTATTGATAGCATTAATTAATTATTAATGATATTCGAATGATCAAATTTAGGTTTGAACTTATAAAATATATATATATACATATATATATATATATATATACATATTTGAATATATTTCGAACTTCAAAGTTTTTTTGACAGCCCTAGTGTGTCTAGGCCTTTATGTGACACAGCAAGATTGTTGAATTAGAGAAGAGGGGGTCTGCCCATTGGTCCAACGGCCCATTATTCTGACATCCCATTATTCCGACCATATTAAATCCATTGTTCCGCACAAAAACAACTTGGTTAGGGTTAGGAAAAGATCATGGTGTGGGATAAAATGAAAAAGAAAGTGGCAAACACATAAGCTGTGAGCCTGCTTTGCCTCAAGCCTTTCTCAGCTGACCCAGAGCCGATTGCAGAGCCGCCGAGAGCCATTCAGCACCGCGGAGAGCTCCCCACACAATCCAGACCCCAGAGTTAATAACAGGAGGTTATGGTGTTTCATTCTCTCCTCTCTATGACACTTGTATGTCGACCAGTAGCCTACTTTTGTTGCATTACTGATCCTCTGTGGTACACAAATACTCGTTTTAAAATTGGTTCAGTATTGAAGGAGCTGGCAGCCACGAGGTAGATATGGGGGCAAATGTGTCCTGTATAGGTTTGTGCATTAAAAGTGCTATTTTTAACCGGTTAAGATCGCCAGTGCTATCTCTGTAGATAGCATACTAAGTGTTTCCCTTACCCTTCACTTCCTCCCGACTGTATGTGACGTCATCTCGCGAGAGCTTTGTTTGTTGCCGGAAGAAAACAGAGGAGCCATGCTGAGCGCCGCTCAGAGTGGTGCTGGTTGTTCTGGAGTACAGTTGAGAGTTTTACTGCACTGATTGAAAACAATGGTTAGTGTTTGTGCTTATCCAAATTGCAAAACAGGATGTTGCACAACACCCCGTACAGCTTTCATAGACTGCCTTTGTCGGACGGCGAGATGCTGAAGTTGCGGCTAGTTGTGCTAAAAATGGATGCCAACACTCCTGTCCAGACACTGCGCCTTGCAGACCATCGGATCTGCAGTGCTCACTTCTCCCAAGATGACCACTGCCAGCCGAAGAAGAGAAGACATCTAATCCCGAAACACCTCTTCCTCAAGGAAACGCCTGTCCACGAGTAGAGAGAGCTACAGACACAGTGGAGGTAATGTTGTATAAACAATGTTCGAAACGCTTAGTATGCTATTTACAGAGATAGCACTGGCGATTTGAGCCAGTCAGTGGCGAAAAAAAGCACTTTTAATGCGCAAACTTATACGGGACGCATTTGCCCCCATATCTACCTTGCGGCTGCCGGCTCCCTCAATACTGAACCAATTTTAAAACGAGTTGTACCTATGAATCATACGCACACGCACACATGGGGAAATAGGGCCCAGGTTCAAAAATATCGAAGTTATCCTTTAACAGACAGCCGTAAGCCCTTTCAGGGCCAAGGTGTGACTGATCATGGACACCGTCCATGGCCCTGAAATGGCCCACACTTACGCAACACAATGACACTATCGACTATTCCAGAGTACAATAAAAAATGGTGACAGTAAAAAAGTAAAATTTTGTTTGAGCATTTCTTGGGGGTGCTACAGGAGTGCTATGGGCTTCTTTGGGGGTGCTGAAGCACCTCTAAGCTCCCCCCCAGTGTCACCTATGGCTACAGTAGGCTAATGTTAGCTGTTAGCAACTGGATGCTGTGTTGTCATAAATAACGTTATGAACTTAACTTTGTCATTTTAATGCTCAGCACAAAAACAAACATTGAAAAACAATTTGTGCAACATATAAAAAAGAAAGAATATATAGTGCAATATTAAGATGAAAAGGGTCGACATTTCACAGTCAAACACTCCACATCCTGAGAGCACAACTGGGAGATCCTCTTCACATCACAGCACCATGAAGTGTATACACCACAGAGCTTACTAGGTGATGCAGCCTCCCTGTCTGCTCTGTGTAGTGTTAGCCCTGTTAGCTGAACACCGGAGTCTGATATGTTACCATTCATCCATGTCTCAGTGAACACAAGGAGGCAGCAGTCCCTCACTCCTCGGTGAGTGGATCTCCACAGTTGGATATAATCCATTTTCGTGTCCAGTGAACGGACGTTCACCAGAAAGCCACTGGGAACAGCTGGGTTGATGGGGTTAGCTCTCCAAGCTTCCCCCGCTCCAACGTCCAGTCACAGCGCCACCCAGTGTCAGGCCAAGCTTGCTACAAATCCTGAGCTCTCTCTGTTGTAGCATTAGATCTCTGCAGCGGTTTCTAATATCTGTTAGAAATGCACAACTGTATTGCATTGCATTCTGAGTTTTCTTAGAATCATATGAGAATGGTATAATTATGAGTTTCTATTTCTGGTGGAATTCACTTACATTTTAGTGTGCCATCAGCTTATAGCATTTTAAACTAAACAAAGAAAAGTGTAAAATTTCCAGAAAGGTAAGTGTTGCTTTAATTTTGTGGTAAAGTAATTAGAAGTAATAGAATATATCAAATGGTAAGAGGATGGAGGACAAATGTCACTGGGATTAATAATTTATAACTCAAGTTATTCTTTTCCCCGTTATTTTGATTCCCAGGAGCTCAGTGGGTCACAACTGCTGGTTACTACAATAATATTTTTCATGAGGGGAACAACCACTATTGCTGTTTCAGGTTTGACTCCACACTTCTTATTTAGAGGAATATGTGAAAACATTTTGACAGACTGTTGCATTCCTTGAAAGTTATTACATTTTCAGCTGGTCCACACTTCTGTCTTGATTGAGGTTTCCCTGACACGTTATTTTCTCTCTTTCTGTCATGAGGATTATGCTGACTGCTGACTGGCTGTATTTTCTTTTGGGAGGCACCAAGCGCCATATCAGCACGCAGCTCAAACTCTATTGGCAGGTGAGAAAGACAGATGGGCGCTCAGCGGACAAGTGTGTGTGAAT
Organism: Epinephelus cyanopodus; assembly: GCA_026686955.1. Lineage (NCBI taxonomy): Eukaryota > Metazoa > Chordata > Actinopteri > Perciformes > Serranidae > Epinephelus > Epinephelus cyanopodus. Next base: position 40,363,089 of record CM048920.1, read on the forward strand.
GATTATTGGTTAAAGGACTTGCCGACTGGGGTCTTCACTGGCCTATCAATGGGGGCTTTTCAGCAACCTCTGGCTGCTGCATAAGGCCTGCTAAAGTGTTTATAATGAACCCACCAGGGCAAGGTGAAAGTGTGTCTGTGTCCTGACCACAGACTTGACTCAACCTTAAAAGAGGAACAGGAAAGCATAGAGTGTATCATATTTTGATGTTATATATATGTATAATATATGTAACTTTACCATATGGTTTGGATTTGTATTCACATTGCCATATTATTAAAAAAAACATTGACTACAGCCACTCATGAGTGATGCCATTATGCTGCCGATTACACCTTGGCTTAATATCTGGCCACATTTAATATCTATCTGTTTTATATGTGTAAATACTTATTACAATATTTATTTTCCAAATTCCATAGAAAGAATAAAATATACATATATATCTGTCTCTTCAAACTTTTTGATTTCTACTTGTGGCTTCCAAATGAAGACATAAATTGGTTAAAGTAGTTGATCAATGTATTTTTTAGCAAATGGCATTTAAAGGATAACTTAAGCATTTTTCAATCTGGACCCAGTTTCCCCGTGTAAAGTGGTCAAAGAGGCTGTTTGAGCAACCACTGTTGAATTTGGTACAGTACTGAGGGAGTGGGGAGCGGCCGACAGCTAACAATTAAAAGTGGTTATTTTTGGTACAGAGCAGCTCAGATTGCTATTTTAAGTGTGTGAAGTGTCTCTTTACCTTTCACTTGATCAGGTCTGTTTGTTATTGTCTTCTTAAGTGGAAGTCTCACTCTGAAATATCACAAGATGTCACTTGTTGCAGGATAACAACTGCAGAAAATGTGTGTTAGATCTAGAGAGATTGTGATAACATCTAAAAGATATTCAATGTCATAAACTTGACTGCCGCCCATATTTATGTCAGCCAGAGTATACCCATGAAGAGCGGACAAAGAGAGAGAGGGGAGGACAAAGGCAGCGGAGGGTGAACCAGCTGCAAGGCCATGGAGCTTGGAGACTAATAGTGTTCCTGTGGGTGCTGTGACCCGATGCCCGATATTGGACATAGGATCATGATTATTTATTTGATTGTCAAAATTAGGCAAATAATCATCCATGATACTAAAAATCTTTTAAACAACACTATAATACATTTTCTATAAATTACTCCACTTATACTCAAATCACCGTCATGTTTCCATTGTTGTCTGACTGCAACAAGTGACACCTCATAATATTTCAGAGGAAAGACTTCTACTTAATGAGGCAAAAACAAACAGACCAGATCAAGTGAAAGGTAAAGAGACAAAAAAGCTGACAATTTAAAAAACTGTAGTTTGCATGAGTCTCTTTGACCATTGGGAACTACTTTCAGTGGATTCAGTACCCTTGTTAGTATTGTGGGCAGCCTAGGATTAAGTCAAAATGAATTAATAAAAATATAGGAAGATAAAAAAGTAAAAAGTAGGCTAGTTAAAATGTAAACAAATGCACTAAAATCCAAAGCTGTGTTCACACTGGACCTGTTTTTTTTTTTCGCTAGTGACGAGTTTACATACAAAGTCAATGCAAACGTATATTCACCCAGGAGAAAAATCGCTCAGGCTCCGAGCAACAGCGACAGAGCAAGAGAGCGTAATTTCACTCGTCGCTTGAGATGAGAAATCCCATCTGGAGCTGTACTTCGTTGGGTCTTGTCGCTTGCAGCTCAACGCTGATTGGCTGCCATAATCCCGGAATCCTGGGGAGGCGCTTGACTGTCATGACATCTCAGCTAGTGATGACCTCATGAAGCCTCATGAAGCATTTTCTTTATTTTCTGAGCCCACTAGATCGCACTCTTGTTTTAAAGAGAGAGGCTCAAAGAATGGCAATTCAGAGTGTTTTAAACCTTTTGTTGAACAGAAAGTGCCATCTAGCGGGCTCAGAAAATAAAGAAAATGATTCATGAGGCTTCATTCAGCCATCACTAGGGGTGTGACGAGATCTCGTGCCACGAGATCTCGCGAGATTAAACTCGACAATATTTCTCGTCGCAATAAAAATCTGTCTCGCGAGATTTGTGAGCTATCTAGGGCTGTAGTCAACCAAACAAAATTTTGGTCGACTAAAGTTGCGCATAATCTTCAACTAATTGATCAGTCGTGGGGAAAATAAATCTGCATGTTACTTTTACTTCTGCAGTGATGTCTGTGTCACTCTGCAGTTACATCTCCAAAACACTAGTCAGCGGTGGAGGACCGTGTTAAGTACTGTAAAGTTTAGTTCAAACCAAACTTTATTAAGCCATGTTTAATGTGTGTCTTGAATCAACTATATAAATAGAGACAATTTCAAACACAAGTACACAAATCAGCTTCACTATAAATCGCAGAACTGACAGACAAACGCTTGTCTTTATCTGGACACATTTCCCCCACCAATACAACGTGCTAACGTTTTTAGCACAAGTCTATGGCATTTTACATTGTATAAATTAGCCTAGCGTCTAACGATCTTTTCCTCTTCTAATATAAAGCCAGGGACGAAAGCAACATGTAACAAAGGTAACGGTGCATAATTTGGCTCCATTACAACTCACAACAGTCACCGACAAAACAACTGTCTTATACTAAACATGTTTTCCAAGCATACACAACACGCTAATGTTATTAGCGCCAGCCTATGGCATTTTACATTGTATAAATTCGCCTAGCGATAGGGCTGCCACTAACGTGAATGTGGACATGCTAATATTCTTAAAAAAGAACATGGCTGTGTAGTTGCAGCAAGTTGTCAGTGACATACTTGGTCAGGCTCTGTTTGCACTATTTGCACTCTGTATTGACAGAGTAGAACTTTGATTTGGTTTTGCACATAATATTGTTTGCACTTGAAAAAAAAGCAAGAAATATTTAATTTTATTTATTTTATTTTAACTTTTATTTAGTTTCAATTTGTGGAAGAAGTTTATTAAAAGGTCATGCTTACATCATGCATGTAAAGAGTTATAATAAAACATTTCAAAATGCATGTGCAACTTGATTAAATAAAAGTCTGTTGGTCCAGTCATATATTTTGTCATTGTAGTTTTCTTAAAATCTCGTCTCGTCTCGTTCTTGTGAACCCAATATCGTGTCTCGTCTCATCTCGTGAGCTGAGTGTATCGTCACACCCCTAGCCATCACTAATGTCAGCTTCATTAAAAGTATAGCTGCAAATTAATAGCAACAATAGATGTAAAAACATATGGAGTGTCATTTGTAAAGTGGCTCACGCTGAAAATAACATCAACATTTTGCCACATTTAGCTTTAAACAATGTTTAAAGAAGTGTTGTGAATTTTTTAACATCACCTTTTACCACATTTACAGCAATATTTGTTAACTTAGAAATATGTTAAATAGTTAAATCTAAATATTAAATGTAAATCTAAATGTTAAATCTAAATGCTAAATCTAAATGTTACATCTAAATATTAAATCTAAATTTAAATGCTAAATCTAAATATTCTGGGGACGCTCACTTTAAGTTTATATCACAGAAGTTGTCATACTGTAGCGAGGCAGTAATTTATAAAAGGAGCATTTAATTGAAGCTGTTTTTCCACCACACTCATGCTATAGAACCACAGCAAAACACACCTCAAAAATCTTCAGATGGGTGAAAAGAACTGTTACTTTTCCCCACCTTTTGCACCAAATCAATCAGAGGTGTTGATCTGCCCTGCTGTTTGGCTTCGCCAAAATTTGGTCGACAATATCAGACAGATATCAGATATCAGACAGATCATCCAATCATCATGCAGAAGCCCGGCGTCCAGGCCAGCCGAGGCTAGCCCACTGCCCCATAGACCCCCAGAGACACTGAGCGCTAAGAGTCAGAGTTTGGGACGGAATGGAGTGTTACCACCAGTTTTTGGAGTGCTCAAATAAACGGGCCTTTTTCCCAAACGCTCCTCTGGTCTCCTGCTCGTGAGGGATTCATTACAATATCGTAACATGGCTTAGATTTCTAAATAAACATACAACTCGTGGCTACATAGACCTACTCCTGAAAAACTCGCGCGCAAGGCTTTTTGTCCCTGCGAGGCCGCCGTCATTTACCCGACGGGAGGGGTGAGCGAGGGGTGCGTCCCAAGTCTCTTATTTTATACTGCTATACTGCTAACTCCTAACTCCTTACTTGAACCGGAAGTCGTTCAAACTCCGCCATCTTTAAGGCTGTCTCATGTCTCTTATTCCTGCAAGAAAGGAGTTAGCATTAGGGGTTAGGAGGGATCTGTTAGGTGCGATGAGTAAGGTAACACGAGAAGTTACTAACAGGAAGTCTTTTTCAGCTTGAGGCTCTGACGTATAAATACCCGCCCCCTACATCTCGCTCATTTGAATGAGATGGCAGAGAAACAGCGCAAGTGTACCCGTTACATGCATTCTTTGCAATGAAACGCTGTAATTCACAGCGTTCATAACGGAGGCCCTGTGAGTCATCAGAAACGGACGTCGCTTTATGTGACGCTTCAGAGTAAGGCCGTCTCATGTCTCTTATCAGCAATCCTCACTCCTCACTCCTAACTCCTGACTCCTTAAATGTTTTCCTAAGTGGGCGGGACTAAACAGTTAGGTTAGGTGGCTAGGTTAGGTAGTTAGCAATAATTTTAAGAGACTTGGGACGCACCCATAGACGCCGCATTGACTGTCGCTGCCTATTGGAGCCGACGTCCCAGCCAGGCACCATCTTGGATGGGTCTCGCTTCATCTCCACAGTGCATTCACTTCTATTGAGGAAGGAGCTGTTTGCATAAGTAAAATAGAATAACTCACTGAATTTTCAACTGATTTTCACGCGGTTTGGTTTGTTACAAACGGCACACATGTAGTTATGATACAGGATGCTTTTGTACATTAAAAATGTGGGATTTCATGCTTTAATGCTTTCTGCAGATAGCAACAACATGTTATTTAGGTCACAATACAGTTCTTTTATTCACCTCAACCCCAGAGTGGGATACACACACACACACACACACACACACACACATATATATATATATATATATATATATATATATATATATGTATATTATACATATTTATATATATATATATATGTATATATATACATATATATATATATATATATATATATATATTTATATATTGTATATTATACATATATATATATATATATTATATATATATATATATATATATGTATATATATACATATATATATATATATATATATATATATTTATATATATATATATATGTATATACATATCTCTCTCTCTCTCTCTCTCTCTCTCTCTCTCTCTCGCCATCCAAGATGGCGGCTGGCTGGGACGCGCTCAGACAGTCAATACAGCGTCTATGTATATATGTCTATGATTTGACCACTGTTGTCACTGTTTTCATCCCATTTTACACACTGGCCCTTTAGCAATTTTTTTTCAATCTTCTCCAATTTCTCATTTTTTTTAATGGAAGTGATCAATGTAAGTGTACTTGTCCTAGAGCTGCCACGACAGTTTTTATAATGCAAATAACTCTGTTTAGATAAAACCTACAGGCTTCTCTTCCTATGACTTGTACTAAATGTGTCTTGTATGTTTTCTGAAGCCTTTAAGTTACAAAAATGAAACACACCTCTGAGCATTTATACCTCTGACCATGGCAGTGGTCAGATGCATTGTGTCTGTGTGTTCTTATATCTATTGTTGCTTTTAATTTGCAGCTATACTTTTAATGAAGCTGACATGTCATGACAGTCAAGAACGCAAATGAAATTCCCTGATTGCTTCAATGACATCATCAAAGCGAAAAAGCAAGCCTGTTGATTTCTGCCACATTGACGAACGTTTGCAACTGACCGATGAAGCGATATCAAAGGGGCGAACTGAGCGGGAAAAAAAACATGTCTGGTGTGAACACAGCTTAACAGGATATGTACAGTTTCTGATCTTTTAATGCATCCAACCTTTTAAAATCAAAACAAAACAAAAAAAACTCCATCCATTAAATAAATTGCATTTACAATTTTTTCCTTGTGCAACAAAAGCACGTGGTTAGATTAAGATAACAAACATCGTGGTTTGGCTCAACATTCACACGAAAAGCAGACAGCAAGCTTGTGGGTGGAGGTCCAAGGTTTGTTGGAACCATCCACCTCCTTGCCCACCTGCCCTCTAGGGACTTCCTAGCTCCTTTAATTACGTTGTTACCATCCACAATAGAAACTGTCGCTACCTGGTGCATATAATACCACAGCAAAAGGTACCTTTGTGGGTTGGTATCTTACAGACATCCACTGACAGAGCCGATGTTTGATGACGTCAGTTTGTCACCACTGCGTCAATAACTGCCGCTGTCTGGTGTGTATCATACCACCACAAAAGGTGCCTTTGTGCGTCGGCATCTAATGCCCAAATCAATAACAAAGCAGTAGTATTTCACAAGTTGAGAATGAGAATGGGCTGGTAATCCACAGACAGAAGGAAAATGACAGGAAAATTGAAGGGACAAACTTGAGAGACAAAGACAGAGACAGAGAGCTGCAAACAGCCATTTCTATACGCCTCCCCCTGATGATTTTGACAGAGAACCTTTCATAAAAGCAAGAAATATTTGGCTGCTAGGTTCTTATGTGAGTGCTCTGATTATCAAATATATTATCTGATTTCGAAACAGTAGCCTTGTGTTGTTATTATTACCTTTTCTGAGGCTTTTTGTGTGGTAAAAATCAATTTTATACTAAGACAAAAATAACTCCCTAATTTTTAACCGCCCCCTTTATCACCTCATCCTGGTGCCTGGTCAAGGTCGAAGGAGGGTAAAGTTAAAGAAAAAAAAATATATTTGATGATAATGACGAGGTGTGATTAAAAAACATGTGAGTAACGTGTCAGTGTATACACATCACATCACAGAGCCCTTTAACCAACAATATTTTCCTTTTCTTTAGATTGCAATTTACATCCCACGCATACAAGTGTTTATAAATTACATAACCAGAAAAGAGGACAAAACGCAGACAATGAATCAAAAATGACCAACAATAAATAAAAAGAGCCATCCACACTGCGATAGGTGCAACAAGCATTAGTAAGCTACAAAATTAAACAACCTGCCACTTCATATAGCGTTAACAACATAAAACATTAACAAGGCAGATAACACATATTCCACAGCGGCTGCACATATTATGGCAAAAACAGAGCACACAATTTTTACACCTGTAATGTATGTACACATTATGTTGCCAAGCAACATTGATGTTCTCCTCAGGAGAGAGATTTAAAACCATCACAGTGTATTTGTTGTTGTACTCAACTGTGAGCACTGTGACGTTCTCTGCAGTCTGCTCATTTATTCTTCAAGTATAATATAACCAGTCCACTCAGCCTCCCTGTCCCACTATAACCAGTCCACTCAGCCCCGTTGTCCCACTGTAACCTCTAATGGCCATGGGAATTATGACTCTTATCCATCAGACGCAAAACCATGACGAAAAATGCAAAATGAGAGTATCATCCCAAGCATAATGACTTTCACAAGGGAGACAGCTGTCCATTTCTTGTTTCCTACCAAAAGTTAATGCTGCTTCTTTTGACCACAACTCCAGTTGTCCCTCAGTCTTAACTATGCATTTTTTGCGACAATCAGGTCAACTTTGCTACAACAGCTTTTGGCAACCCAACTCTCACAGTTCGAGAGCCTCAGTCAGGCAAGGCAGGGGACAGGGGAAGTTGCAGGATGTGTTTTTAAATGTAAAAGTAAATCCTCAATTATGGAACGTTTTTTCTTCCTCCTCTTATTTAGCCTTTCTTTTCTTCCTCTCTGTATCTGAGGACAGGGGAGGGAGATGGCTTCAGCTCCTAGGACAACATGAAGGCTCTCCTCTATGTTTCCACCTGGAACGATGCCCTCTCTTTGTTGTCATAACTGTTTTAAGGATATGTGCCCCTCTGTGTGTGGATGTGTGTTTTCACCATCCAAGCTTTGCCATTTGCATTTGCTTGATGTGAGATAAGTGCAAGGAGAGGTTTTAGTACACAGCACATCAAGAGACTTCCGCTCTTCTCTTGCCCCCTTTCTCCATCCCAAGTGACTTTCAAGATGCAGTGGGTATGCGCAGGTGCAATGCACAAATTTCACTTGAGGGCTCTCTAGTTTAAAAAAAAAATACGCCAAAGATGTCTATGTACCACCATTACAACCAAAAATGTACCCTCCTGTCCTCAGATTTAATTTCAATGTGAGGAAGAGGAACCAGATATTTAGAAGTACTTTTTCTTCTCTTTCTCCTTTTCTTTTCATCTTTTGTAATGATGAAGCATACATTTCAAAAGAATACTTAGTCTTTTTCTTCTGTTTTCTTTCTGCTCCAACATTTTGCCAGACTGCAGATTTATTTCGTGATGTTTTTTAACTCTTGCAGCTACAGAGAACACCACAGACATTTGCCTCAGCTCGTAAATTTGCAGTTCCCCCACAGTGTGGATGGTAGGAATGGGCAACAACACAAAATTTAGTTCTGATTGGTACAGCATCAGAAACCACTGACTTAAAAACTATAATGTCCACTTTTCAAAGGAGGCTGTTGCCACATGCAGTACCGTAACAGTAATATATAGTATGCCAATAAGATTACCACATGTTAAAATCGCTGACAGGTAACAGTTCAACAGTTTGAACCATCTGGCCCACATATGACTACACAGCTGCTTGCTCATGCTTAACATTGGTATGCAATATTAACATTAATCAGACCCATACAGGCACAAATACAAGTTATTTCGGCAAATTATGATAAGTTGATCTATTTGTGTCTGCCTCTGTACAGCCTACCTATACACAGGCCTGTCCCCCACCTTCTGAGGACCCTAGGCAGAAATTTTATTTGAGCTCACTCCTTCATTTCCATTTAAATCAACATAGCCATTTATGTGTACTGTTGCTATAGCAACCTTTGTAGCAAGTTGACTTCTGTACTAACTTTCGTTTAAACAAACCATTTTGCAGCAAGTTGAGAACTCACTGAGCTGAGGTTTGCAGTAACAACCAAATGAGCAGTGCAGTAGTGACAGTATGTTTTCAAATAAGCATGTTACTTTTAAAATATTACCATAGCTGTTACCTCCCTGTTTTTTGTTGTCACTTATTACATAAGATATAACATGATTCAGTTCAAGTCAGTTTTATGCATAAAGCCCAATATCACAAATCCAAATTTCCCTCAGAGGGCTTGATAGCATACACCATCCCTCTGCCTTTGGACCCTCACAGTGGATAAAGAAAAACTCTCCATAAAAACCTTTAACAGGGGGAAAAAAGAAACCTCAGGAAGGGCATCTGAGGAGGGATCCCTAATACTGGCCTCCTGCAGTTATCTCAGAAGACGTGAAAGACACTACTCAGTGGACAGCTGAGAAGCATAGAGATGGCTAGGATAAGCGGAAAGCAGATCCTGTATATTTTTCACTCTCACTCAGTGAGTTGAAAGGATATTTTGATATGAAGGGATACATCGATTTTCAACTAGTTTTGTATTTTTAGAATGTAGGTAGTATGTGTAAATGAACTATGGTAAACCGTCCTCCATCTAACCAGTGCCTGGATCTCCCTGCTCCCCTCCCAGCGAAATGGCAAACTCCGTACATAGATGCAAAATGAAGAGGGTTCTATCTGCCCTAATATTAAGAATGCAACCATCCTCTTTGCTACTCCAGGTTGGACCTCGATTCATTTTCCAGCACCTCTTGATTTCGCTCACCCGCATTCTGTGCACCTGCCTACAAACCCTTTTCAAATTTGGATCATGTTCCCACCATAATGAACCGCCCCAGAATTTGTTAAAATAGGTTTGAAAACACCTTTAGTTCCAAAATTAGACCATGTGAAGTGAAGTGAAATTGTGAACAGTGTTCTAACTCTCAAGCATTCTCATCACTTTTGAAACTAGATAGGCTACATTATCTCAATAAATAATAAAAAGAAGTAAAATAAATAAAATAACTAGGACACTAAAAAAAGTGCAAACATCTGGAGCTGCTATTATGGCTACAGACACTTTGTCAAACTAGCCCAGCTGACAGCCATTCTAAGCTAACCTAAGCAGCTGAGTCAGCTGCTTAGCTGAGCCCTGCAGACATTCACTTTGCCAGCAGGTCAGCCATCAGTACACCACTCAGTCCACCACAGAATCCGTTTTCCAGGCAGTGAGATAGGAATGAAGGGCATTTAGCTCAGGAGAAAGGAGAGAAGTAGAAAGGAAAGGTCTCAGAATGCTGAGTTACGACACAGTAGAGGAGAGTCTCATAAAGTCTCAAAGTAAAAAAAATCCAGTAAAGTACTTAAAAATTGTACAGTACTTGAGTCAGCTTACATGGTTACTTTCCACCACTGCACATAACCTCAAAATAAAACCACAGCTGGATTAACTGCCCACAGATTGGACCTCTGTGTTTTATTTAAACATTCTCATAGAACCGCTCGTATGATATCCCATGAATTTGCACTCCATGAATGACAATACATCCTTAAACGTGCAATATGTAATTTTCTGCTGCTAGGGCTATCAACCAAAACAATAACAGAATACGGAGTTTGATGACATCACGAAGTAGCGTGGGATCGTGGGAGTTGTAGTTATATAACAGATACAGATCTAACTTTCCTCACTCCATGTAACTGAAACCGACCGTGGCAGTTTTTTTGGCAGAGCGAGCTTCAGCAGCAGAGAAATGCTCATGGACAAGATATATTACTGAAGTTATATTCACTTGATGTTTCACTTTATGCAAATGGGGTCCCTCAGCCGGTGTAGCAGCCCGAGCCGATCTGGTACCTACACCGGATCATCAAACTCTGATCTAACTATGAGTAGTAATGACTGACCAAACGTTCTCAGTCCAGGGTGAGAGTCCATCTTTTTGTGAGTTTATATGATATTATATGAATTTGCGCCCCACAAATGACGTTATGTCCTTAACATTATTAGTTATGTAATTAATGTAAAGTTACAGACATTAGGTTTAGGCAATGTGGTTAGTTTTAGGAAAGTTGGGTTAGTTTTAGTTCTAGGCAAGTAGAGTTACTGAAGTTAGGTTTATGAAAAGAAACATGGTGAGGATGTACCTTAAAATGGCTCAAAATTAACTCAAAGTTCACACAGATTGAACATGCGACTCCAGGAAAATCTCCCACGTGAAAGTATGTTTTTTTGTAGCGATGTGTCGTTCGCCAACGAGCCGGCTCTAAGAGCTGATTCTTTGTAGCGAACGTGAAGAGCCACCTTCTGTCGGGGAGAGCCGAATCTTTAGCCACTCCTGCTGAACTCTGCTGAAAATCCATGCACGCAGGGGCGGGACTTTATTTTGATGGGCACACCGTGTGGCCAATCACATGCAAGGTCAGTCTAGGATCATACTTTTATGTGAAAGAAGGAAGGGGGCAGACGCTCTAAAGACAGCGAGTGTTGTGGTACAGGCCAGGTACACACACAGTGAATCCGGCTCCCGGATTTAAATGCAAGCACATCAATGATATTGGAGACTGCGAAGCTGAGTGTAGAATTTGTAAAATGAAAATATCCATCAGAACAAGGTCAACAGCAAATCTGCACAGATATCTAAGAACTGTCAAACCGTCCATGCAACTGGAGAACAGAGGGCATTGTGGGTTTTAATTTTTGTAAGATAAAAAAAAAATACCAATGCACAAACTGTTCATAAATGCTAAATGAGGCTAACATAGAAGGCTCCGAGTGATACTAAATGAAGAGCCATTTGGGAGCTGTAGGAGCCAGCTCTTCTAAGGGAGTTGAGCCACTCCAACCTGCCTCCTTACAAGTGTCCAGACTGCTTCCTTGTTTACTTCCAACAGGACTTTGGTCACAGGATTGCATCCTTTTAAAATAGATGGAATATGTACAAATTTGCGTGCACTGCTTTTTGTAGTAAAATATATTTTTAAAAAATTGCCTGTTTATTTACAGTTAGATATTGTTTCGTCTTGATGGGCTATCAAGCAACAGACAATAAATAATGCATTGGGAGTATGATACGATTCCACTAAATTACAATTTGATTTCTTTAAGAATTTAGGTCTTCATGTGATTATATTTCCAGGTCACATGAAAAGATAAAAGTGGACATGGACAGGAAATGAGGAAACAGAAGATGGTGGGTGAGATGAAATGAGGAGAGGAAATATGGAGATGAGTGCACAGGAAAAGAAGTAAGAAGAGGGGCAATATAGGCCATAGACGTAGCTTGGAACTCTAGAGAATAAACATCTAGGTGGTATTGAAGAATGATGAATGACATGATGGATGGAGGAAATGGATGGGGGCAAGGGTAAAAAAAAGAGATAAAGGGAAGAGATAAGTGACCTATAGCAGACATGGTTCTTGTACTGTCACATGCAACTAAAACATACATACTAACCCTACCCCAAACTTAATAGAATTCTACAATAGTACAGTTGGAGACACCTTTAACCCCCCACTGTGGCCAAATATAATTCCTCTTTGACATATCAGATCACTTTGTGTCACTAGATCACCACTCTGAGACAAACTAGGTGCAGGATATGACACTCGGCTTGGAGTCAAAGTGTTCTTCGCCTCGACGCACTCCATTATTTTCTCGTTTCAGGCTGCCTCAACTGATATAAAGAAACTAGTGCTGATGAAATTCTTAGAGTTTCCCTCTAAAACACTTGAATGCATCAGCAGAGTCCTTGGAAATGGCATCTCTACTTTGGGAATCTCAAACTCTAAACTGAGAATTGTAATAAAATTATAGTAGGAGAAATGGCAAAGTGTCTGCCTTGCAACCAGAAATCATAAATCCCCCTGTGCAAACCACAGACTTCTTCCTCCTCTTCTTTGTTCTCCTCTGTCCTCCCCAGCACATTTTCAATCCATCTCTACTTTTTATCCTTTTCAACTTTTTCTTTAGTAGGCCAATATGATATTTCCCTCCTTTCCTCCCTTCTTCCTCTCCTCCTTCCTCTACATTACGCTTTTGCACTCTTTCCTAGACCCTAACATGAACTTTCTCCTGTGATCCCGTTTATCACGTTTGGGGGGGCTGTTATCGAGTTCTTCTGGAGGGTACTCCATTTCTGAGTCCCTGCTGGAGCAGAATCTCAAACCTACAACTGTGTCTTTCTGGTTATCACTTCCACTATGATAACCACTATGACACAAACCGATTAACTTAGAAATCAGGGTGGTTGAGCAGTGCCTTCCAATAGATACAGTATATTTACAGGTATATTGTTTTGTTACTTTTTAAATTAACAGCCCTTAGTTTATTTTGACTTAAGTTAAGACAAGGTTTTGGTGAAGATAAAAGTTATTCACAAAGCATATTAGAAAAGAGAGCTCCTAAGGTTAAAAACTGTTAGGAGTATGGAGGAGGACTTTTAAGAGGCTTAAGAGTTTCTTAAGCAGAGGAGAAACCAGAACAACTACCCAGTTTTTGCAGGTCAGGGTGGCACATTGGTGGCACATTAAAACGTTATTGTTTTAAAACCAAGTCCTGTGTGTGACCCTGACCAGGGCAAACTAGTAGTTGTTTTGGTTGCCACTGTTCTGTGAATTGTTGTTACTGTAATTTGTGTTACTATGCTTGAAGCATTCTCTGGCACAAGAACTTCATTTAGGATAAATTAAGTTCTACTGAATTGAACTGAATTGAACTGAATTGAATTGAAATGAACTGAACATGGTGGAAAGACAAAGAGGAAGGAGAAATATTCTCCAATCAGTGGATGATAGTTAATGAAAAGCCACAGATTAGATGGTGCAGGGATAATATTTGTGGTCCATCTCGTACGAGATGCGTTCACGTCTCCCACCCAATGCAAAAATGATATAATACCAGAAACAACATGATCACAACACTAAGATATTTGGCAACTGGAAAAATGCAACAGTGCAGCAGTGATGGTTTGGGTCTGTCTCAACCTTCCATCAGCAGAGTGATCACACTAACAGTGACAACACTTGACAAGTATCATATTGTAAGTTCATTTCATTTTCACTGAGGATCCACACCTTGCAGACTCACAAAAAGAAAACCAATATGTCATAGCAATGAGGTCAGCCAAACCTTCTCACTCTGTCCCCTCCTTGCCCAGAGTTGCTCTTAGAACTAACATTCCTCAATCACTGCTAAGCTAGGACTCCTTGCTTTTCATCTTCAGACTAAGTTAGGAGCTCTCTGACAGTACTCTCAGAATGTTTGTGACTATGTTCCCTGGTCTACAACTGAGAAGCTGTGATCTGAAAGCTTACCTCAGCCTCATAAGAAACTTATTATATTGGATCCATTTTTAAAGCACATATATTGATTAGTGGACCTTCAGATGGAACTTAATTTGCTACACAACTGAGATCCTAGAACTTTTATAAGCATATTTTGACGCCAGTGAATAAATAAAAATCCAGTTGGCTCATTAACATTACACTGATAATGAGATGATGATTTGCACAAATCTGTGCAACCGTCACTATGGGAAAAAAAAATCAATTTGCAGCGAACAACCACGGTCTTAAAATTATTCATCAAACAAATATACAATCTTCAGACTGTGTTTGACAGTATATTAGGTGTACAACAATAACAACTGAATGAAATTAAATAATGCTGGTTTCATTGCTGCAGGTGAAACAGGCACGATATGTAGTGTAGAACTAGTATAAACATTTGCTTGGTCAACGGAAAAACTATCACATCGCGATACAATATACAGAATTATGCAAACAACAACCTCCTACCAACATAACAGGAAAATTCTCTGGGAAATTACGGCTAACTACAATACTATGTTTGCAACACACGTAAGGTAAGGTAATGTAAGGTCATGGTGTAATTATGGGAAAGACAGAGGCTTTAGCTTTCTGCGGCAAAAGAGTAAATATTCTAGCTATTATGGTTTTTATTTTAGATCAATATATATTCACGACTGTGCCAACAACAACCTCCTGCGGCCATTACAAGGAAATACAGGTGTAACTATGGTGAAATACCATATTTGCAAGGCACGTAAAGTAACGCATGATATGGTGATGGGGAAGACAAGCCTTAATTTTTTGCTGCAAAAACAATGAATGCTCTAGCTTTAATTGTTATTTTAGATCTGTTTTAACAGGATCAAGGAAACAACGATCTACTGCGGCTATCCCAGTATGTCTGTTTTTAAAGGGTTAAGTCCCTGACACAGACAGGTCATTTGTCAGTAAATCACTGTAGAAACAGCAACTTAACTAACAAGCAATATCAACCAAAATTTGGTCATTGTGGGTTTGTGAATAGCTCTTAGATAGCTTTTAAAGTGTTATTTAGGATGACTTCCAGTGGTAATATATATTCCTGTCTGAGTATGGTGCCAGGTGACTATGTGTTGCTAGAATGACTCACCCATAGAAACCAACTGAGATTATTCTCATCTTTCCTTCTATGTCATACTTTCTCTTAAACGTGCAGATGCAATTCTGGAGAATAATAGCTGATTGTTGAGTTTCATTTCCAGGTCATCAAATACTAATATCTCATTACCATTGGGGGGTTCAACCTGACTACCAACCCCAAGTGTAAGTATTCAACCTGAAAATGAGACTCAACTCTTTTTCCGGTATTACATACTGCACCTTTAAGAAAAAGTATAACAAATAATTAACATGGTAGCTTTATAAAGGCTTGAAGTTGTTTATATGCTTTAGTTTTAACTTGACTCAAAATAATGACATAAATGCAATACTCTAGACTGAAGAGAAGCAAACCTGCCCTGACCTGGGTCATAAATAACAGTCAGCATTGCACTGGGAGTTGTAAAGTTCACTGTTCACATTAAATGTTAATGTAGCGGCCACACTACCATCAGCAGAGTGGCATACCCTTTGGCAAATAAACACGCTTGACTCCTGAAATACAATCAGATTCCAACACAGACCATCCTGACCTGTACTACTCATCCACCTTTTTCATTCTCCTCAGACCCCAGAGATAGCCCCATCCTCCCCCAGACCACTGACCTGCTGTCTGCACCTGCTGCCACATTACCTCATCACCCTGGGCTTTAGGAGAAGAGAGGATGATCTCTCCTAAAGAAGATATACTATATAGTGCAGTACAGTATGTATTGAGATTGCTCTCATCCACTGCTTGTACAAATACTTACAAAAAGTAATTGCACCACAATTTGTGTATAACCCCTGTAATCAGGAAGGCTACAATCATGTGACCAATGCAGGAGCAAAGAAGGAGGTTGTCTGCATAGGGAGGCAGGTTGGGGTGGTAGGCAGACCCCAGGAAGTGAGCTAGACTTTGAAGCCAATTTTCATAGTGGCCAGAATTACATCTCCAGAGTCCATCATGTGATGCTGTTGGGCCCAAAAAGAAACTTTTTCATAGATTTACATTGGGAATGACATGTATATAAATTAATGGATAAATGTTTTTGAGCGTGACGACTCTCGTGAAATGACTCGTTTCAGGATCTGGATTTCAACCATTCGGTCCAATGACATTTGGAAAGTCTAGAAGAGCTGCAAGATTAAATCATTTTATCCCCATACAAGTTAGCAGGGTGCTATACCTAAAGTCTCTAGTGTGCCTGCTCTATGGGCTGAATGATGCAGAAGTAGCATTGATCATCCGGGTAATTCTATACCAAGGAAAAAGGGCTATTTTGGCTTCATGTGTTACGAAGCAACTTTTGTAGGAATGAACAGGGTTCTGCCATCAGCACTATATCCAGGTCTCTTTATACATCAATGGTGATGGCTGGGTCACAAGACTGGTGTAAAAATTGTGTCAAACCAAGAGAAATTTAAGTTACTTCAAGGTACATCTTTACCATGTTACCTTTCCTTTTCCTTGAACCAGCTGAAAGAAGCTTTACTTGCCTAAACCTAGCCCACATAACTTTACATTACGTACTTAACTTTATGTTAAGAACATAACATCAATCATCGGACTCTAATTTGCTAGATATCATACAAACTGCTGTGTGAGGATATGTTGGTTTATTGATGATACACCAATATTTCTAGTTCATTAAAAGACAACATGGTTGTTAAACAGGTCTTATGGTACACTGACGTTCACTTAATGAATTTAAGTATATAAGTATATCGAGGTATAAGAACCAGGGGGATGTGAAGTGATATTTTGATTGAAAATTGGTTATATTTAAGAAATATCACAGGAGAGGGAGTGATGTTGTATTGTGTATTGTCATGGCTGTGATTTGGTTGCAGGCACAAGGCCGCAGGCCGAGTGCCGAAAACAATTACAGCCGTGATGACACCTGGAGGCCTGCACAGATGAGTCCTGGCTTTTCTTTTCCTCGTCCTCTCCTGACGACCACCCATGATTTAATTTAAATGTAATTTTGGGGAAAATGTCCATCTTCTTGGTTTAATGCTGTAGGGCCCATTTGCGTCAAAGTAGTGAGTGTGACAGTTGGTTAATTAACGGTTGTATTTATATTTATAACACCTCTGAGCGGAGTGATTTTACGGTTCCCAGTGATGTTATACTCTATATCAGCACTCACGGAATGCCTCTCATCCAATCAGATTACTCGGTCGGAACTAACCGTTGTTTAAATATCAAATGAAAGATCTTGATGAGCTCTTTCTACTGCCATAAAGAGCACATGTGAATTCTAACCAAACCTAAAGACCCAACAGTGAACACACTTAACTATTTGGAGTCAAAGGTTGTAAGTGCATTTACATCCTTTTGACCCTGAGAAATGTATGAAGGGTAAAGGCTGTGATTTACACTTCAAGTCAGCATGGTTGACATTACATGTATTTCAGCTTATTCAACTATACGAAGAAGACAGCTTTTTCCTGCTGAAGAAGTGTCACTAAGCTTAAAAGTTAAAGCTGGCATTTTACCTTGTGGCTAAAGCTATGTTTTCATCATGTTGGTTGGTTAGTTGGGATAATCAGTTACTGGGAACACATAGGGAACCAGGCACAGGACACAGGGCACACCTGAAATAAAGTTAAACTGAAGAGGGAATCAGGCACATGACATCGAGAACATACGGACTTAGGAAGACAGTATGGAGCATGCAGGTACATAAAGTTAACTAAATGAGGGCTCATTAATGCTAGATATGTAGTCAGCTCTATGCATACTCTTTATTCATTTCTTCTGTATTTGTGCACATTTTCTGAAAACATTAGGACAGAGACGAAATGGAGCAGTGCCACCAGAGACTGTGGAGGCAGTGTAGTATAGTTAAAGTAAGATACGATCGTCAGAGACGATGAACACATTTAAAAAATAGTGGAGTGGAACAAATCAGTAATACACTGAGTAGAATTCTCCGTCCACATGTCGCAATGTATTTAATGACCACACAGACCACCACTGTCTACAACACCAACTCCATTTAAGGGACATTATTACAATTTCCTCCACTGTCTTCTTGTTTGTTGTTGTGTGAAACTTTGGACTCCACCCTCTAGTGCTGTCTACTCTGTATCAATGCCATCATGAAGGACACATGGCAGTATGAGGGCAGTGATGTTTATGTTTGAAACAGATGCATCTATTTTCATTCATTAAGGGTGTATTGTATCTTAGAGCCAGTGAGTGCTGTAGAAAGCAGACATGAGATCCAGCAAACAGGAAACCTGGGAAAAATGCATAGAGAAGCTTGCATAACTGGGGGCAAAGCTACGTGTATTCAATGAATATTAATATTGGTAACACTTAATAAGTCAGCCCACGTTTTAGAGCGTACCTCTCGCCCACTTTCCCAGGAGTTAGTGTATAACTCCAAGGCACTTACATGTACTTTCCCAGGAGTTAGAGCATAATTCCTCCCAGTCACTTACCACATATTTTCCAGGGAGTAAGAGTATCCCTCGTGGTCACTTACCACATACTTCCCTGGCAGTTAGAGTATCCCTCGCGTTCACTTACCACATACTATTTTATCCCACTGTCACTGATATGATCAATATATCCTTATTAACAGGCTATGTACCACAGTCTTTTAAGGTAGCTGTAATTAAACCTCTACTAAAAAAGCCCACCCTGGATCCAGAGGTGTTAGCCAACTATAGACCAATATCTAATCTTCCCTTTATGTCAAAGATCCTTGAGAAAGTAGTCGCAGACCAGCTGTGTGATTTTCTCCATGATAATAATTTATTTGAGGAATTACAGTCAGGATTTAGAGTGCATCATAGCACTGAGACAGCACTAGTTAAAATTACAAATGACCTTCTGATTGCTTCAGACAAAGGACTCGTCTCTGTACTTGTTTTATTAGATCTTAGTGCAGCGTTTGACACTGTTGACCATGAAATTCTGCTACAGAGACTGGAACACTTAATTGGCCTAAAAGGTTCTGCACTAAGCTGGTTTAAATCTTATTTATCTGATCGTTTTCAATTTGTTGACGTTCACAATGAATCATCCGTACGTACTAAAGTTTGTTTTGGAGTTCCGCAAGGTTCTGTGCTTGGACCAATCCTATTTATTCTATATATGCTTCCTTTAGGCAACATCATTAGAAATCACTCTATAAATTTCCATTGTTATGCGGATGATACACAGCTGTATTTATCGATGAAGCCAGAAGAAAGTGATCAATTAACTAAACTTCATAATTGTCTTAAAGACATAAAAACTTGGATGAGCACCAATTTCCTGATGTTAAATTCAGACAAAACTGAAGTTATTGTTCTTGGCCCCAAACAACTCAGAGAATCTTTATCTGATGACATAGTTTCTCTCGATGGCATTGCTCTGGCCTCTCACTACCATAAGAAACCTCGGAGTAACATTTGATCAAGATTTGTCTTTTAATTCTCATTTAAAACAAACCTCACGGACTGCATTTTTTCATCTGCGTAATATTGCAAAAATTAGGCCTATCCTGACCCAAAAAGATGCAGAAAAATTGGTCCACGCTTTTGTTACCTCAAGGCTGGATTACTGTAACTCTCTATTATCAGGTAGCTCTAGTAAGTCATTAAAAACGCTCCAGCTAATTCAGAATGCAGCAGCACGAGTACTAACAAGAACTAAGAAACGAGATCATATTTCTCCTGTTTTAGCTTCTCTGCACTGGCTCCCTGTAAAATCCAGAATTAATTTAAAATCCTACTGTTAACTTATAAAGCTCTAAATGGTCAAGCTCCATCATATCTTAGAGAGCTCATAGTGCCATATTATCCCACCAGAACTCTGCGCTCTGAGAACGCAGGGTTACTCGTGGTCCCTAAAGTCTCCAAAAGTAGATCAGGAGCCAGAGCCTTCAGCTATCAGGCTCCTCTCCTGTGGAATCATCTTCCTGTTACGGTCCGGGAGGCAGACACTGTCTCCACATTTAAGACTAGACTTAAGACTTTCCTCTTTGATAAAGCTTATAGTTAAGGCTGGCTCAGGCTTGCCCTGTACCAGCCCCTAGTTAGACTGACTTAGGCCTAGTCTGCCGGAGGACCACCTATAATGCACCGGGCACCTTCTCTCTCTCTCTCTCTCTCTCTCTCTCTTGCTCTCGCTCTCGCTCTTGCGTATCCTATTACTGTATCTTGTTTACTCGGCCATTCTGGATGTCACTAACTCGGCTTCTTCTCCGGAGCCTTTGTGCTCCACTGTCTCTCAGGTTAACTCGTATTGCAGCGGTGCCTCGATAGTGTGACGTGTGTGGTTGTGCTGCTGCCGTGGTCCTGCCAGATGCCTCCTGCTGCTGCTGCTGCCATCATTAGTCATACTTCTACTGTTATTATACACATATGATTATTATCATACATGTATACTGCCAGATACTAATATATACTTTCAACATATTGTACCACAGTAGCCAGAACTATAACGACAATATTATTACTTTCATGAATGTTGTTGTAAGCTACTGTCATTATTGAGGATGTCATACAGATTACTGTATTGTGTCATACAGATTACTGTTAATTTGTTATGGTGATCTGTTTGTACGACATCTATTGCACGTCTGTCTGTCCTGGAAGAGGGATCCCTCCTCAGTTGCTCTTCCTGAGGTTTCTACCATTTTTTTTCCCCGGTAAAGGGGTTTTTTTGGGGAGTTTTTCCTTATCCTCTGTGAGGGTCTAAAGGACAGAGGGATGTCGTATGCTGTAAAGCCCTGTGAGGCAAATTGTATTTGTGATATTGGGCTTTATAAATAAAATTGATTGATTGATTGATTGATTGACATACTTTCCTGGGTGTTAGAGTACAACTCGTCACTTATGTAATTTCCCGAAACTTATGGTTTAATTTCCTCATATGAATCTGTATATGTATGAAGTGCAATAAAAACAACTGCTTTTGCCCTTTGCTCATGGCAGTTGATTCAGTCACTTTTATGTAGCCTGTGTCATTAGGCAATTTCACCCACACTCCAGGGTTTTAATATTTATGTTTTGTTTACATTTCATTGAATGGGTTTGAATATAAAGTGCAGTATACTTTCTCCGTACATAGAGTTTATTTCTTACAATATTCCCGTATCATCCCTCAGTTGTCTTCAAGTTGCTTGAATGTTTGTTTGTTTTTACCTGTCAGTCTAACTACATTGTTCTGACATAGTCTTATTGATCAAACAAGGTGTCAATCACAGTCACTCTACTTAGACCAGCTGTCATTGGTCAAACAGGAAGGTGCACACTTCCCATTGGTTAACGGTAGAAAGTCCCACCTCTCAGCGAGGAGCTTGTACTCATAGGCGCAGGAATGACATAGGCAGACAACAAAGAGAAACAAGTGAAATTACACAATGTCTACGGTGGGAAATGCACAAAGCTAACACTCCTAGATACTCGCAGGAGACGTGAGGGAGGAACCGAGGACCTGTGCGATGGGAGTTTTACCGTGTTTATTAACGTCTTGGTGAGTTAATGCTAACACAGCTAGCGATGTTAGCTCGTGCTGCAGATGATATCGATGCCCGCCTGTAAAGTGTGTGCTTCCCTCTATGTCACACTAACTTGCCGTTACAACCTACTCGTAACTGTAAAGTGCTACAATTTATTTTGCCTTGAGGTTGCTGCCATTTGTATTTGTGTTAGTAGTGTACTGTATACATTTGCACCATTACAGTTGGCTATGGATGTTATTAACGATGACTAGTCAAGCGTAACATAGTGTGTGTACTGGTGTAGCCTACAGTTTCGAAATATGTGTGCTAATAGCATACATGATTTTGTTATTCATATTTAGGCGAAAAATGTTAAACAAATGGTTAAAAACATTAACTTTGTAGTTCATAAGAAAATACGTAGTATTTGTAATTGATTAACCCTTTAGGTGCCGGAGTTTTTTCAAGAAAATATACAATTTTGATATCAAGATTTCAAAAGGCTATAGCTTCAAAGTAGTTTGAATAAAGGTATACTGTCAATGAGAAAATTGTTCAGTATGACTCAAAGTTTGTGATGGAAGTGAAATTATTTATCTAATTTGCATATTATGACGTCACAAGGTGGTGGCCATATTGGAAAATGTTCAATTTTTATATCAAGGTTTCAAAAGGCTATAACTTGAAAGTGGTTTGAGATAAAGGCATACTGTAAATGAGAAATATCTTCAGTATGAACCAAAATTTGGGATGGAAGTAGATTTGTCATCTAATTTGATTACTGTGACATCACCAGGTGGCGGCCATATTGGAAAACATCCATTTTTGTTTTCAAGATTTCAAAAGGCTGCAGTTTGAAAGTGGTTTAAGATAAGGGCATACTGTAATTGAGGAATATCTTCAGTTTGAAGCAAAATTTGGGCTGGAAGTAAATTGTCATCTAATTTGCATATTGTGACATGAACAGGTGGTGGCCATATTGGAAAATGTCAATTTTCTTATAAAGATTTCAAAAGGCTGTAGTTTGAGAGCGGTTTGAGATAAGGGAATACTGTCAACAGTCAATGTGAAATATCTTTAGTATGAAACGAAATTTGGGATAGAAATAAATTCACTGATCCAATTTGTATAATCTTTTAGCACTGGTCGGCGGCCATATGGAATTGTATTATTTTCAAAGACCTTCAGTGATCAAGATGGCACTGCTTGTAGTTTTTCAGTGTGTGGTATCCGCCAGTCACATCATACCATTCATGAAATCTGGAGTTTGGTTTCAAAATTTCCCCTTCAAAGAACTGGTAGGCATATCTGTTTGTTTCATTGGTGATGAGGGCTCCAGAGAGATGAAATCAATGGGCTCAGAATTTGTCAGATCGTCTCCACAATAACCAACAGGCTCATCAAAAATTCGCATCCACTTTTGATACTCTTCCTCTTCTCTCAAGAACTGCCAGCCATCATCATCATTATCATCGCCGCCGTGATTTACGATGCGGCAGTG
Source organism: Epinephelus cyanopodus (assembly GCA_026686955.1). Taxonomy (NCBI): domain Eukaryota; kingdom Metazoa; phylum Chordata; class Actinopteri; order Perciformes; family Serranidae; genus Epinephelus; species Epinephelus cyanopodus. The sequence continues at coordinate 40,386,441 of CM048920.1, forward strand.
AACGCCACCTCCGCCGCCATTAGCGGTGTGTTTGCCGCGACCACCGCGTCTGCCGCGACCACCGCGGTTGTTTTCATCCCCGCTACATTCACCGCTATTTGCGGTGTTATGAGCCCCCCTGCCACCTCGACCATGTCCCCTACTTGGCGTTTGCAGAATCCTTCCAACCCGGCCACGGTGAGGTGAAGCATCCGCTTTACCATGCGCTGATTGTGGACTATGGCGCGCGGACTCGCCATCACTACTAACATCAGTTTCGGCTTCACTGGACAACTGCACATCTTCCTCCTCGGAATCGGAGTCAGCCAGTACCTGACGAAGTACTTCGTCGACGGTAAACCGACCTCTCGGCATCGTGAGTAAATGAAAATACACTCTTTCGCTCTGCTCTGCTCTCGCTACGCTCAGCACTACTACCACTGCTTTGCCGCCGCGTCTCTGCGCCGGAGTGTGTTTTCCAAACTCTTTTTACTCTAAAACTTTGAATAGAACCACGCCCACAAATGCTGCTCAGATTACAGGCACACATGTCCGCCATCTCCTGGTGAAAAGTAGTAACAAGATTCGGCACCACATTTATAGATACAGCCTGTTTTATTCAGCTATGTTGCTTGTCGCAATTTTGCGACTTTGGCGCTTAAAGGGTTAATGTGTTTAATAATCACAAGTTATGGATTAAAAGGCTAATAATTCATGATGTGAAATGTAAAGACAGGATAAAGTATTGTATGCTGAGAAAAACTGTACACTTAAGTTATTCATTTGCTCACTTTGTGTTACTGTGATGTATTAATGTGATATTGATTATGGCCATAAAACAATTGAAGTTGATGATGCAAAATAGTAATAGCTCTGTTTCTACACAGGTGAGGTTTTTGAGATCCTATGGAAAACTACGTGTGGATTTGAGATTCTACCTGACAAGAGAGGTGGCGAGCCACCCATGAACCTGATCTCTGCCTTGACCCAAGGAGTTGGATCAAGATCACCTATTATCCACAGGAGCCCATCCATTCTTCTATCTCCATCACTTGAGCGTCACACTGTGTGGTAATAATATCACGACGACCTTTTCCGCTTGACTTGTGACTTAAGTGCATTTGTCACAATAGAGGATTAAAACTAAACTGAAGAGTTTATAACAGAAGGAACAAAACTGAACTTGAATAAGACAACCAGTGGAACTCTGTTATTTTTTTGTCAGGGACACTTTGATTCGTCTTTGTATTATTTTCTGGTAATATTGTTACCTTGTGAAGCATTGAACTAACTGTTTTTAAAGGGTTCACATCTGAGTGCCAAGCTACAGACTAAGGACAGGCAAACAATGCAAATGTCATAATCCAGCCTGGTCTCTTTTGTTAGTATATACTTAGGTGGAAAGTACTGCCTAGTTTCCCTGTAAATTTTGGGGAAATTACCTAGTACTTTCAAACTAAGGACAGGCAAACAGTGCAAACTTCATAATCCAGCCCGGTCTCTTTTGTTGGTATATAGTTAGGTGCAAAGTACTGCCTAGTGTCTCTGTATGTTTTGGGGAAATTACCCAGTACCTTCAGACTAAGGACAGGCAAACAGTGCAAACTTCATAATCCAGCCCGGTCTCTTTTGTTGGTATATACTTAGGTGGAAAGTACTGGCTAGTTTCCCTGTAAATTTTGGTGAAAATACGCTGTAGATGTGAGAACAGCACCTACCATGTGGTTTCTGACCAGACTTCCATAGATGTGCACTTGAGAGAGGTAAGTTTGCTTTGTACTCCAGCCTGCCCATTAATTAGGCAATTCGCAGAATATAGACCCATTTCTTGAAATATTCATATTCAAACTCATTAAATGAAATGTAAACAAAACATAAATGTTAAAACCCTGGAGTGTGGGTGAAATTGCCTGATGACACATAGGCTACATAAAACTGACTGAATCAACTGCCATGAGCAAAGGGCAAAAGCATTTGTTTTTATTGCACTTCATACAGATTCATATGAGGAAATTAAACCATAAGTTTCGGGAAAGTCCCGGGAAAGTATGTGCTAAGTGACTGCGAGGGATACTCTAATTCCTGGGAAAGTATGTGATAAGTGACTGGGAGGAATTAAGGGAAAGTGGGCGAGAGGTACACTTTAAAACGTGGGCTGACTGAGTGTTACCTTAATATTCTCTTTACAAGTCACTCAGTCAAAGTAGGGCAAGTATCTAATCAATCTCAAACTTACATCATCTGCATGAAAAAGGCTGTTCTTACTGCATATAATTGTGTTGCTCTATTAAACATTCCCAATTTTATATGGTCTGTTTTTGTTAGGTTATTTGACTAAACATTGCAATGCAATTCTATGTTTATATATTATTGAAATAAAGTTAATAATTAACTAATTTTAAATTGATCATTTGGAGAAATGGCTAAACAATTTGTTATTTTGCCAAACGGTTATGATTATTATTTTTAATTAATTACATTTCATGATATTTTAGTTGGATTTTATATAATAACAGTGGATTACTGTTAGTTTTTGACTCATTGATCATTGGTCATTTTCATCATATTTGCCTCTTTAAAAATATATATTTTATGTGAGATAAAATGTTGGTTCAAATAGGCGCATGTGACTTGTTTAAAAAAAAACATAAAATATTTTTCTTAATAAGTGTCAAAATATTGTGAATGATGCCATTTTTTCACTCCGATGTTTATGAATTTTTAATATTAAAGACTTGATTTAATTTTGAAAAGTTATGACAAAGTATCATCATTGTTTTGTTGTTTTGGATGTCACATATCACCAAATCAAATCAAATCAAACTTTATTTATATAGCACTTTTCATACATCAATACAACACAAAGTGGTTCACAAAATAAAAACATACAACAAAAATACTACAAATTTTGAAAATCCGCCCCTCCCACCCCCACATATAAACACACACGCACGCAGGCACGCACAGAGGCACGCACGGAGACACACGCACACACACACACATACACACACACACACAGTCAATATAGTAACATGGCTGGGAACTAAGGAACCAGGTGAAGAAAAAAAACACCTATGGGGAGCTCATCCACACTGAGAGGCGCCACAGCCTACAGCCACAGGGAGTGCCGCCACAGAGATCACTCCACATGGTGCAGAGCCTCCCAGTCCTCCGGGTCTGAGGGATCTCCAGGACGATGTCTCTGCGGGCAGACCAGACACACCTCCCAGTGTGGAGGCCCCCCATGAGGAAACACTGGCGCTAAAAACTAAAAGACTGAAAGGCAATAGGAGAGGTTAAAACAAGTATGAGATGAAATAATTATAAAATGTATAAAAATGTAAGGATTTAGAGAAATTAAAGATTTAAAGATTAAAATGCAAAAAGATTTCAAAAAATATATAATTTAAAAGCAGTAGAGATTAAAATAATATATAATAGAAGAATTAAAAGAATAAAAGAAATCGGTTAAAAGCCAAACTAAAAAGGTGAGTCTTGAGCCTCCTTTTAAAAACATCAGAACATCAGCAGGCTTTGCAGTCCTGATGCACTTGGCAGGCTATTCCATAAGTGAGGGCCATAATGGGTGAATGCAGCCTCCCCATGGGTTTTTGTCGTAACTCTTGGAACAATTAAAAGGCCGGTGCAGGAGGACCTCAGCATCCACCAGGGTTGATATGATAAAAGCAGGTCAGATAAATAAGATGGCCGAAGACATTTAAAAACTAATAAAAGAACCTTAAAATCGATCCTGAAACACACGGGGAGCCAATGCAGCGATTTTAAAACTGGTGTAATGTGCGCCCGCCCTCTGGTCCTCGTCAGCACTCGTGTGGCTGAGTTTTGGAGTAGCTGCAGATTAGAGATTGTCTGTTTTGGGAAGACCAGAGAGCAGGGCATTACAATAATCTGAACGACAAGAGATAAAAGCATGCATCAGCACTCCGTGTTAGCCTGAGAGACAAACGGGCGGACTCTGGCTATATTCTTAAGATGATAAAAAACCTATCTTTGTTACATTTTTTATGTGTTGAATAAAACTAAACTCAGAGTCAAAAAATGACACCCAGGTTCTTTACACATTGGGAAGGTTTAAAATCTTGTAGTTTTGGTAAAAGATTCTCTCTCTTGCCTTCAGGACCAATAATTAAAACCTCTGTTTTGTCCTGGTTGAGCTGTAGGAAATTCACCGCCATTCATGTCTAATATACAGTTAAAAAGCGTATCAATTGGCCCTGTGTCATCAGGAGACACAACGATGTACAGCTGTGTGTCATCTGCATAACTGTGGAAGCTCATGCCATGCCTCCTGATGACGTCCCCAAGGGGAGGCAATGATTAAAAAGAGTTGGACCTAAAATTGACCTTAGGACCCCACACCTAATTTCATGTGTTCTGTGTTCCATACTTACAAAGAAACATCAATCTGTGTGGTAAGAGCTCAACCAGTTAAAAACAGTACCTGAGAGGCCCACCAGGTTTCTGAGCAACCTGATCTCACGGAAATACATGAAATGACCACAACCTGTTAACACCACATGTGGTGGTGGCAGCATATAATGGGTTGAAATTATGTGCTGCCAAACGAAAACAATGCCAATGTAAAGACAATTAGGATCCTCTACCATGGTGGACACCCTGATTCCCTAATTCAGTAACTTCATGTCAACCTTGTTTTCCTTAATGATATCTTTAACATTCCTGTATACACACAAAAACATGGAAGTGTCCTTGATAACTCAACAATATAACAGGTTAATGTCAAGGCCAAAATAAAATAAATGTATTTTGCCAGCATTTGATAGCATAGAGCTTTAAGAGCATTGTGCTGTGGGCAGATGGGACACGTTCCACTACTGTTCTGTAGCTACTGTCTGCCGTCAGTGGGCTTCATTCCATTTCAGATTGCCATCTGTCTGCTGTACCGAATTCAAACACCACTGATAAATAAATAAATAAGAAGAACCAGAGAGGAAACACCATCACATGGAGCCATCCGTCCCCAGCAACGCGGCCAGCCTCCACTACACCAGGGGAGAGTGGACCCCAAGCCAGCGCCACAGAACCAGCGGCTGCCCCACTGCTTATACCTCCGATCGTGGCAGCTGTCACACAGACCGCTGCTGAAAATTATACATTTTGATACAGGTAGGCTATGCATATTGCAAAACTCTGTAAAAGTACACCAAAGCATATTTTTGTTTCCAAATATTTATTTGAAAATGGTGTTTATTTCTTTTATTCTTACAGGGTTTTTTTTATTAAAATGCGTAATATAGCCAACAATATTATTGACCAAATGTTGATCTAAGTATTATTGTAGAATGTATTTAGCAAATCACCGCTCTCAACTGGAGACAGCAGCAAAAAAAAAACAGGCATTATAAAAAGCCAGTAAACAGTGTTAATTAATTGACGAGACATTGGAGAGGTTGTCAGTCCTATTCTATAGTCTGTAATATTTCTTTTATTTTATCATAACTTCTCGGAAATACTCAAAAGTAGAACACGCTAAAACTAAAAACAATAATAGGCTAAATAGTATCTAAGCAATAATAAAGTGTCTAAACAATAATAAATAGTATCTAAGTTATCTAATAGGGTGTCATTCCACTCTGTAAATAGATTTTAAAATTTCAATATGATTTTAATATTATTTTTGCTTATTTCATTGTTGTTATTATTGGTTTTACTTTTTAGTAGTATTGTATTGTCTGAGGATGATGTTTTTGGGACTGAATATTTTAATAGGCTATAACAAAAATCTAGTACAGTCGAACTGTCATGTTATTATCATTATTATTATTATTGTTGGGAAATTATAACAGAGGAATATATTTTCCATTTTAATATCAACAACACTTTAATGTTTTTGTCTGTATTCAGGAATGTTAAAGATATCATTGAGGAAAACGAGGTTGACGTGACATAATTGAATCAGGGAATCCGTGTGTCCACCACCACAATGGATCCTAATTGACTTTACATTGGCATTGTTTCCATGGTACCGGCATGTAATTTCAACCCATTACATGCCGCCACCAGAGAATGCGGTGTTAAGAGGTCGTGGTCATTTCACGTATTTCTGTGAGATCAGGTTGTTTTTGGGTCTGTTTAGATCAGCTAAACAGATTAGCTTAGATCCAGTAGTACCAAGACTGTGAGTTTTTGTGAATCTGCATCAAACCTGAAATCATTTAAAATCTTGAAAATGGCTGTCTTGGTACTGTGGTTCATCCTAAAACCAGACTGAAACTTCACTAAAATATTGTTTATTATTATTTAAAAAGTCATTTACTTTGTTGAAAACCAGTTTTTCTAAAATTTTACTTAAAAATCGTAAGTTGGATACAGGTCGGTTTTAGCGATTCCAATTCCTTATCAATTCTCTTATCAATTCTCACTATGGAAAAATAAGTACTATGTGACTACAGATATAGTAAAAAAGGTTTTATTAATAAAAAAATAATTTACAAGCTGGGTTGGACAGGGCTGGGCTGGGCTCGACTAGGCAGCAGGACAGGGGCAGGGCTGGACATAACTGAGCAAGGCAGAACATGGCTGGGCTCTGAGTACACAATATCAATCAGAATTCAGTAAGAATTCAAGTGAGAATAATGCAATCACTGAGATCAATTAAAACAGTCATGATGTATCAAGTAAGAACTATCAGAACATCATGAATTATCAAGTGAGAACAAACAGTTCAGTGAAAGGAAATGAGAAAATTAACCATTCTTTTTCAGAAAAATGAGCTGGTCTGCTTGTTACCCCCTTTAGCTGAGAGGGATTTTTTGCAAGTGTTGCATATTCCCGCATTGTATTTTTTGGTGAAATATAGCCACACCTTTGACCCTTTAGTGCGAGCCGGCGACATCTCTGCAACTGAGATAATCGGTCTAGCAGCAACAACAAAAAGCACATGGAATGACGTCACTGTGCATTCGCTTGTGGGGTGAGTTCATTTGCTGTGTTAGCACACCCCGGGAGGAATCGATAAGGGAACCGAAATGGAGTTTTACCAGAGATTCCAAGGAATTGGTTAAATGCGGACCCGGTTCCAAATTAAAACCGGTTGTCGATGCGCAGCCCTAGTGGGCTGAAGCTGAGTGGGGCGGTGCGTCAGCCAGCGCCAGTGTGGGTTTGTTCGTAGAATATAATGGAGGCGGGCGTTTTGACACACGGCATGTGGCTGCGGTGTGTGTTGCACTTTACCCTCTGTCCAATCCCCTCGCTCCATTTTGACACTCCTCTGCTCCTCGTCCCGCCTTGTCCCAACCCCCCTTCGCATTTGAAAGTACGAGCAGTTTGTAAGGCCCTGGGCGCGCTGCAGTTTGTTCACAATGGTTGCTAATCTACTAAGAGCAGTGCTAACATTAGCATCTGGTGGTATGTAGACAGCTAAGACGGTGACAACACTCAGTTCCCGGTCAAATATTTGTCAACGTTTTTCTAAATATAGACTATAGCTTTAACACACTGTCTCCCACTATTGCCACACTAAATAACTCACGAGTGTTACTTCTCATTTCATTCCATTTATATACTGTTGATTTTGTGTTGTGTCATATAATTATCATTTGCTATATACCCATTTATTCAGTTGTTACATATTTAGCTTAAGTAAATCTTCATTTATCGCCAAGTCGTTGTCTGTTTATATATCTTTTGGACAGGAGCTGAGATCACTGTATAGAGAATTCATAACCCAGATACTGAGATTGATTCATTATTGATAAGCGTGCTGACGAATTATTAAGTGACCTCAAAGTTATTAATTTGATCAGTCGCTTCCCTCATTATGAGGGTGGTGCCCCAAAATTTTATTATGAGTGCAAATATTCTCAAAGAGGTATTTCCCCTACACCTTCAAATGAAGTGGTTTAATTTGCAACTATGTTTCTTGCCCTACTGGACTTTATTGTAGTGATGTTTATCTAAGCAGCTACTTTGGTCATAACTGACAGAAATGATGAATTAGGAAAATTGGAACTGTGACTTACAAAAATGTACTAAAATACAGTGAACATATTATATACTGGTCTGACTACACAAATATATACAATATATACACTGCATCCTTGTATATTGTATATATTTGTTTTATTTATTTTTTTTAAATAATTTTTAGTATTTTTTTATATTTGATGTATAGTTGTATATTTTTTGTACAGTACAGGCCAAAAGTTTGGGCACACCTTCTCATTCAATGTGTTTTCTTTATTTTCATGACTATTTACATTGTAGATTCTCACTGAAGGCATCAAAACTATGAATGAACACATGTGGAGTTATGTACTTAACAAAAAAAGGTGAAATAACTGAAAACATGTTTTATATTCTAGTTTCTTCAAAATAGCCACCCTTTGCTCTGATTACTGCTTTGCACACTCTTGGCATTCTCTCGATGAGCTTCAAGAGGTAGTCACGTGAAATGGTTTTCCAACAGTCTTGAAGGAGTTCCCAGAGGTGTTTAGCACTTGTTGGCCCCTTTGCCTTCACTCTGCGGTCCAGCTCACCCCAAACCATCTTGATTGGGTTCAGGTCCGGTGACTGTGGAGGCCAGGTCATCTGCCGCAGCACTCCATCACTCTCCTTCTTGGTCAAATAGCCCTTACACAGCCTGGAGGTGTGTTTGGGGTCATTGTCCTGTTGAAAAATAAATGATCGTCCAACTAAACGCAAACCGGATGGGATGGCATGTCGCTGCAGGATGCTGTGGTAGCCATGCTGGTTCAGTGTGCCTTCAAGTTTGAATAAATCCCCAACAATGTCACCAGCAAAACACCCCCACACCATCACACCTCCTCCTCCATGCTTCACAGTGGGAACCAGGCATGTGGAATCCATCCGTTCACCTTTTCTGCGTCTCACAAAGACACGGCGGTTGGAACCAAAGATCTCAAATTTGGACTCATCAGACCAAAGCACAGATTTACACTGGTCTAATGTCCATTCCTTGTGTTTCTTGGCCCAAACAAATCTCTTCTGCTTGTTGCCTCTCCTTAGCAGTGGTTTCCTAGCAGCTATTTGACCATGAAGGCCTGATTCACGCAGTCTCCTCTTAACAGTTGCTCTAGAGATGGGTCTGCTGCTAGAACTCTGTGTGGCATTCATCTGGTCTCTGATCTGAGCTGCTGTTAACTTGCGATTTCTGAGGCTGGTGACACGGATGAACTTATCCTCAGAAGCAGAGGTGACTCTTGGTCTTCCTTTCCTGGGTCGGCCCTCATGTGTGCCAGTTTCGTTGTAGCGCTTGATGGTTTTTGCGACTCCACTTAGGGACACATTTAAAGTTTTTACAATTTTCTGGACTGACTGACTTTCATTTCTTAAAGTAATGATGGCCACTCGTTTTTCTTTAGTTAGCTGATTGGTTCTTGCCATAATATGAATTTTAACAGTTGTCCAATAGGGCTGTCGGCTGTGTATTAACCTGACTTCTGCACAACACAACTGATGGTCCCAACCCCATTGATAAAGCAAGGAATTCCACTAATTAACCCTGATAAGGCACACCTGTGAAATGAAAACCATTTCAGGTGACTAACCATGTTATTAATTACAAAACGTGCATACAGAAATAGTAACGTTTGTTCAATCATTATATTTATAGACTTAACAAACATAAGATTAGTCTACACAGTGATAATGTGACGTGAAAAATGTGATATATAGCTAAACTCGGCTGGTTTTCTACCCGAAGTATTTGTAAACAACACTGCGTTTTCCTGGGGGCACCGCTGGAAGTGAAGGGCGTGAGCGATCGCAGGGGCCCCTGCACTCCGGACTGCCTCCAGAGGTAAAGGAAGAAAAACAAAAAAGTTTTTTTTTTGTTTTTTTACCGATGGATTTCCAGATTGACCGGAATCAAATTCCTTGTATGTACACACATACAGCTGATACTGATTCTGATTCTGGAACATAAACACTTCTACATTGTTTAGCAAACCGCCCCACCTGCCTCACAATAGATAGGGTATGCAACCACCCCTAATAACCCACTTTTCTTTAGAGTGAAAGCAGTTTAGTGGGTCAGAGCTACTCTGGTTGTGGTTAATGGGGCTGTTTGTACAGAAAGGGGAGGGAAGCATGAGTAAAAAGAGGGAAGAGAACCATGCTATTGTATTTACCAGGAATTCAGGAGAATAGCCAGGCTGAGATGTGTATGTTGGGGCTTTGTAGTGCAATGCCTTCAGTGGTAGTCAGCGGTATTGTAAGTCAACAGTCTCTTCCATGGCCTGTAGCATACAGTTAACAATGGCAAGAATGTGTGAGTTGCCTCTGGAATTTCAACAATGTCCAAAATTATCAGAGGCCAAACAGAACGTGGACATGTTTTATTCAATTAGAGGCCAGCTACTGAGCCTTCAGTTGAATTTCAATAAGGTTAAAAATAGGCTCATTAAAAATAACAACGAGAAGTTTATTTTCAAATTCAGATCAGTGATTTTTTTATAAATGTTATAGAATGCTACAGAAATAGGTCAACAGACAAACACATCTCAAATAACTGATATGAAAGTTTCATCAAAAATGCTTCCTGAGGTAAGGCAGATATTAAAAATGCAAATGCTGTTAAACTGAATGTCATCTAGGTATTCACATAGCTGTAACCATAAAAGTGGTACTTAAATGATGACTGGTGATTTGTCTGTTCCGTGAAAATCAATGACGAGTCCCAAGCAACAATGGAAGGAAGAAATTCATGACGCTAACAGCAAGTGAGCGTCTATCGCTCTGCATCACTTTACGTCAGACACTCTTTGTCCACACTGGATCTGTTAAAAATGGAAATCCGTCACATCATGTAAACAAAGCACTTACCTAGCAGCTGTGGTCTTAGAGTAACCACTGAAAAGATGGGTGAGTGCGTACTTCCCTACTATTGATACAATACAACAATACAATCACAGGTAACTTAGGGATATCGTTGTTGTGGCTACCATACTTTATCATACCACCATCTCCACTTTGTAAAACAAGCTATCCTGATAGTAAGCTCTGCTGAACTTCCCACACAATACAAAATACTCAAAAATGGTAAGCTCCCTAAGAATGTCCGTCCAGCCAGATGCTAACTTATTTACGCTTTTGTAGATAAATGAGGAGGAAACATTTAGTTATATTTATTTATAATGCCTCACTTCAACTTCATGAATTAGTCATTCCTCATCCACTGCAACACAACACGAGCAACAGGAATAAAATGAAAATGGGGCATCCAGCAATAGCTTTGCTCAGAGCGGTGCATAGTGCTGCATTACGTTACAGCTTGTTTCACCATGTCCTAACTGGATGCGACGCAAGCGAGCATCAGCGACTTAAGTATTAAAACCAGAACATATGGGTTACCAGACTGTCTTTTAACAGTTATCCTTGCATTTACAACAAACTGTATTAAGATCTTTACTGTAACTGGCGAGTGTAAAGAAGTACTTATTGTTAATTTGGCTGTGTAGGGGCAGTGTAAAAAACTGTACCTGAGTGACAGATTTTGGATTACACTTACTGTAGACATTAATATACACATTACACAAACAATTGTTAACCATTGTTAATATGAATATATTGATCAATGCAGCATTAATGGTCATGTTTTCTTTAGACCACCCATAAATAAGACTCTTTGTGGTATCATAACCGTACAATGAACCATTTACATCTATATATGTTTATATCTTCACTGGGTGTGGTTCCTCATCTGCAGAGATTGCCATATTGTACTGCAATGTTTCTACAATAGTCAACAAGGAGAACATTGTTAAACACTGATTTTTTTTTTTTAACATGAAACTACTTTATTCAGTGTTCTTACCTGTTTTAATGACCTAGTCTGTTAGGTTTGGAGAAAAAGACACCTTTGCTTATAATTCGGTACCTAGTAAAAACCTCTTGAACAATGAACACTCAAATACAGAACAAATGCGGTAAAGAAAATGCTTTTTCACTGACTGCCGCATCGGCGAGGTTGCCAGAGCAGCCACTATCATGCACAGCTGTGGCAATTTTTAGCCATACCACTAATTCATATCTTTTCTGCAAACTATCAACCACAGTCATCTTTATTATGATTCATGCATATAGCACTAATGTTGAAAAAAAAGTCCGGTATTTTGCACTTTGAGCTCCATTTCTGGGTTGTTTAAGATGAAATAGAGTGGTTAAGACCAAAATTGTGACAACTGCTCCGTTTGGGAAAATTTGGCTTTCCCCTGCCTGGCTTAACAGTGCTGCCTATGGCCATGTGTATATCTGTCCTAAATCATCCTGAACGTTTGTTTCCAAAACAACACCAGCCTTCTTCTTCTGCTTCTTTTCTGTGTCCCATTACATTGCAATGGTTTCCTACCGGTTGGCAACACCCACGTAAAGGAGCATTATCGCCATCAAGTGGGCTGGAGGGTGTAACGCTTCAGGGTCAAACAAACGATCAAGTGGAAGTTTACACACAGTTGCGAGGCAGCTGAAAAAATAGTTCCGCAATTGAGATGAATCGCGAAAACATGGATGGAAATCACAGTTTGCTATGATTTTTATGTCAAAACATCAACGAACACCACTGACCATTCAGTGAGTTTCATGGCTTTGAAAAGGAATGTTTAGGACAGTTTTAGGACCGATATACACATGGCCATAGGCAGCACTGTTAAGTCAGGCACAGGAAAGCCAAAATCTCAGAAAAGGAGCAATCTCAATCTTAATTTTCAATCTCAATTTTGGTCTTAACCACTCTAGTCATCACAAACAACCTAGAAATGGGGCTCAAAGTGCGAAATACCAGACTTCTCCTTTAACAGGGTAAAATTAAATGATCATTAACAGGGAGATATATGTAAATAAACATAATGCTGATATTCATCACTCATATAAAATTTGAAATGCACCTTTGATTGCTATTTTACAGAATGCCATGTAGCCTGCAAAAAAAAAAAAATCAATCATGTTTAACCTCCTCTTCATATTACCTACAGCTAAACCATGTGTATTCCTAGTCTAAAGAATGGATCAGGTGTGCACAAACTCCTCCTTTATAAATACCAGTTTATGTGTGGGGAAAAGGTGTACACACAGTTTTTGTGCATACAAATTATTTCTGCATCTGGCCCCTGGTGTGTAGAACTTAGTATTGAGCAAACACTGTAAAACCTGACGAGTCAGTTGAACTCAAACCATTTGAGGAAACCGATTGCCTTGAACCATTTGAGTTGGCAAACGTATATCAAATATTTTTCTGTAGTTCAATTGTTTAAGTTCTAGTAACTCAAGTATCTCAAGTACAGTCACTTGGTTAAATTAAGTTATAAGTATCAGTTCATCCAGTTCGGTGAACTTAATACCAATAAATATATTTCACTTGTATGTAACAGTTCTACAAACTAATTTAAAATGTGTTAATTGAATTTTCAGAATTGAATAACAGTAACTTAAATGACTACACTACATGTATTACTACATTCTAGTTCTGACAACTTAGTTCATTTGAGGAAACAGATTGCCTTGAACAATTTGAGTTCTATTAACTCAAATACAATAATACAATACAAACTCAATAGTTTTATTAAATTGAATGCTTAACACCCAAAATAAATCAAAACAGACTTGCCTCTCAAGGGCTCAAATCAATTACAGTATCTTAACAGTGTCAAAACCGACCGGTGACACCTTACATGAAATTATTAAGCATTAAAGATTTTACTTTGTTGAATGCTTACACTCAAAATCAAAACAGACTTGCCTCTCAGGGGCTCAGGTCAGTCACAGTACCTTAACAGTGTCAAAACTGGTGACACATGCATAGTAAACTTATAAAGCATTAAAAGTTTTACTTTGTTAACACTCAAAATCAAAACAGACTTGCCTCTCAGGGGCTCAGGTCAGTCACAGCACCTTAACAGTGTCAAAACTGGCGACACATGCATAGTAAACTTATAAAGCATTAAAAGTTTTACTTTGTTAACACTCAAAATCAAAACAGACTTGCCTCGCAGGGGCTCAGGTCAATCACAGTATCTTATCAGTGTCAAAACTGGTGACACATGCATAGTAAACTTATAAAGCATTAAAAGTTTTACTTTGTTGAATGCTTAACACCCAAAATCAAAACAGACTTGCCTCTCTGGGGCTCAGGTCAATCACAGTATCTTAACAGTGTTGAAACTGGTGACACCTTATTAAGCCTTTCTGGGGCTCAGACTTTTGTTTAGAAACTGCTGACAACAATGCTTTACGACAACTTTACTCCAGCGCATTTTTTAAGGCCTGTAGCTTAGGCCTAAGCTGCTTCCTGCCATCATCCAGGTCAAGGAGGATAACCTGAATGAACTCGAAGAAGCCACTGAGCTTTTCTGGGTACTTCAAATGCAGTGCATACACCAATGCAAACAAAATCACCAGTGAATTGGTGCAGGACCTATGTGACATGACAACCATATCTTCAAGAACAATGAACACATGCTGGGTTTCGAAGGGAACTTGAAGCACCTCTTCCTGATTCACCACTGCCACCAGCGCCATTGCTCCCTCCTGGGTGGCTTCCAAGTCATCCTCCTAAAAAAAAAAAAAATGGAGAAAGGAATGTCTGAATATAATTTTACAAAAACTTATTTAAAGTCTGATGATAAAAAACCATAACATTATCCCTTCCAGATTTTGGTAAGAACGTTTAAAAAACTAAAGAACAAATTTCTAAACTATAACTGAATGAACTAATTTAGGAATGTAATGTTTCATTACTCAGTCTTATTGTAACACCCATTAGTTGCAATAACGTAATCCTCAGTTTTTTCTGGCTCAACCATGTTTACAAGTAGTTCAGACCAGAGTGCACACACAATTTTTTTTCCCCTGTATTACTATTTAAAGTTACTGAGCTGAATCAAAGGTTTGATTATTTACTTGTCTACACAAAAAGAGATCAGGAGACACTGAATGGTTTTCTTTTTGTGGATTTACACATTACCGATACTGTCTTTTCTTTAAGTAAAATGAGTGTCACCTTTTCACATGTACCAAATGTACATTTTAAGAAGTGCTACACAGCATTACATTGTGCTAAAGTAAGAGAGGACTTGTTAATGAAGTTTACTACAATCATGAGAGAAGAATTTGTCTTCTGGAACGAGATATTGAAATTATATTTAAAATATTATGTTCACAGCTTGATATATCCTCACATGCTCTGATTGAGCATCGAGAAGCAGAACACACAAATACCTTGCATGTTCTGAAGACTTCTGCTGAATCCTCCTTCAGGTAGTGTGGTAGGCCTGCCAGGGCTGCTGTTCGAGCTGCACAGATATCATTCTTATCCTGTTGCACAAAGACAGCATATACAAGTGATGTTAGTGTTCACTGTTCACATTCAATAATGTAATGCATGAAATAAAAATAAAAGATTACCTGTCCCTGAAATGCCATCAGAATTGCATCCATCTTCTGTCCAAAAGTGCCAGT
This sequence comes from Epinephelus cyanopodus, assembly GCA_026686955.1. Classification (NCBI taxonomy): domain Eukaryota; kingdom Metazoa; phylum Chordata; class Actinopteri; order Perciformes; family Serranidae; genus Epinephelus; species Epinephelus cyanopodus. The sequence continues at coordinate 40,401,876 of CM048920.1, forward strand.
CTTCCTCTTTTTGTAGAGCTGTAGCAGCTGAGGTGTGTACTTGTCGAGTGAAGCATAGAATGTAGATGGCAGATTTAGGTTTGTGATCCTGTGGAATTCACTGTAGAGCTGCATGAAGAAAAAACAAGGTGAGGCAAGTTTATTAGCTCATTTAAAAACAATTTGTCTCTCTTGCAAATAAATCTACTCAAAATTAACGATGACTTTGGTGATACATGCATACAATATTTTTTTAAACTTTATTTATAGAGGTTTTTGAACATTTTTGAGTATTATTTGTAAGTTTGTACTCACCTGGGCTTCACAGAAGAGTGCAGGCCATCTGTCCTTCAGTTCAACAACTGGAGGAGCTAAATCCACAATTTCTTCTCGTCTGAGTGCAAAGGTACGTTGCAGATGTTGCTGGATGGATACCATGTCTCTTTCCATCGATGTCCTCTTGAACTGCTCGACCATTGCAAGCCTCTGTATCTCGAGTGTCTGCCTCGTTTCTCCTTGGGGATAGTTTGGAAGGAAATTAATTTCCCCTCTTCTGGGTCTTTTGATGCTGGCCCTGGATGCCACACCCTCTGGATTGGTCCTGCTACGCTTTCCGGCATTTACAGCCACATCCTTTATGCCAGCCTTGCTCAATTTGGTCCTGTAGTTGTCCATCTTGAAGCGCAAACTGTTCTGCCAGCCCTCGTATCCTTTTTTGGATCCATTTTCTTTTAGACAAGGGTATTTGCTCACCAGAGCCTCTGCGGCCAAGCCAATCTGTTTGGTACTTGGATATGCTTTGTGCTTATATTTCAGCAGCCATGACCTCTAGTATGTTATGCTTTTGATCCCGGGTCAACCTGAAAGTTTTTCCCTCTCCCAGGGCAGAGTTGCCCTCTCTTAGCACATACTCCACCTCGTACGAGAACGCTGGAACAAGAAAGATGACTGGCCATCGGCACAGTCGCTCTGGTGAGTCGGTGTTGTCTGACAATAACACAGTGTCATCTGTGCTTGTGGAACTGAGATCTGACTCAGTAACTCTAACTATCTTAATGGTTGCCTTAGCTGGTAGGTCTTCCATGTTGACTAAATTGTTGAGAGCATTGTTAAACTCGGGGTCTTCAAATTGAAGGCGAAAGTCATAGGTCAGACTTAACTTATCTTTCATTTCAGATATGAGGGCTTGTACAGTTTCAGGGCGAGAGGGCAGAATGAGCCTCTCTGCATTGATGTCATCAAGGATGACTCTTAGTTTAAGGACATCAGTTGCCATTAACACTGTGTTGGAGAAGCCTGAAACATACAAAAAGAGAAAGAAAGAAAAAAGCATGTCAATACTCTCCTGCTAAACACATATCAATATATTCACTTGTACATTTTTATTTTTTTATTGGTGTGCAGCAAGTTAAACACACATTTAGTCCAGCTAATAGTTTTCTGACATTAGGATGCTTACTAAACAATCCTTTATTCAGACACTGAAATGAAATGTTTAGTTGTCAGAATTAGCCTGCCTGAAACTTTGTAGGCAATCTGTGGCATTTGGTCAGTTAATTGACTCAGAGATTTCACAGAATGGCTCTTGCTTGTATGTGCCGTTAGCTCATATGACCGCAAATGCTCAATATACCAGGTCTCATAGTCTTTTAGCAGAAAAAAGATCTCACTTCCAATGAGCAATATGTTTCTGATCTCTTTAAACTCAGGCAAGGCAGCATGTGTCCCAGTACATACATACAAACATGCCTACCACAAAAGTTGTGCCTTGAATGGTTGCCTGTTTTGTGCCATATACACTGCTGCTGTCTGTGATGCTTGACACTACTGGATGTGTATCAAAAGGCAATGTTTCAATAAAGACAGACTCCATGTTTGAAGTCTGTACTGGTGGCTTGAAAAATCTTTGTGATGACAGATAGAATGCCATCATGCTTTGGTGTCTCTCTGCCAATGTTTTCAATACATTTTTGTAGTTTTGAGTGTCACGAACAATCTTCTTAAAAACCTTGTGCTTCCCCTCAAATCTCATCGTCCAGAGATGCACCAGAGGACCAAAGCACTTGATGAGAAAAGGATAATGCTCAATATAGTGATGCTTTGGTCACAGTCTTAAGTTGGGGAAGACTTCCTGAAGGAGTTGCCTGTGATCTAAAATCTTGCTGGCCATGTACTGAATGGTATTATCTGTGAAACTATGAGAAACAGCAAGCTCAACTATATCCTTCAATTCCATCAGGATCTCCTATATTTTGTCCCCCTCTGGCACTCTGGAGCCAATGAAAACAGGTAGCAGTCTCAGAAGAGTGTGGTTCTCATGCCCATTCCCACCAATTGTTCCTCGACTAGCAAAATTTTGAGGAACTGGATGAGGGCGGTCAACCTTGTCAGAATGCTGGTAGGGAAAACACAGGATTGCTTTATTCAGCTCCTCCAATGTGAAATATTTTTTTTGCCATCAAACCTTTCAAACAGTGTACCAGCTCCACAGGGACCACTCCTTCAAACAAGTCGTGGAGGACGTCGGGCGGAAATCCTGTAATGGGATGGAAATAGGAGAGATGATTAGAAAGAACGCAACTCTGTTTTACACCATAATTCTCCACAGTTTCATTTGTCTGCATTTCTTGAACCAGGATATCATGGGAATCTTTTCTTCTCCTTTCAAAACCACCAGTCATGGCATCTGATTTCTGCATTTCTGTCTGGGTGGCAAGGCAGAATCTGCAGAAATATGTAGTCCTAAAACTCTCACAGAAACCAGCGAGTCCATGGGCTGCAACAGAGTAGACTGTGCCTTTGAGACAGTCACCAAATGTTTCGATGTAGACACCCACTTCTTCAAGTGTTTTTAGATCAGCCAAGAGAGGTGCAAAAACCTTCTCATATCCAAACTGTCGTACATCATTTGCGTTGCACAAAATGGCCAGCTGAGTGGAATGGAGGACTGAGCGATACTTAACTGGTATGTTAGCTAATGTCCAGTACACTCCACATACTTTGTGAATTTTTTTCGATGTCCCTAGAGGATTTGCAATTTCGAAATCATCAATATAAAGAATTATTGATAATTTCTCACCCCCATCTGAAAGAAGCAGATTTTCCTGATAGTGGGAGCCATCACGATATGAAAAATACCGTCCAGGCATGTGTGATGTTGTTTCTTTGACTTTCTCAAGTACATCAGGTTTTTGCAACTGTTGTAAAGATGTGAGTATAGGCACATACATGTAGGTGTGTTGTGATGACTCAATTAGGTATTCTACAGGCTTAACATATGGAGGAAACTTTTCCTCAAAATAAGATTTTCTCCTCTTAGCTGTTGAGAGTGGTCCCTCAGAGGTAACAGACTTATGCAAAATATTACTCTCTGAAACGGCCTGGACAATCTCACTTACAAGTGTGTCAGTGAAAGAACAGTCATGTTTTTTCAGTATTTTGATAACAGATTCTCTGACAACAGGTTCAGACAGTGAAAACAACTGATCAATGTGTTCAATAATTTCCTGTATTGCCCTCTGTGATACATGGAGAATAGTTTGCATTTTCAGAAAGAAAGCAGCCAGATTGTACTGTAACTGCTCTGCTAATCCCTCAGTGCTGCCTGCTACTGGGGCAGTTTCATCCTCATGTGATAGCTCCACGGAGTCATGTTCAATGTCACTTTCCTGGGAAACATCTGGAACATTTTGCACTACAACTGCTACATCATAGTTTGATGCATTCTGATGTTCTCTGCATTTGTGTGCATTGTATGTGGAGTAAACATTTGTTTTAAACATACAAGCTGTAAATGGAATTCACAAACAGGGCAATGAAATGCTCGGTCAAACATCAAATTATGACCGTCACCACCTACCACTCTTCTAGCGGAATGATTTCTGGACAAATGAACTTTCAGTGAATTAAAGGTGGTAAATGTGCACATGCAACTGGTATACAGGCAAGGCAATGGGGAAACCGTAGAATACTGCCCATGATAGAGCCTGTAATGTCTCAATAACTGTATTTTCAAGCAACTAGAAAACTCACATAATTTACATTTCCACATATTTTCATTAAACAATTATGTCCTTCCACAAGTCTGCTCGGTAAACACGTTTTTCTGTCGACTGCAGAGAAGTAACTTACTTTTCTCACTGACCAAAATGAATTTTCTTTTATCGGCAGTTATCAGCCAGCAGAGCGGAGACGTTATGGAAAGCGGCAAATGGAGTCGAGGCTCCTGCTAAATTGAGGGTAGCTACACCAGAGGCCTGAAACCTAACATCATATGCAAGCAGTTGAACAGATATAACGTTACGCAGACATCTCTCTTCAACGAATGCAACTTAACTGCAACAAATACAAAGCACAACGGTTATTTTTTTAACCATGCTGCGTGCTAGCTAACATTAACCGTTAGTAGGCTACATAACATTTGAAAAGTGTTAGCTAAGGTTAACTTACCCTCACTCCAGCGCGCTCGTTTTTCAATCCAGACAGTCCAATAACAAACACAGCTCGCCTGAAGAAAAACTCGTACAAAACCAGCAAGAAGATTACACAACGATGTCACCTCGTTGGGCGGAGAGACACAAGCTGTGCACTGTGGAGCCCACGTTAGGTCACGGCGGCAGGTTGAAGATATCCCAGCAGCGACGTCTTCCTCCCTCCCGCTCCGTCTGCACAGGTTCTTGTCAGGTTGAAGTTGGTGGCGGAGTGGCGTCAGTGCCGTGTGCAAACGGTGCGAACACGTTGGGTGCAGAAAAGGTCAAGAGTACCTGGCTGCAGACTGCAAACCCCCACGGCTGACAGTAAACACATGACCTCCACAGCGGAAAATGTTCTTGTGTTTTTTTTCTCATGTGAAGACCACATTATGACTTTTCACGGTTTGGTTCTTAAAATCTGCAATTTGCACACAAATTTAAAAAAGCATATATCCAAAAAATGTATTAATTATCTATTTTAAAAAGCTAAATGCTTCACACAATATTTTAAATTGCACCTTCCCCCCATCCCACTTCCATCATTAAGACACATCACTACAATTCACTGTTATTTTTATTCATGAATAGAAATAAAACAAGACAGAGGAGGGAGAGACTGATGATCGAGTCTTGAGGGTAACCCCAGACCCGTGAACGATGTCACGAGTCTATTAATAACTCTGTGTTCTATAACAGTCCATTAAAAACACACCACGATCTGACGAGTCAACGTAAAGCACAGCGAAACATCAACCTTCAGACTGGGCTACGGGATTTGTGAATCACAGTTTGTGAGCTAAGCTAAATCCAGTGCTAACGTTAGCTTAGCCATTTGTATATCAGGCAGACAGGACGCTGACAGGCACTGTGCATTTGCGCATGAGGAGGTGCTCTGTTGCGGAGGTCCGTCATGTTGTCTATTTTTATTTTTTACTCTTATTGGTGTATTCTTCATGTTTAATAAATAGGCTACAATTATGTAAACATTACAGCATTTTAAAGAATATGTGAAATTTTAAAGACTTAATTAACTTCATGTCCTTAATGTAAATTATTGTATGAAGCCTTTAGAGTCAATATACTTTTAAAATATTTCATGGATAAACTTCGTTTATTTTTTAATCTGTGTGCTAATTTTTTAATGTGCCAATTTTAAGAATAAAATAGTGACACGGGAAAAAACAAAAATAAGAACATCTTCCGCTGTGGAGGTCACGTGTTTCCTGTCAACCGTGGAGGTTGGAGGTCTGCAGCTAGGTCCCTCTCCAAAAGGTTGAGTTCGATCGCTTCAAGTTGGGACACAGTGAAAAAAACTATATATAATATAATATAATTATATATTATATAATTATATAATATAATATAATTATTTTTTTAATAGAGAAAATATGTCAAGCTATTATATTTTTTTACATTTTTTTTTTTTTACAAAAAATATAACAGCTTGACAGATTTATGAGAGCTTAGTTTTTTTTATTATGTTTTATTTGTTTTATGCATTTTGGTTAATTTGTTCACAATAAACTGATTTCTGAACCAAAACGACAACGATAGAATAAAAAATACTAAATGGCAGCTCATGGTCAACAGGACTTTTTTTTTTTAAGTAATAGCCTAGTATAAACGCAACTTATAGGAAATGAGTTAATGGAATGAAATGGAATTACATCACCAACACTTAAATGCTCCAAAACTTTAAGTGCACCCAAAGCATTTGAGTTGTTACATCAACATTTCATTTTTGAGTTAGTTTAATTCATGGAAATGAGTTGCTCTACCTTTTTTTAGAGTTTGAGTTAGGTTAACTTATTTCTTTTATTAACATGTACTGTTAGGTTTTACAGTGAAGCTACTTGGAAAATGTAGTGATCTCAGCTACCAGTTTCTCTACATCAAAATAAAGTTTCACTACACTGAAGCTATCCTCAGATAAATGTAGCAAGCCATGCTATGAGAAAATGGCAAAAGTAGCTTGCTATTTGCAAAAGTACTTTTATTTTTTGACTTTGAAAGTCAAGAAATCAAGTAAAAATGTCAGCTAAACAAACAGGCAGGCAAAAATGTTCAATTAAACTGTTTATCATGAAATAACAGACTTACAGACTTTCTTTATTTTTTTTGCCTTTTTGGAGACTTTGTGTCATATTATCAGAGGACACGTTTAAATGTCACAATCAGTCGGCTTATCACTCTCTCTCTTCTCTCTCCTCTTCCTACTTGATGTCTTGGCCTCTTTCAGTGGGCTATCTGGCTCTGTCAGTAATTCAAAAACAGACACAATATATTTTTTAGTCAATAAAACCATAATAAATAAAAGATAGTATATAAACAATAAAAATAGCAGACTTAAATTAAAACTTTTCTTTTTTGGGACATTAGGGGCTCTAGTCTCCCTACGCGTTGCAGAGTGGCGCAGGGTGGTTTCCAGCAACGCAATCCAATTGCCATTCTTTGAGCCTCTCTCTTTAAAACAAGAGTGCCATCTAGTGGGCTCAGAAAATAAAGAAAATGCTTCATGAGGCTTCATGAGGTCATCACTACAAATAACACGCAACACAAGTATGTCATTCACTCTATCTCTCTTTTCTCGGCCCTTGTGTCTATTTCTTTAGTGTCCACTGCAAATTTATGAAAATATACACAGTCTATGGTCAAGAAGTGCAACGTAGCCAGCCATATGCAGAGGGGGGTGGGTTTTGCCAAGTATAGCCAACAGAAGAAGTAGCGAGCAGAATAAACTGAAGGATTATTATATGATGTTATCTGGATGTTGTCCTGTCCGTTGAAAACCACGTATCTCCACTTTTGACGTTTTTGACATTCTACAGCGTGCGGCATGTCCGCATTCCGCCCTAGCAACTGATGTGTTGGGTATCTACATGACCAATGGAAAGACGCTTTACGACGCCATCTATTTAAAACGTATCGCCATTGGATGTCAGAAGTGTCAATCAAAACAGCACATATCTCCCGCGTCTGGTCTTACTGCCCTGCCCACTGTTGGGGAATAGCGTCTGTGGAGGTAAAACACCTGTATTGTTCGCTGTTAAGGTAAAGTATGATGTTATGGCACATAATTAGGAGGCCTAGGTGTATGGTTGGGGTGGAGTTAGGAAGCAGGGAGAGGCTGATGTTCCACTTGGGGTAGTGGGTAACTCCCCCTCCTAGGAGCTCACACACCTGAAAAGGCAGCGGTTGATGAGAGTCGAGCCTGGCTGCTGGAGCCGACAGACTGTCATGCCACGCTACACTTCTACAGAAGATTCAGACATTCAGAAATCCGGAGACCAAAATCCACCCATCTGGGAACACCACTCCACATTTCACCTGATCTGGGGTGGTGTTCAGCCCCCCTATGAACAAAAATCACAACAACGCTGCTTGTGCTGGCACAGCCTGGCCGTTGACCGGAGGGGATGCCCGAAGAGTCGGGTCAGGGTGGAGGCCTACCATAGCTGTCAGGTCTGATGAAGGGTGAGTAACCCATTTACCCCCTAGACAACTCAGAGATCTACACACATTAGGTAAGTGAGGCATACGTCAAGTCCAACTGCACACCACAGGGAAATAACGAATCTTAGTTAAAAGTTACAATGACCAGCCTTACGAGTGTCAGGTAACGAGTCAGGCATAACGTTAGGTGTCTTGTAACATATGACCATAAACTGACAACTGCCTGAAAAACTGCCGTCAGCCTCCACTAACTTTGTCTGTATATCCAACCTGATTTCACAGAAATACATTAAAATGACCACGACCTCTTAAGACCGCATTCCATGGTGGCAGCATGTAATGGGTTGAAATTACGTACTGGTACCACGGAAACAATGCCAATGTAAAATCAACTAGGATCCACTGTTGCGGTGGACACACAAATTCCCAGTTTCAACAACATCACGTCAACCTCGTTTCCTCAATGATATCTTTAACCCTTTTAAAGCTGTCCTGTGGAGTTTTGTCCATTTGCACCATCTGCTGTGTTTTTCCGTGTACTGCAACAATAACAATCAGCATGCGCCGTTCGATGACGAGTGACGCTCTCACACCGCACAAAGCTAAATGACACACCTATTTTCCACCCAATAATTTTTGTTGTTTTATGTGCTATGAGCAAATATACTGTAGCGACTATGGGGCAGTGGTGAGTGTGGTATGAGTGGAGTCAGCTGTCAGTCAGTGTGCGGGCTGAAGGTTGGTGGAGCAGAGAAGGAGAGGGCTGCCCCACTGGGTACTGTAAGTGAGTATGTGTGTATGAAGTGTGTGTGTGCTTTTGGAGTGCACAAATAAATGGGCCTTTTTTCCTGAATGCTACTCTGGTCTCCTGCTCGTGAGTGATTCATCACAATACAGACAGCTCGGCAGCAGAGCGGTGCACTCTTGCGCCGCGGTAGCACATACACAATGAATGGGTTCGTTGGTGGAGGTCTGCACTTTGAGCTCTCTGAGTGAAATAGGCTTTATTTCTGCGTTTGTCACTCTCTTGTTTTGCCTTTTTTCCTTCTTCTGAATGTGGCGGAAGTTGGGGAGGACCAGCAGGACCAGCTCCAGGGGCTTCGGAAGCTTTCCTGGGCCGTTTCTTAGGGTTTTCAGACATCTGTCAGTAGCTCCTCTGCTAGCCTCGTTGTCTCCAACTGCACATGTGCTCTTTGAACTCGACGCCACATGCATCATTTCCTGAGCAACAGCACGGGAAAATCGCTCCTAAGAGGCAATAGCACTTCTAAGCAAACCAGAGACTGTTGTGTGGTGGAGATGCGTTCAACGATCATCCTAATAACTCGTTTGGCGGTGGCTGTAAAGTAATGAACATTGGTTTATATGTAAAAACTCCACAGGGCAGCTTTAAAGCTAAGCTTATTTTATAGGCCTGCATATTGTAATGAAATGAATATGTCTGTGCAACCACAAGGTCTATTCGAACACTTTTGATGTCATGGTAAAGGGAACACTTGTGAGATTTGTTAAGATGTGTAAATATCAGTATATGTGTTATATGTGAAGAGTAAATGAAGATGGCACACAGCACAAATGAAACATTTGAGGTTTGCCTAAAAAAAAACATTTTCAGGTTGAGTATCCCTTTGGGATGATGCAGCTGCAGCTTTAAACCTTTATCAAGTCATAGTACAATATGTGAACTATAACTCTGCAAAGGTTGATTCTGATAAAGTGAATCAGAACAGTTAGAGAGGTTTTAGTACAGAAAACTCAGACGAGCTCTCCAAAATTGCACTATGTTTGCATGTGATTTTTGTCATGTAGGATATACACATACAACTGTCTGTTTCGCTTTTTTCCCCCTCTACTTCCTACTCCAAACTAACCAATACACACCTACTACTACTACAGAGTTTCTATTCTGAGCTTTGGAGGCCTGTATCTCCGTGACGGCTTGGCCGATTTGAGTGATTGACACCTTGTTTGATTTGTTAGAGCCAACAGAATGGCGCTATACCCACCAAAATGAGACTGACATCACTGTAAGCCAATCAGAGTCAGCAGAACATGTTGTGGGGGAGATGTCGGCTGCTGTAAGTGGTCATTAGGTTCGATCACCGGCGATCGGCGCACAATGCATGCCGGTTAGTTTTGTATCCGACTTCATCCCGACTTGCTCTGACGTATTACAAAAGTGGACGGCGATAAAACCGCAAGAGCAAGGCAGCCGCAGTTTTTAGACCCAGGCGCTGCAGTTGCTCTGGACCGACTGCACCGCCTGGCTCTCACCTGATCTAACAGTTGATTGGTTTAGATGTCAACTCAACAAGATGACGTTTTAGATAAACTACTAATTTTTGTTGAATTTTAGAGATTAAGATTGTATTTGTCTGATTTAAAGGTTTATTCTGTCAACAGAAAACATGTTGTGTGACTGCAGTGGCGGTTGCTGGTCTTTCAAACAGGGGAAGCTCACTTTAAGTTTATATCATAAAAGTTGTCATATTGTGGCGAGGCAGTAACTTATAAAAGGAGCATTTAATTGAAGCTGTTTTTCAACCACACTCATGCCATAGAACCACAGCAAAACACACCTCAAAGATTTTCAGATGGGTGAAAAGAACTGTTACTTTTCCCCACCCTTTGCACCAAATCAATCTGTTGATCTGCCCTGCTGTTTAACTCTAAATTCAAATTGTCTGCCATTATGTGCAGCTTGCTAGCTCGCTCGCTAGCTGGGGCTGGTAGTGTGACCGCCTGTGAGTGCTTTGGGACAGTGGAGGGGCTCACAGCAGCACCTGCTGCTCGTTGGGGACAGTAACTGCAGAGCGACAGAAGTCAGAGTCTCCAAACACGAGTACAGTCTCCAATAACACCAGAAAAACATGCTAGATTTGTCGCTAGTCGTTTTTAACAAAGAAAAAGTCACTAAGAGGATTGGAAAAGTCTCCACACCAACTCGGAACAACGGCATGAAACTTGAAAATCGCTCCGGTGGTGGTTTATATTTCAAGATCGTTGATTCGCTCATTTCGCTGTCAATCAAAAATGGCTTCAGCCTCAGACCATCATCCAATCATCATGCAGAAGCCCAGCGTCCAGGCCAGCCGAGGCCAGCCCACTGCCCCATAGATCCCCAGAGACGCTGAGCGTCCGATGGGCGGGACAAAGCCAAGCATTTATCCAATGACTGTCTAGTTTCGCTGCAGTGGAACAACCCGCTCTGTGCTTCCCCATTGAAGTCTTTGGACGCTGAGCTTCTACACTGTTTAATGCACTGTGACGCTACGGGAATGAATGAGAAGAAAGTCGCGTCAGTGACCTGTGATAAGTAGCTGATTCTGGACAAAAGTTGAACGTGCTCTAGCGCATATTTAGTCAATGAAATGTAAACACAACAGTACATATTTGACCACTTATTTTTTGACATTTTAGGGGAAGCTGAGTTTCCCTTGCAGTCTTAGAGCAATCGCCACTGTGTGACTGATGGTAAAGTTTAGTTGTCAGAGACTAAATAGGCCTACATTCATCATAAACTATACAGAGTCTACTGTATATTAATATTGGACTTTTTAATTATTGAAGTATTCAGCAACACACACAGAGACTTGTGGTCAGTGGGATGTGAGGATTCTTAAAATAACATCTGTACAGATGTGAAGCCCTGACTGTATCTGACTAAGCCTTAATGAAAGCTGTTGTCTTATGTTTTTTTTTCCTCTGAAAATATGAACCTTACAGTCAAACACAGTTTATTCAGCCTGTGTAGTTGAGGGGACAGGTCAAACTGACATGACGCTGATTTACAGGAAAGTTCATGTCAAATGGAGGATAAACCATGAACATAAACTACAGATCACCTGTAAGGCATTTTAATGACTTAATCTATCATAATTAAAACAACTTGAGACTGAAAACAAACTGATATATGGGTCTGATCACTTTTTTAATGAACTAACATCATTCCAGACAGGAATGTAAGTGAGTCTGTGACTTCCTGTACGGACTGAAGGCTGCTGGAAACTGTCGGGAAACTGTCCGATTTCACAGCGGCTTTTTGTCACCGCCCCCTGCTGAGGCCGCCTGCTCTCGTCTACTTTCCAGACGAGGTGCAGTTCATCTCAAACAAGCCTATTGTTATGCTTCCCCCGGAACCTCCGGCTGGCAAGTTTTTCCGCCCGGATTCATTTGAGTGACGGACAACAACACGGTAAATGGAAATGAAGCGTGATTTAACGGCAGAATGGGCTTTTCACGGCAATAACAACAAGGTAAGAGAGATATTGCAAATATATTTTGGCGAAAAGATTTCTGTTGTTCTTTGGCCTCTAGCTCTCTGATGCTTTGGGGTGGAGTGCTTTGGCGCATATGTGTCGAAACAGCAGAGTCTCAGTTTATATGTGAAATGAGCAGCGTGTGTTTTGCATAACGTGTGGTCGAGTTAGACCTCAAAATATACCGAGAGGGTCGGGATATTGGTGCTGTATGGAGTTGGATTTGTTGTTGTTTATTTAGTTGTTTTTTAAGCTGTGTTTAGGCCATGTTTTTACAGCCTTGTAGCCCAGGTTCTGCTGTTTAATTTGATGTGCAACATCACTATATTCTTAGTAATCAGTGCATTGTTTCACACTGTGCTTGCAAGGTCGCTCACAAAGTCCCCCAATTTGGGGGACTTTCGGGCTTAACAGAGTTTAACATTCCTGTATACACTCAAAAACACTAAAGTGTTCTTGATATTAAAACGGCAATATTCCTCTGTTATAATTTCCCCTCAATAATAATAATAATAATAATAACATTATAGTTCGGCTTTACTAGATAGTAGATATATACCAGTAGATATATCTTTTTACAACCCTATTTTACAACTCTACAAGCCGCAAAAAACTGCACAGTAAAAAATGGGTTGTCAATATTTCAGTGTAAACCTATTTTAACCTAGATGGAGAATTTACAACTATATGGCGAGTAAACCAACTCCAAGAGTAGAGTTAAAAGTCAGTGTGCTTGCCAACCACCACTAAACCTGTGAAGAAGAAGAATGTACCAAGATGTACCCTTCTGTTTGATGTTGTCGAGTAGCTATAGGCTATGCTAACAGTTCAGAAGTTTGACATGTTCTCATTGAGTTAAGATACACTTATGTAACATGTTAACTACGTATTTTTTTCTGAATGCTGCTGAGATATGGATACATGCTTCTTGTCCTATGGCAGCGTTTTAGCAACCAAATTATTGTTTATTGGTGTGCTAATCGCTAATCGCTAGCCAAGCTAATCGCTAGCCCAGCCAATCGCTAGCCAAGCTAATCACTAATTTGCTTGAAGTATATTGATTATATCACGGGCTAGCAGCAATTAAATAGCTTGTGCCATAAATGGTTGATAAAGGATCTTTGCTGGCACTAGCAGCTGTTACTGTAATGTCTTCATACTGCAGCAGCTAAGTAATATTAACTTTGAAGAAAAAAATATCATTTCTGAAGCACATTAATAGGTAACTGTTTGTTGAACTATTTCTTTCTTGGTTGTAATTTTTTCCCTTTGTTTATTTTAAAAGAATATGCTGCTGCGTGTTTTGTTTGGTGGGGAGCAATAGTATGTTCAGCCGTCTGGCCTAACATTTGCTGCCTTCAAGAAAGAGGGTTAGAACAATAAACAACTTGGTTAATACACCTAATTCATCATAAAACCATTCCTTCCAAACAACCTAAGTTGATAATTGTTTCTGCTGTGCCTTAAAATGGATGGGAATGTAGTATTGTAAACTCTCCAAATTGGACTACAATAGACAACAAGAGACCACTGGAGGTCAAATGTTTAGGACTCAATCCCGGCATCACCCCAGTCTTGACAAACACTCCTTTCAGCCATCAACCAAGAAGAGGTAAAAAGGTCACTTGGTGACCCCTCCATGTCCCTGATATCAGTAACATCTTAAAATAATTCAACTTGGGTCAACACAACGTCGTAAGACAATGCTTCTTAAATCAAAATACATCCTGTCCCTGCTTGTCACCCCGGGACATCCCCTCCTCTCTTATCAAGTGTTTCTGTAGTAGCAAACTTGAAATGTCTGTTGGAAGTGAAATTATACATATTATCCATGTTATAATGTTGTAAATGTGCACAATCCTTGTTTGTTAGTTGAATGATGTTTTTTTTTAATCTTGTAAAACAAATTATAAGGAAATTACAAACAAAGGTTTTTAATCCCTCTTCTAACATGGAGCCATACTGCCATCTTGTGACGGTGGTTAAGGAGGATTTCCCTGAAGGAGTCCCATATTATATTTAGAGTTAAAATATAGTTGTATCGATTAATCAACTTGTTTTCATGAATATGTGCCTTCTCATTCTGTTTTATTGCAACTGCAACTTAGTCTAGATTGCGCGTATACGAAACAGTTTGCATATCCAGTTAAAAGTTCCTTGTAGCAGCTTTAAGTTTCCTCCAAAATAAAGTAATGTCCAGACTAAGAGGCCTGCCCCACTTCGGACACTCCCCCTCAAGGGTGGGATAAAGCAAGTGAGCTCTGCGTATCTTAGCTCTTTTCTTTTTCTTTTTTTACTCTTTAACTCTTTTCTGTCACTTCTCTTACTCTAGCTCTTAAAATTTTCATATTTCTTTCTTCCTTTTGAACCTGTTACGCTCTTAAGTCAAATTTCATCACAGTAAAGGTACTTTAACTTTTACTTAATTTTTCAGTACTTTTTCCACCTCTGCTTGCGACCAAGATTGCATTTTTGACTCCACAAACATGAAAACTATATGTCTGCATTTGGGACGATTGACGATTGGACGCACGGTTTGGGAAGGAAAGGAGGCGTTCGAGACATTTCAATGCCATCTCCATCTGCCTGCACTCACAGCTTTTCCCTCCCTCTCAGTGACAGACTCAGGATGTTTGAAGGGTACGGGCGAAAAGGAAAAAAGGGCACCTACTGCATGACATAGGGCCCCATTGGTGCTAAAAAAACAAAACAAAATTTGACTCCCTAAATATGCTCAAAAACTTGACTTAAATCCAACAGGAAGTGAGCTAGTGCCTCTGAAAGTAACATGAGCAAATGTGGCGAAATTGTCAGCTGTGAGCTAGACCTTTGAAACTTGCAACCAAGATTGCAATTTTGACTCCACAAACATAAAACCTGTATGGCTGAGTTCGGGACGAGTGTATCTCTCTACTGGTATGCTCAGATTGACAATTGGACCCACCTTTTGGGAATAAAAGGCAGGAGTTCCAGACATTTCAAAGCCAATGGCTGTGCTCTCACACAACTTGTCTCTCTCTCTCTCAGTGACGGACTCAGGATGTTTGAAGGGCAGGGGCACAAGGAACTTACTGCATGACATGGGGCCCCATTGGCGCGCAAATTGCCACTGCGGCCCGTAGGAATGTCGTAGAAAGATCAAACCAAATCTGGCTTGTTCGTCTCATCAAGAACTACAAATGACTTGCTGACACCCCTGACCTAAATCCAACAGTAGTGAGCTAGTGTGAGCTAGCCTCTGAAATTGTGGAGAAATAGTCAGCTGTGAGCTAGAGTGGAGAGGGGTCTAAGATCGTCTAAAACTTTAGTCTTTAACTGTCTACGTAAGCTAGAGGCCAAAACGACATGAGTCTGAGGTTCCGCCCAAAGCTGCATGCAGCTTAAATTATTAGTTGTGTTATTGTGCACCCCAAAAGCCACACTTTAAGTGCTTAAAGTAGCACTATGAACGCAGCGTAGTGTCCACTCACAATGATGGCATTTGATTCAGCAGGCCCACCTATAGTTTACACACAAATTTGTTCTGCTCACATTTCATAAATGAGACCAAGAGTCTGTTTATGTGGACACAAGAGCTGAGCTAAGAGGGGAAGGTGGGAATTTGTGCGCAGGGCATCAATCCCTCCAACACAACCCCCATCATTGGTCTGTGTGCCCACAATGACAACAGCCGAGACTGACACGACTGTCAGCCTGACAGGTGTCAGTCATAACTAAGCATTGATGAACAAGCAAGTGCACTTCGTCCCTGTTCCACAGAACTCAATAATTTCACCTCCTTATGACTTATTCATTTTCAAATGTTTCTCTTCTTTCTCCCTCTTCTTTTAGAACCAAGCCCTCTGAAATGAAGGAGGGAGGTGCTGAAGCCAAAGAGGTAGGTAATTACATCCCTGACTGATGGGAAAGTGAGGGAAAGGGGGAAATGCTGTAGAGGAATGAAGGGAAGGCAGTGAGGAGTTAAAGTCATGTAAGAGGAGGGGGAGGATGACAGTAGAAGGAAAAGAAGTGAGTGAAAGAATAACGGAGAAAACCAGAGAGAGAAATGGGGAGTTTATTTTGGTCTACAAATTGCCAATTCATAACCTGGTGCCTGCTGTCCAAACGGCATTACTCTCTGCTAGTTTACAGCCTGTAGTGAAAGAGCTCAGAGCTGTTCAGACAAGCAAAGCTATACAGCAACATTTTTGAATAAACCTGTCTTAAAGACCAACTGAGTTTTTTCTGCTACAGTATAAATACACTATGTTATCCCTTGAGAATTTTTTTTTGTATTTCATATTAGTTTTGCATTAATTAGACAGAATACTGTTAGGTATCCATTAACACATTCTCACCTCCAACTTGTCAAATACAGATCCTTGGTCAGTGGCCCCACACATCAAACTATGATGCTGTAGTTTACCCTCTAGTATCATTTCTGGACGATCAGGGACGGCATGTCAGTTTCTGCTCATTCCATGCCAGGGTGTTCTTACGCCCAACTTGTCGAATACCAATGCTTGGTCAGGGGCTGTCAACATCAGATACCAATGCACTGAGGCACCCTTAAGGGTCTATTTAAGACACATCGTGCTATGTCATTATTAGATGTTCTACGAAAAGTATAAAGAGTGTTTTACCCATGAAGCCCTATGGGGACTTTCTCAAACATGGGACTTTCAGCCAGGATTCCGCTGTTCATGTTTCATGTGAAACCAAAAGTCAGCATTATTTTAACTATGAAATAGTATGTCATTTGATGTACATGCATGACTTTGGGATTGCAGCAAACATAGTATTTTAACCCAAACCATGTTTTGTTTTTTGTTTTTTATTCTAACCAAGTACTTTTATTTCCTGAACCTAAAAACAAAGTAGAACTAAGTTTGTAGTGAGAGTGTTGTCATGTCATATGAGGAAATTGTAAAATTCCTGAGAAAACGGAAGGTTTTTGTACATAGACAGTATGCATGAATCTGACACAACAACCCTGAGCTTTCAAAAGTGATGCTGAAGGGGTACCTAGAGTGTTTAACTTTGATGTGTAGGGGCAGTGACATAGCATCAGTATTTGTGGTCAGCAGTGAGAATGTGTTTTTCATTTAGTGTCTTTCCACAAGTGTAACAAGTGTACCTGGTAAGGTGTACAAAAAAAAAAAAAAAAAAAAGATAATCGTTTTGGTTACATAAAAATGTTTTTTCCTCTTGTGCTCTTGTTGGGTGGGTTGGGGGTGGGGTTGTTATAGTTCATATTGTAAATTTATGTACACTTTGTATCTAAGCAAACTCTGAATCAAAATGTCAATAAATACATGTTTAAAAAAAATAAAATAAAATGTTTTTTTCCTAACATAATGTCACTTGTGTCATGTGACATATCATGTTATGTTATCTGTTAAAATAACTAACCCTAACCCTAACAGGACACAAATGGCAAAAGGATGACAGTGTTTATTTGACCCATACACCATTCCTCCCTCCCCCATGCATATTTTCTTGCTATTGATACTACCTCAGTTGCTCGAAGAACCTGATGATGATGTGGCCCACTTCATCTCATGCAGAAGCTTAAAGCCACAGTGTGTAGGAATGTCTCCCATCTAATGCTGAAACCATATATTGCGTTCAAACGGATAGTGCACTCTAGCGCCTCACTGTTTCAAGCGCGTATTGCAACAAGAGTAGCCACTATGTACCAAAAAGCTATGATAACACTGATGAAACCATGTCATCCAATACTTGATGGAGTATTCATTCAGGCTCATACACAGACAATGCGAGTTGACAAACCCCTTCCTCACCATGCTGGCTGTGTTTACAATGTAGGACTGTTGGGGCGGGTGTAAATCCAAACAGACCAATCACGTCTTGTCTTTTGACATCTGACAAGTGGCTCAGCCTCACACACCTCATCCCTCTCCTCACATCACTGCGCTGTTAACGACCAGCTGTGCAGGCCTGTGATTGCATTACCTTTCTCTTTCAGCAGCTCTTTCCACCTGGGAAAGGCTACCCCGATGTTGACCCTCGTTTTTTTTAATTCACCAGACATGCTGCCCTTTTAATTTCCTTTTGATATTTCTTGGTGACAAGGATTCCGTCTCCCATGATGCTGCATATGCATGATCCTGCATTATGCTCAAAGAGTGGGACTTTGTTATGCTGCAGTAGTGCTGGGGTAGTAGCAAAGTGCCTCCTGCTCCACTCCTTCGGCTTCTCAGTGTTGCCAACTTAGTGACTTTGTCGCTATATTTAACAACTTTTCAGACCCCTGTAGTGACTCTTTTTCAAAAAAGCGACTAGCGACAAATCTTGTGACTTTTTCTGATATTATTGAAGACCTCTGAAGACTCTGTTGTGAGACCACGTATCATTCTTATTCTTCTCAACGAGCAGCGGATGCTGCCGTGGGCCCTTCCCTCACCCCAAAGCATTCACAGCCCAGTCCTCCCTCCCAGCAGCAGTCAGAGCAGGAGATGTTAACCCCTCCACGTCCAGACTGCAAGTGAATCGTGCATGCCTGGAACCGCCGGTGGTGGCGGGTGTATTCTCAAGATAGCGAAATGTTATGGAACCCCCCCAGATGACTTACTCACACAATGTACAAACAAATGTGAAATTTTTCGTTTTACTAGAATAAGTCAGATTATTTGTGTATGTAATAGTACACTAATGATGACATATTTGCAGACATCAATTTTTGTCAATAAATAACTAATAATGGTATGTCCCTTTAAGGGTGCCTTGGTGGGTGAATATCAGGCACCAAGTGCAACTGACCAAGCTTTGGTATTTGAAAAGTTGGAAGTGAGCTCAGGTTGTAATCATCTGAATTCGACACAGCCAGCATATCTTCTATCATAGGCAGAGCATGATGGTCTCACTGAGCCAGATAGCAGCCTGCCTCACAACACAAGAGCCACAGACTTTAAATAACAGCCACATTAGCTTTCTTGCTAGTTTTTAACTTATAAGCATGAACACACATCTGGTCCTTCACTTTAGCTTGTTGAACAAGCCACTTTATTAACAGATCAACCAAGTAGTGACCTGGTGCACAGACAATGATCTCCTACTCAACACATCAAAAACAAAAGAACTCATCATCGACCTAAGATGCCAGCCATTCCAAAACCCCTGTCTTCATTAAAAGCGAATCCATCGCCATCACTGACACATTCAAACTCCTCGGAACGCACATCAGCAACAACCTCAAATGGAAAATAAACACAGATCACATCTATAAAAAAGCCCAGCAAAGCCTTTTCCATCTATGACAGCTTAAGAAGTTCAGTGTAAGGTTTCATCTCCTGCTCCGCTTCTACACAGCCATCGTCGAAAGCACTCTCACCTCATCCATTACAGTCTGGTTTGGTAGTCTCAACGCACTCTCCTGGAAGAAATTACAGCGCATCATTAACAGAGCATCCAAAATTACTGGCTCACCTCTACCCTCCCTCAGATCACTTCACCGCAAACTGACACTGCACAGAGACTGCAAAATTGTCTCTGATCCCACTCACCCTGTACACTATGCCTTCCAGCTACTGGACAATTGCCTCCGAAACAACCCGCTTCAAAAACAGTTTCATTCCCATTACAATAAACATTCTGAACAATGAACACTGAGGATTAAGCATGTATTATTAATATATGTTTGTCTGTATGTATATCTATGTTTATGTTTAATGTCCTTTTTTGTGGAACCTGTACCAATGAGCCTGGCTGGTGTGGTCATTAAAAGAATCAAATCAAAAATCAAACTCAATGGAGAAAAGTGCTTGTCAATGTATTTTTACCTAATTTCATGGCAATTCATTCAATAGTTGTTGAGATAATTTGGATCAAAATGGTAGGCCCATATTGTCCATTGAGCTACAGCACTAGGATGGCAACAAATCAGTGAGTCACACTATTACACTACATGACATGTCTCTTTGTTATCATGAACATGCACAGACTCTTGCACATGCACGCACACACACACACACACACACACACACACACACACACACACACACACACACACATACACACACAATTTATTTGACTCAATCCAACATCCATCTTCCTGCTGCTAGAAATGCTCATTCGAGCACCAAATGTGTCCTATCCTGTGTCTGTGGTTTTAATTAAAGTATGTCTTGTTTTTAAAGATCCATATATTCAGTGAAAGGCAATGGACTAGGGGCTCAGAGCCACAGAAAAGGCAGAGAAGTAGTATTAATAAACAGACTAACATGGTGGTGGCTTTTGTCTTTTAGTGGGATTTGTTGACAATAAGAAAAGGATGGACAAACGCCAGCCTTACAGGTACAATAAGATGGTATCAGTGATTAATTTATGTATTTATTTTACAAAAATGTTGGAGTTTACAGTTTACAGAGTGAAGGATTGATATTTAGTTTTAACCACTGAGCTATGGAGAGGAAGGTACTTTGATTTGACAGGACAGACAGAACAAAAAGGTGGGATTGTTGAAAATATTTTAAATACTTTAGTTTGTCATTATAGTTACACCCACAAGTAAGCAGTTCAAAAATTCAGGAGCCTATGCTTGGATGAGAACAACCAAACAAACAAAAAGCAAACACATATTTCTCCTAAACAACCTACATCTTCTGTCCGTACTTTTGTTTTGCTATGTTAGTTTTGATACAATTGTTAATCAATTACTTAACTATTGAAATCTTGGAGCTGGGATCTCTAGAGGGGGATGTCAGGTAAACAGTTAATGTCACATATTAGTGGTCCATATCACTTGAAAGCAGGGAACTTAAAGATTAATTTAAGATGCAACTCAACTATGTGTGTAGTCACATAGCTAGCTAACAAGCTATCTATTTTCTATTTTAGGCACCTATTGAAGCTTTTAAAGAATTGAGTATAAGACTTGGAACATTATGATGTTGAAGTGAATATCCTGTCCATTCCCATGCTCAAATATGTCTCATATGTTGTTGCAGCAATTTTGGGGTTGATATCATTTGTTACACAGTTTTGGTGCTAAATTTAGGTATGTTTGACCACTAAAGACTTGTAAAAAATCATCAAAAATAAATTAAAAAACCCACACCAAGACTCCAAGACCTTGGAAAAATCCATGTTGTGATTTGGAATCAAAACATTGAGGGAATTCTGTAATAATTGCAATTTTCGACAATTGATTTGCAAGCATTTCTGTTATGGAGAGTGCTTGGAAACCCCCTTACTGCCAATATGACAATGAAAGCCATCCATATTCTGAATGTTTCAGGTCTCTAGTTTGTGATTGTAAAGTTTCAGAAGGCTTTGATTATTGTAGAGGTTACAATAGGTCATTTTATATGATGAGGTAAGTTTCAAAGAAATGGTCTCATTACAATGATGGGAACTGCCATCATCACACTTGAGTAAAATTGGGATCACTGAATCCCCCCAATGCAGGTGCATTGTTTTTCGACACTACCTCATTCTCTATAGCTGATGTAAGGTGAATTACTCCTGTGTGGGATCAATAAAGTTCTTATCTTAGTCATCTGAGAAGATCAAATACATTGTTTTTGGTGCCTAACTGTTTCCCAAGTATATTAGAGCATGTGTCAATGAATAAATGAGAGGCATTAACGTAAAATTCTTTGAAGAAAAGCGCTTTATGAAAAGAAGTCCATTCACTTGTATTAGTTTACAACGCAGCCTTGCCACATCCAATATGGAGGCGACATTGACGTACGGCTCAGTGTTTGATGCGGCGTCGATGTATATATGTCTATGGTCACAGTCTACTTCTCTCCCTCACCCGCCCCTGCTGCCAGCCACACCCATCTCATCAAAGCAACTCTGCTCACCTGCTCAACTCAGCCTGCCACCTCACCAGCTCACTCCACTCACCTACTTTCAATCACTGACTGGCTCAGTATAAAGACTCCTGTTCTCCACACACTCACTGCAAGATTGTTCTTCTACCTCATGCAAGACATTCCAGCACTAACTCTTGGCTTGATTCCCCGGTACCGACCCTGCTTGTTCCCGACCTGTCAACATCATCTGTTGGCTGGTAAACTCACCAGCCTTCTGTCGCTGACCACGAGTTCGGCCTCAGCGTCTCTGGTTTCTGTCTGCCTGTGGCTGTGTGGTGTTTTCCTGCTGCGACATTACAAAGTGAGTGTTCCCGCCTGCTGTGAGACACCGCATTGCCTTGTGTGTGTGTCCTTCTATTACCTACCTGTTGGCTCATTCCCTGGACCCTGAACCCTGAGACTGTGTAGGAGCTCTGCACCTGAAGAATTATTTGTCAGCTCATGTTCATGTTACCTTGTATAAAGGTCATTACCAACTGTCTGCCTGGCTCAGAGTGCTGCCTTTGGGTACAATCACCTCCTGTTACAGATGGGAGGAAAACATGGAGTGGCGTAACAACCAGAAGCTCCAATACTAACAAGCTGACAGGGGACATATCGCCACCCATCCTAGCTGAGTTGGACATTTTACTCAATAAATTGATTCCCCTCCTATACTTTCATATCAGGACAAGCTCAGTAGTCGGATTAAATGGCCTAGTCAAGCTATAATGGTAGCTCGACTCAACTGTGCATGTAAATGTACTGAGTGGGTCTCTTCTGTAGAGGGGGGGCAGTGAGCAGGATGAATGATTGAAACTGATGTCTGTGTTCTTCATGCTTACATAACATTACTTTCTTCACTTAGTATTGTGATGTCAAGAGTAATATTTATTTTAGTGACATGTTAGATTTGTTTCCAGTGAGATATTATTGAGTCTTTCTAATGACTTTGCTGTGGTAAACCTGACTGTTGCTGCCATGGACTGTATAAAACTATGCCCTGTGTATTTTTCTAAATACTGCAAAGGAAAATGTCAGGAGGTGTGTGTGTGTGTGTGTGTGTGTGTGTGTGTGTGTGGCAGAGAGAGGAGAGAGAGAGATGCCTGTAGAGAGAGAATGTTAGTAGTTACTGTTAGTGCCACTTCTTATGCTTCTATGTGTTGATAGCATTGTTGATAAATGTGAAACGTAAACTGCTACTTTTATTACATTAATTTGCATTTGTTCAAAATGTGTTATTACCAGAAGCTAAAAATAGTTTTCAATAGATTGCTTGTGGCTAAAAATGTCTGGCCTATAAACATTTCCTTTTTTTTCACATCCAGCCCAAATAATTTGTAATTGAACAGCCCTGAAGTATACCCCCTCATGGTAACAGCATCCCCTAATTGCGGTGCCCCCTCTGCCCCAGATCTCTGCTGGATCCTTTAAAACCTGTGGGTTATGAGGTGGAGTATCAGCACGTCCCACAGATGCTCAATGAGATTGGGATCACTAAGCAGTTTTTGCAGTGTGTGTGTGTGTGTGTGTGTGTGTGTTGTGTGTGTGTGTGTGGGCAGGGCTATTATTAGGGAGTGCCATTGCTATGGGGAGGGGTACTTGGTCTGTCACTGTACCTGTGTTTGGGTAGGCACTTCATGTGGCATCCACATTAATGCCAGGACTCAAGGTTTTCCATCAGAACACTGTAACAAAATGATCAGTGTTATTATCTTTGGGACAGTTGTGGCTCAGAGATACAGCGGGTCATCCACTAATCAGAAGATCGGTGGTTTGATCCCCAGCTCCTCCTCTCCACGTCATAGTATCCTTGGGCAAGACGCTGTACGTCAAATTGCTCTCAGTGGCTGTTCCATCAGTGTGTTAGAGCATGTGAATGGTTACTGAGCAGCGGGTGGCACCTTTATGGTAGCCTTGGCCACAAATTTGTGAGATGGTGAATGTGCTTTGAGTGGTTGGAAGACTAGAAAGGGGCTATGCAAGTGCAATCCATTTACCAACCATTTCACTTCACCAGCCAGTGGTTTCAATGTTTTGGCTTAACAATGTAAACTAAGCACAAAAAAATGAGGAAATTTGTGTTTGATAGATTATGTCTTTGCTGTAACAATGCTTCTTGGCAACAAACCTTATACCATTGGAAAGCCTGTTTATTTCCCTTTCAAATGGTGTGAAATTTGTAAGGAACATGCATTTGTGGGATGAGCATGTATGTATGTGGGTTGCACCAATGAAAAATTTGTCAAATTTTCTCTGCCAGTGCCAAACAGAGTTCTTTTTTTGTTTTGTTATGTTTGTTTTTTGCTGTTGCTGTTGACCTTTGTTTTGAGCTTCTGGTACCCCAGGTGCCTGATTGTTGCATTGGAACCTGAACATGTGGAGGAACATTATGCTCAGTAATGAGTCCAGTTCTGTCTACAGCAGTTGAATTATACAATCAAAGTGTGGAGAAGACACAGACAATGCTTTGCTGATTGCTGCACTGAATGTTGTTATGGGAGTGGTGGAAGCAGTGTGATGGTGTAGGGCGGCATCTCCCTCGCTGGAAAAACAAGGCTTGTAATCATTGGAGGCAATCTCAATGCAGAGAGATATTGAGATGAAATTCTGCAACCACTGGCAGTCCCATATTTTCACAGTCTGGGACCGAACTCTCTCCTCCAAGATGACAATGCTCGCCCCCATACAGCGGGGTTGGGTTTATTAGAGACTACCTCCAGAATTTGAGAGTGGAGAGGATGGAAAGGCCTGCCAGCAGTGCTGACCTCAATCCCACTTGTGGGATCAGCTTGGGCATGCTGTTCTTGCCGGAGTAACCAACACAAACATGTTGGCTGACTTGTGACAAATGCTGGTTGAAGAATAGCATGCCATCCCACAGCAGTTTGTGACCAGGCTGGTGACCAACATGAGGAGGAGGTGTCAGGCTGTCGTAAATTATAGCAAAAATAATAATCCCGATTATTTTCACTGATATTGAAATCACGATTAATAAACACGATTATCGTGTTGCCTTGGGGGGCAGACATCACAGCGTGACAAACTTTGCAAACAATTTCTTTTTGCTCAACGTCTGTCAACTTGAAGCCAAAATGTTTCCAGATGACTGAAGTTGTCCTACCTTTCTTCTCAACCAAAGACTGCCTTTCTGCCATGTTCTCAGTCGCTCGCTCCACATATTATTGATCCACTACTACCATTATAATGTTTTTTTGATCATGAGGACCCAAAATTGAAATCATGATTAAAATTCGATTAATTATCCAGCCCTACTACTGAGGCTCCTGTTTATTAAATGAATAAATTGTTAAATTGCCAATATGTCTTGTTTCTTCAGACTTAAATCATCCAATCCAGCAAGAGTCAACAGCAAAAAATAGCTGTTTGGCATTGGCAGAGAAGATTTGGCAAATTTTTCATGGGCGCAACCCACATACTCAGCTCTGCTGCTCATCCCACAAATGCATGTTCCTTACAAATGTGGCACCACTTACAAAGGAAATAAACGGGCTTTCCAACAGTATAAGATTTATTGCCAAGAAGCATTGTTACAACAAAGAAATAATCTACCAAACACAAATGTCCTAACTTTTTGTGCTTAGTTAGTAGTGCAACTCTTAAAATGTAAGAGTTATGTGTCATATGTCAGAGGTGTTGATTGTTAATGTTAATTATTATTAATCTCTACTTGGACGGACCCAAGGTTAACGACTCAAGAATCATTGTGGCCTAAAAATCCATCGGGCCAAAATGAAATGCTTGGAGCGGGAGAGCGAGGTGTAACACACAGGTCTTGTACCTGGTGAGACACAGGAGGAGCCTGGCCAGGAGGCAACCAACAGAGCCCAGTCCTCCCACGTACTACAGTCCACCAATCCCAGCAGAGTAGTTCCACAAGCGTGGCGAGTGGCTGTAATTTGATGAGGATATGTCCAACATCATCCAAGACACAGCAAAAGGCCATGCTGACAGCCTCCAAACCATGGCCAACATCACTGTCAGCTACGCCTTTGAAAGATTTGGCAGGAAAGAGAGGGGTAAAGCCAAGACCACCTCCTACACCATGAACCATAGGGCCACTAAAATACACCAACTACGTCAGGAGCTTCGAACCCTCAGGAAACACTACAAGAAGACCTTACCTGGTCTACAAGTGCTGCCCAGGGCTTCTTCAGCATCTGTAGAAGACCTTGAAGGTGATTTGGCAAAGGGGGAGAGTTGCTGACCAGTGGAGGTGCGAAGAGGGAGTTTGGATCTCCAGAGAGGAGAACTCGAAATACATCAGCCAGTTTCGGACAATCTCACTACTGAGTGTTGAAGGGAAGGTGTTCTTCAGCATTGTCTCACTACGATTGACCGAGTTTCTCCTCAAATACAATTACATTGACCACTCAGTGCAAAAGGGCGGGAGCCCTGGAGCTCCCAGCTGCTTGGAGCCCACTGGTGTAGTCACCTAACTCATTAGAGAGGCTCATGAGAACAGAGGCCACCTAGCAGTCTTGTGGTTGGACCTAGCTAATGCCCATGGGTCCATTCCTCACAAACTGGTTGAACTTGCTCTACACCTACACCAAGTTCCCAGCAAGATCAAATAACTCATCCTGGATTACTACAATAATTTCAGGCTGGGTTAGGAACATCCAACTGGCACCGCCTTGAGAAAGGAATAATTACAGGCTGTACCATGTCTGTTTTTCTCTTCGCACTAGCCATGAACATGGTGGTCAAGTCAGCCAAGATGGAATGCAGAGGGCCTTTAACCAAGTCAGGTGTACAACAGCCCCCTATAAGAGCTTACATGGATGACCTTAGCAACAAAACAACAGTCCCAGGGAGCAGGTGGATCCCACAAGGACTCAAGAGACTCATCACTTGGGCACTTGGACTCATGAGTTTTAAGCCCTCCAAGTACAGGTCCATGGTACTGAAGAAAGGAAAGGTGACTGACAGATTCTGTTTAGTCATCTCGGGAACTACCATTCCATCTATCACAGAGCAACCAGTCAAGAGTTTGGGGAAGCTCTTTCCAGAGGTCATCCAGAGGTCCAACGAGGAGCTTGGAACTTGGCTCATCAGCCTGGATCTGCCAGCACTCCAACCGGCCTCCAGTCCTGTGGCCCCTGCTGGTCTATGCAGTCCCAATGACAAAGGTCGTGTTCCTAGAAAGGTAGAAAGGAAGATCAGTGGCTTTCTTCGGAAGTGGCTGGGCCTTCCACGCAGCCTCACCAGCGAGTAACACCCAGCAGCTGGGACAAGTAACACCCTGCAGCTACCCTTAAATGGCCTCACAGAAGAGTTCAAGGTGACGCGCACAAGAGAAGTCCTTCAGTGCAGGGACTCCAGGGACTGCAAGGTGCCAACTGGCAGTATTGAGGTGAGGACTGGAAGGAAATGGAGAGCGGAGAAGGTAGTGGAAGTGGCTGAGTCATGCCTGAGGCAAAAGGCTCTAGTGGGCACCTTGGCGACAGGCAGAGTGGGCTTGGGCTACTTCCCAAAGATCCCGGTCCGCAGTGCCGGGGGCAAGGAGAGACACCATCAACTCCAGGAAGAGGTCCGAGCAGGTGTGGAGGAAGTGCGAGTGAGCAGGGCGGTGGGTCTCCGGCAGCAGGGAGTGTTGATAAGGTGGGAAAGTACACTGCGGCACAGGATCACCTGGGCGAACATCATGCAGGCAGACTTCCATCGGGTCCGCTTCCTGGCAGACTACAATGCCCTGCCAAGTCCAGTGAACCTCCATGTCTGGGGAAAGAGCGAGACACCTTCCTGCCCTCTTTGCTCTGGAAGAGCCTCTAGAACATCGCCTCAGCAGCTGCCCAAAGGCCCTGGCCGATGGCCACTATTGCTGGCACCATGACCAGGTGCTTAAGGCAGTTGCCGGGAGTTTAGCCTCAACCATCAGCACCAGCTCCAGAAAAGGTAGTCCTCTTTGTAAAAGCTGGAGAGAAACCCCAGGCGTGTCAAAAGGTAATATCAGGCCTCCTCCACACAGCCTCTGACTAGGAGCTGCATGTCGACCTGGGAAAGTAGCTGAGGTTCCCACAGCACATTGCAACAACATTGCTCCGCTCAGACATGGTTATAACATCTGAGGCTTCAAAACACCTGCTAGTGTTGGAACTCATGATGCCCTGGGAAGAGTGCATCGAAGAGGCCAATGAGAGGAAATGCACCAAATACCAGGAGCTGGAGGAGGAGTGCAGGGAGAGAGAGGCTGGAGGACAGTCTTTGAGCCCATAGAAGTTGGCTGCAGAGGCTTTGCAGATCACTCACTTTGCAGAGTCCTCAGCCGATTGGGCATTACAGGGGTGGCCAAAAAGAAGGCCATTCAATCCGCCACTGAGTCTGCAGAAAAAGCCACCAGGTGGCTTTGGATTAAGAGGGCTGATCTGTGGGTTGCTGCTGGGACGCAAGTCAGGGCCTGATCAACCCTGGTTGGGTCGCCTGGGGGAGGCTGTATAATGTTGATCCAAGGATACATCACTGATGATGCGCCCCAATGCATCTAGGAGATGTTTCTTGCATAGACATAAATGATCACATATGCTCTTGTTCTCTGAAACTTAATGTCATATTTAGGTCTAGGTCTATCATCATCAAACAGCAGCAGGTGGTGAAGATTTAGTTGTGAACTTTAATTTAATCTTTTTTTTATTATTGTGATGGCAGAGACAGTGCCCTTTTTGTTTGGAATGAGTCATGACAAGTTGTTTGAAAAATATTTTTAATAGTCTCTCATTATTTAATGTTAATGTTACGCCCCTGAATACGGGGAGAAATAATCACGAGAGTGATGAAGAGTGGTGTTTCCTCAGTGACAACGTTTACTGCAAAAATGTATTTCTTGGACATAACTCTCATCCTTTTCACTGTCACTGGTAAATGATATGCAGTTTTAGCTCAGCAAAATCTCACAAAACTCACAATAGTCATCAAATAAACAATATGTGAACAACTGTGCAAAATACATTTCTACCGTGCACATGTAAGTTCACAGAATAACATACACACTCGGCGTAGCCCTGTGTTGAACTTTCCTAACAAGCGGGGGTTTTACTCACACACACTCGAGACATCCTCAACATGTCAGAAAATTAGCACGACACAGCTAGCAATGAATACCAGCAACATACCTGAATACGGGGAGAAATAATCACAAGAGTGATGAAGAGTGGTGTTTCCTCAGTGACAACATTTACTGCAATGAGAAAATTACCGTGATTCCCCTTGTATGTGGGTGGAGACCAGAATAATCGATCTCAGGCTAACAGATCAAGACCACATTGTCGATCACTGATAATACTGTTATATCTTAACTTTTAACAATGAAAAATGAAATAAACAATGAATTAATTAAGGAGACTTTTCAGCGTTTTAACCTGTTAAGTTGTAAAAAGAAAAAAAAACCTGAGACATTATCAGGCCGTCCTGACTAGGTGTGAGCGGGCAGATGCGCGTCCTTTTGTCTATGGTCAGTTTGGCGTGCTGCCACAGTGAGGAACATGCTGAGGAAAGTCTGGGTGCAGATGAGCTCTCTGTGTTCAGATGAGCACAGAGACGCTATCGGTGTGTAAACAATTATTATTATTTGTGAATGTATATGATGCGCTAGAGTGGTCTGTGTAGAAGGAGCTCATTCAGGTCTGCCCCGCTCCGTAACGTGTAATTCATTCATTACGGTGTGTGTGTGTGACTTTAAATGTTTGTTCATTCACGTTTAGTCGCATTTCTGTTTGTAATAGCTTAGCGTCATAAAGATGTTTACAAATATAGTTTATTGCGACATGTTCTAATTTAAAACCATTAGTGTCGATTATTGTATGAATTAATCAATTGATAAAATGAACAAATATGATAAAAACAGTAATGATTAATTCCTTGTTTAATGCCTTTGATATTAAAACATTGTTTATTCACATTTGCACTTAACTTCAGGTTTAATAGAAATTTCAATCTTTAGAGTGCAAATTAAAGGACCAGATTAAACTTAATTTGATTGATTGATTGGTGATACTTAGTTTTCCCCCTATCAATTTGATTCGTGAGTTAGATAATTTGATTTAAGATTAGTTGAAACACAGTTTAGTGGAGATTAATTTATCATATTGATATTTTTATTTGATGACTAATGTGATGGTCTATCTCATCCAACAGGTTATCAACCTACTCATCACCTACCCCTTACCCACTTGTGCAAATAAAAAGACAAATGATTGGAGTTGAACCGCATCCTCTGTGTCCCTCTATGTCGTATTGAGCTTCGGCAGGCATTGGGGCAGTAAACCCTGGGATAGCTCAACATAACCCTTTGTAAACATACCATGAGTTTTTACTGTTTTTAACCCATTTTAAAACACATCTTATGAATTGTTTCTCATGACCATATGATCTTTTAAACCTCATCACAGCATTTTAATCTTGTTACAGACCATGAAATTGCAATCCTTTTTTAAAACTTATCAGATTATTAATGTATCATCATTTAACTTTTCACATTAACAAATTATTTACATGCCACCCAGAACTGTTAGTTCAAGTCGTAAAACTAGCCTGCTCCAGAATTCTGAATTATCACAGTCATTTCTGATCAGAGATTTAAATAGGTCTGGTCAATCAATTAGAGCTTTGCAGGCAGAAGTTAGCACAGGGATGTCTTATTCTGACATAGCTAGCGAACTTTCAAAGTCAGCTTGCAGTAAAAAAAAAATTAAAAAAATCTGAAATTAGCATATTTTTTTGACTGCCTTACAAAACAAAGTTTCACTATCATAAGCCATCTCCAATGTTGTTTCCCTGAATTTGGCAGTACATCCAACCAGCCTCACAACCACACAAGTTAGTCACGATTATGGACTTCTGGCAGGTCAAGATCCTGGTAAGGATGATGAGCACACAGATGAGCTTTCCTGAGACAGTTCATTATGGTTTGTGCAGAAATTTTTCTGTTGTGTAAACTAATTATTGTATAAGCCATTTGAGTGGCTGGTCTAAGATGATCTTGCAGGTGAAGATGCTAAATGTGGAGATCCTGAGCTGGTGTGAGTACATGTGATCTGTGGTTGTGAGGCCATTTGGATGTACTGCCAAATTAATGGAAATGATATTGGAGTCATCCTATGGTAGTAAAATGAACATTTAGTTCACAGGCAACAGCTCTAGTGGATATTCCTGCAGTCAGCATGCCAATGGCACACTCCTTCAAAATTTCTGTCATTGATCAAACTGCACATTTTAGAGCGGCCTTTTGTTGTGACTGTCCCAAGGCACACCTGTGTGGTAATGATGCTGTTTGATCAACATCTTGATATGCCACACCTGTCAGGTGGATGGATTAGCTTGGAAAAGGGGACGTGGTCACTGACACAGATTTTAATAAATTTGTGGCCAAATTTTAAAGAAAAATATTAAGTCTGTGAAAAAAGTCCCAGATCTTTAAAACTGGAAGCAAAAACAAAATGTTGTGTTGAAAGTGCTTGTAAATGGTTCAGTATACTTTAGAAGACATTCATGATTTCCTTATATTTCAATTGACCCAGTCTATGACCATGCAAAATTTACAGTCAGTTTACTGTTTTTGAAAAAATAAAGGGGAAAGTCAGCTCAAAGTACATTGTTACACTGACAATTTCCTCATATTTGAACTCAAACCCCTTAAGCACATTTTTTTTATTAGAGCATGCACACTTTATAAAAAACATTATGTCTAAGTCACCTCCCAGGCTCCCCAAAGAGCGCACAATCAATAAATATTGATAAATCTTGTGGCACCTTTTCCCATCCTCGAGTCATTCATTTTAAAAACCACTGGTTTAAACCGTAGTTTCCCAACGTAATTTTCCAAACTCTAAACTGATCAAATACATTGTCAGTATTACTTCTCCTCTACTGTATGTCGACATTCTTTCCTTTGCAGAGCAGAGTAGCTGATGCCACCGACACGCTGAATTACTTTGCAAGTCAGTAAATACACAGTGTGAAGCCTTTTATCGGATCTTAGTACCTGAACATAGTTAATCAATACTGAACAAAGTGAACTTGTCCTCCTCAGTCAGATGGAGGACAGAGGGGGTATCTAAGGTTTTTGATTGAACCCCAAGCACAGCGCCTGTTTCCCACGGACTGAAGCCCTCAGGGGACACAAGATGCACATCAAATACCCCTTACCCTTCTTCTTTTTCCTGACTCAGCTGAAGTGACTGCTGAACGTCCAACGGCCACCTTGTCTTGTGTCCATGCGTGTGTGTGTGTGTGTGTGTGTGTGTGTGTTTGTGTGTGTATGTGTGTGTGTGCGTGCGTGTGTTAGCATTCTGAGGGATTTGTACATGTCCAGGGTGAGTGTGTGTGTGAGAAAGCAGTGGGAGGAAGCCTCTGTCTGTGCACAGAAGTCACCACTCCAGCAAAATCTTCGGCCCATTTGACAATCAGTCTACTCAGCAAGCAGAGGTCCCCGGGGTCAGCCATCGATACATACTGCCGTCTTTATTATATTCTAGTTCTGATATATCCCAAAACCATTAGATTGTCTGACAGAGTAACACTACACTGCTATTAGAGTTGGGTCAATTTCTGGTGTAAGACCTTAAACCAGTTTGATTTTATTCAAACTACCTGAACCAGCTCTTGTCACTATGACACGTTCTGGAAAATTAAGTAGCCTACATTAGCAGCCTGTGCTGATGGCGCTACATCTAACTTGTATTGCATTAGAAAAAAAGCGATATGACAACGTGATTAACATAACTCATTACCAACAGACCATGCAAAACTTACAGCCAAATCAAGGTCGGCATCAGCAGCATGAACAAGATCAAATTTCAGTAGAGGTCAGAGGAGGGAAGAGCAGCACACAGTGTGCTTGTTTTACAGGAATTTTCATGTGTTTTTTAGGGGTGACAAGACCAGGAGTTAGTCTTTCAAGAAAGCTAAAACTGCACCAATATGACAACATTTTGGATTTAAAGCTTACAAAAAAGGTGTCCTAACTGGCAGTGTATTTTCTGTTCAAAACCTAACACTACAGATGTAGGAAAATAGTAAGTAGGCCACTCACCCATATAAAATTCAGTAAAATGGTCCAGTCCAATGTTTGGCTTAAGGCTTATTTACATTCTCCTCTTTATGTACGAAAATAGATACATCCGTTTCAAACTCAAGCATTGCCGCCCTCCATACTTCCATGCACTTTGAGCACCTTCTCTCCTTCTTTCTCTCTCCTCTGCTAACATTCATGTCCTGTTACTGCGTCTTGCTAATTCGGCTCTACTGCATGTTACTAACCCGGCTTCTTCTCCAGAGCCTTTGTGGTCCACCGTCTGGCAGGTTAACTCATATTGCAGCTGTGCCTGGATGGTGTGACGTGGTTGTGCTGCTGCCGTGGTCCTGTCTGATGCTGCCTACTGACGCTGTTATTATTAGTCATACTTCTACTGTTATTATAAACATATGTTTATTACTGTCACATACTATCATATATTATACTTACAACAAATTGTACCACAATAGCCATAATCATTATCATAATATTATTACTTAAATTAATGTTGTTGTAAGCAACTATCATTACTGTCTGTCCTGCATCTCTCTATGTCTTTCTGTCTCTGTCTCTCTTTATGTATCATTTTATCATATGGATTACTGTGAATTTATCATGTTGATCTGTTCTGTACTACATCTATTGCATGTCTGTTCATCCTGCAAGAGGGATCCCTCCTCAGTTGCTCTTCCTGAGGTTTCTACCATTTTTTCCATGACATTTTTAAATGTTTCTTTTGGAGGAGTTTTTTCCTTATCCGCTGTGAGGGTCCAAAGCACAGAGCGATGTCATATGTTGTAAAGCCCTCTGAGGCAATGAGCATGTTGAATAGGCGGCGGAGCTTGTCAGTGAGGGAGATCACTCTGATTGGCTGTATTGTTTTATTTCTTCACCCTTGTAGCGAGTGAATCTGTCTGTAGTGAAACCAGGGCTAACTGGCACTTCTTCCTCAGGCTCCACTTCATCCAGCTGGCCAACAGGCCCGCTGCTTCTTCCCGCTTTAACCTGAATAACAAACTGGGGCTAGCTGTGAGGCTAGTGGAGCGTTAGCAGCTTGATGTCGGTTTGGTGAGTCAGCACCTTTAGTCCCACTGAACACCTCTCACATGGCCATATCTCTGTTTCCCCATATGTATTCATACAATTTTGTACTGAGAATTTTGTTGCACTCAAAAAGACAAAAGGATGCAAAAAGACCACAAACAGATGCAAAACAATATCAAGAAATGCAAACTACTTTAAAGAGATGCAATGATGACAATGATGCATGCTAAACTGACTTAAGAGAACTAGCTGTGATGAATGCCCCCCCCCAGTCGTGTTACCCGGGTTTTCTGTGTCTCAGCCAAAAAGTTGCACATGCAGACAGTGCTACAGTGACTACAGCGTTAGGGGAAATACCTGTCCACACCACTAGACAGCTGTAGCCTGAATTTGTCATTCATAAAATGAAACTGGAACACCATCTTGACACTAGTTAGTCAGTTAACGCATTAACAATGCAAGCCAGTGCTGAAAAAACAAAGCATATGTACTGTGCGCCAGTGAACAATAACACAAACATCATGAACCTTTTTTTCTCAAGAGCTCAATGGCTAAAGAAAAATGATCTTACCATACCCAACTTTAGATCTTTGTTTACTCTCCTCACCTCTGTTTCTCTTCTCATGTGCTGAGCTGAATTGACAATCAGAGTGATTTCATTCACTGACGGCCTCAACCATCCCTGATTCACCAACTGCCGACAGGGGCTGAAGAGTGGCAACAGTGCAGGAAGTACCGCAGTGGCTAAGATGAGAGATGCTCACAGATAGCCACGCAAAATGACATAAAGACATGTAAAATTACTCTAGATAGATGCAAAAAGGATGCAAATGCAAAACCATGAAGATATGCAAAGAACAGAGATACAAAATGAGCACCAAACTGTTGTATTGTTTGCTGTCATTCCATTTTTATTCACTTTGGGCATCTTACTCTCATAGGTGGAGGACCTTTTACATGTTTATGCCTTAGGGTAGAATAGAATAGAATAGAATAGAATAGAACAGAAATTTATTGTCATTGCTCCAGAAGAAAACAATGAAAAACAGTTTGGCAACTCAAGAATTGCAGCAGCAAACATCAAATATACATTCATTCATAAATAAAATAACAATAAAAAGAGATTAAAAGTGCAACTCGTGCAGACAGTTCAGTGCAATTCAGTTCGGTCAACCTTCTCATAATTCCTCCATGCTCCACGGCTGTCTTCGTAAATCTCTTCTACACTGTCACTATTCAGCCCTTTCCCTCTCTCTCCCTCCTCTCTCCTGTGGGATGGCAGACATACACAATGTGGCGATCAGCAATATGGGCATGCATTCATTTCACCACTGAATAAATTAGTGGCATTTTATTGAGTGGCAAGATGTAGTGAGGAGACCGTGTTGGCATTGTTACTGTATTGGCATCTTAAAAAGATTAATTGTGCTGAAGGTGGTTTCCAATTGGTAAACAATTATTATAATTCTGCAAGCTTTATGTATAATTAATGAGCAGATTAAACGGCTGATGCAAGGCCTCCGTTTTCTTCGCTGGGTGAAGGAATTTAAGCCTGGTGCAGGTTATAGTAGGTAAACTACTTCACACATTCAATTAATCTTAAGAGCACTTTTCATGTCAAGTGGCTAAACACAGTCTACAATACTACATACACTGAGAGCAATATCATATCATAATGCAGTATACGATTCTAAACAGAGGCAGCACAAACTATGGAAGTGAACCATTGCACTCAAACAAGTCTTTAAATAGGGAAATTTTAGTGAGGCTGTCACTGCTCCCCAGGACAAAAAGGTATACAATGTTATACATACCTGTAGGAGTGCAGGGGAATGAACACTAATGAAAAGGTGGTGAACTGTTGTCAGCTCAAATGTATTAAAGAAGCCGAGGATGGCTGGTCATAGATCTTTGACAGACATTGAGCAAACAGCCCTGATCCAGGACCTTAAAGTACATATCATGGTTCTTTGGTTTTACATTTTTTCGTATTGAATTTATTGGATCAGACCTTTCTATGGCAAAACAGATTATGGTTTATGTTACCTTACAGCCGCCTAACAGCTTTTGTTTTGTTTTTGTCAGTTGTCAAGTCACAAAGAGGGATTCCTACCTTTTGGTGAATTTGCACTTGAAAATCCTTGACAATTGTGTTGAATTTCTAAATGGTTGGACATTAAAGTCCACTATAAGTACAAAAACTGAACAGCTGGATAAGAGTTTATCTGGGTGTTTGATGAGAAGTCAAAATGAGCAGGTCTGTGTAATAATGACAACAATAACAATAATAATAATAAAAACAATAATAATATTTTATTTATACGTGCCTTCCAAAGCACTCAAGGACACCTTACAGACACATTTAAAAACAAGCAGCAATGTATCCATAGATCATAAAGTCAAAAAATCATAATTATGAAAATTAGGTGTAGATGGTAAAGTAAGTTGGATTGCAGAGGAGGCTGAGTACGATAATATGATCTGTGGAGGGAGATCTAGTAATTATATGGGCAGCTGAATTCTGGACCAACTGGAATTCTTGAAGACACTTGAGAGGGAAACCAAAAAGGGCAGAACTGCAATTAATACCGGATGGAACTAAAGAGTGAACTAGGATAGCGGCACTGTGAGGTGTAATTGATGGGCGAAGAAGATTATTATTACATTGATGAAACTATCTAGACTAAGTAACATTATTGATGTAGGCCTCAAAGGACAGTGTACTGAACAGGATGACACCCAGACTCTTAACCTGAGGGGAGGGACGGACTTTGGAGTTGTCAATGGTCAGAGAGAACTACATATAAATTATGTAGTTTATATATACTATATATAAACTATAAACCATGTGGTCTAACCAAAGTAGATTAAGTACCTACGAGGAGAACCTCTGTCTTATCGCTGTTAAGTTTGAGGAAGTTATATGAGAGCCAAGATTTAATATCCAATAAGCAGTCAGACACGGAATTGGGTGAAAGAGTGGAAAAAGGCTTGGTGGATAGAGCTGGGTGTCATCTGTGTAGCAGGGAAATTGAGTGCCAGATTTTCTGAAGATATGACCAAGAAGTAGAAGGTATATAATAAATGAAAGAGGACCTAAGATAGACCCCTGAAGAACACCACTGATAACTGGAAAACAGTTGGATCTGGAATTTCAAGACGAACAAAGTTAGTGCAGCCAGAGAGACATGATTTAAACCAGGCAAGAGCGGCGCCAGTGATACCAATGGCAGCTAGTCTTTTTAAAAGGATATTATGTGAAATGGTATCAAAAGCTGCACTCAGATCAAGAAGAATGAGAATGGTTAAGAGCCCAGAGTCAGCTGCCATTAAGAGATAAGATTTGTTTATCAGTCCAAAACACATAGGACTATCAATTCATTTATCTAAAAGGAATAGGACGGCAGTGCCTCAAATCAATAAAAGATCCTGAGAGCAGTGTCAGCTAGATGCATCAGCGAGTACATGTGTGCTTTAAACTTTGCAAACAAGTTGCCTATTTATACATCCAGCAGACAAAGACATATCATATTTCTAGTTACTTGATGCTAGTTTGTTGTGTCTGGACCTTTAAATGTAAGTCCAGTGAGTCTAATTTTGTTTGTTAGCTGTTCAGTGCTGGGTAAGTGGATTTATCATAGCTTTTTCAAATTAATAGCTTAATAGCTGTCAATATCTAGAACCACTTTTTTGTTGAGCTGGGTACTCACAACACATCAATATAAGATCATATTGAAATTTTAGATGGGGCGGTGGTGGCTTAGGAGGTAGAGCAGGTTGTCCATGAATGAGAAGATAGATGGTCCCCCATGCTGAAGTATTCCTGGGCAAAATACTGAATCCCAGATTGCCCAAATTATCAGTGTGTATGAATGTTTAAAGGGGCAAAAAGCAAAATCCTTTCACCGCTAGGGTTGCTGTTGTGCACTGCCTGTAGACCAAAACAAAGTGTGTCATGAGCCACACCTCCCTCTAACTCTGCTCTCCAACAACCACCACTCCCCCCCCCCGTTAGCATTAGCACTAGTCAGCTGCCGTGCTAACGTTCTGGGAGCCTGCTAAAGCGTGGGGATGTTAGTGTTAGCACTCGTCGGCTGCCATGCTAATGTTCCAACTCTTCTCTGTGAGACAGGGAGCCTGGCAGGCTCACAAGCTCCTGGCTCTAGTTCATGGAGAAGAGAGGAATGTTAGCGTTAGCTCCCAGAGTCAGCACTAGAGCTATTACGGCTCCAAGGGTAACTTGCAGCTATGGAGCGCTTCTACCAGCGCCTACCAGACTGGCTTGTAAACAATGGGCTGGAGAACAACATAGAAAGATGGTGTGTGAGGTCATGCTATACTCCAGATGAAATTACACCTCTAGTTCTTCACATAGCAATTTTTTAATTCCTTCAATCTAGAAATGATGAATTTCGCTTATTGCTCCTTTAACTAATGAGCAGGTGGTACCTTGTATGGTAGCCTCAGCTAAGGATGGAGTGTTTGTGAATGTAGTGTAAAGGGGCTTTGAGTAATCAAAAGACTAAAAAAGGCGTTGAACAAATGCAAGCCCATCTATGATTTACGATCAAGCTATTCAAAATAAATCTAAGCACAGCAGAGGGAGGGCTTTATCCAAATCAAGCCTATATTAGAGACATGCCTTTTAATTCCCTCTGTTCAATACATTTATTTGATTATATCTTGTCAGTTTTTAAGCTACTAAGAGAATGCTTACCTTTTGTGAGTTTATATTACAAAAATCCTTGTTGTAAGTGTCCAAATAGAAGCTTCTCTCTTTCCTGATCTGCTCTTATTTGCCCAGTTTCAATTTTTTTAATGTAAGCTCAACACCTCCTGTAACTATTTAAAACTAAATGCCCCCAGCATTTCATTGGACATAATCCTTTCATTTCAGTCTCTATTGCTGTTATGAACTGTTATGAGCCTAGTTGTGAAAAATTCAGTGACTTGTATGGTTCCTGCACTGTACCTCAAATGTAGCTGTTGCCATTTTGTGGCACTATGTTACTGCAACAGGAGGCAGGAGGGAAAGGAACCCATGGTAGCAGTGGTGAGGCCTAGCAGCCTTACTACAACCAAATTAGCTACAGCCAACATATGGAAAATACCCCAAGAGTCCGCGACAGCAGGGGTGGAAAATGACTCACAGGTGGATTACACACTAACAGACATGAGAACGAACACGACTATGACTTGGATCTGTGACACAGTGAAGGATAGGGGCACAGCCCTATCCACCAGGGCTAGAATTAGCAGCACTCAGGCCAAGGTGAGCTTATCTGTAGAGGATAAAAGTAGCACAGTTGAGAACAAGATGTTTCAGGTTTGTCCTTGCGGCTGGCAGAAAGTAACATCAGTGAAAGGCCTCAGAACTCAGCAGGGAAAGAAGAAGTGTGTGGCAAAGAAAGGGCAGAGTAGCCGCATTGATCAGTACTTCCTAAGAAGTCAGTCGAGTCAGTCAGATGAAGTCCAGCGGTCCAGCGATATCAGTAACGCTGCCAGTGAGGAGGAGGAGGAGGGGGTAGTAAGAGAGGATGCAGGTGGCACTGAGGCCAGTAGGCCAGTCAGAGAGAGAGCCATGGAGCAAAAGGTTAGAGTTAGATGGCCTAGAGCAAATGACAGTAAAGAATGGGAGATAGTTAATAGAGATTTGTCAGTAATCTTGAGTAGGCTTAGAGAAATTGCAATAGAAAATTTAGAAAAGATGGGAGATATAGTTTACTCATATGGTGCAGAGAGGTTTGGGGTGCATGAGAGAAAGAGGGGTGAGAGGGTACAGTCAGGTAAGTCTAGGCGGCAGAAAGAAATAGAGAAGTTAGTTAAGGAAAGGAGACAGTTAAGAAAGCAGTGGTAAAAGGCTACAGAAGTAGAAATGTACTAGGGTGCAGAGGGCAGGAACACCAGGTTTTGCAGGGTGTTTAGAACATACCAGCATGATCTGGCACCAGATTCAGGCAGTGAAGATTAAAGAAAGGGACTTCCATGTAATATTTTTAGATCTTGCAAATGCGTTTGGTTCAGTACCACATAGCCTCATTTGGAGTGTGTTTGACTACTTCAAAGTGCCACAGGTAGTTGTTAACTTAATTAAAGCATATTTTCAAGATATTAGGTTGTGTCTAGGTACGGCAGGCTTCACAACAGGTTGGCAGAGGCTAGAAATGGGTATTATGGCAGGGTGTACAATTTCTCCATTAGCATTTACTATGGCGATGAAAGTAATCATCAGGGCTTCCAAGTGGGTGGTAGGTGGGGAGAGACGGCAGAACAGGTTGCATCTTCCACCAGTTAGGGCTTACATGGATGACATGACACTGGTGACCACAACAATGCCATGTAGAAAGAGGCTACTAGAGAAGGTAAATAAGAACCTGAAGTGGGCCAGCATGAAGATCAAGCCTAGTAAATCTAGAAGCATCTCGATATGTAGAGGGAAGTAAAGTAATAGGAAGTTTGTCATAGATGATGAGGAAATCCCAACAGTTAGGGAAAAGTCAGTAAAGAGCTTAGGTAGGTGGTACAATGTAGAGTTGAATGATGAAGAACAAGTGGTGAAATTTAGAAAAGATGTGGCTAAAGGATTGGATGGAATAAATAAATCAGAACTTCCAGGAAAATTGAAGTTGTGGTGTTCGGAATTTGGGGTATATCCTAGGTTAATGTGGCCATTGTCAGTTTCTGAAATTGCAATATCCACTGTGGAGAGAACTGAAAGGTCGGTTAGCTCCTATATTAATAAGTGGTTGGGCTCTCCTAGGTGCCTAAGTAGTGTTGCATTGTATGGAAAAGGGATACTTCAGCTGCCAGTATTTAGTTTTACAGAGGAATTTAAATGTACCAAGGTCAGGACAGAGCTCTTGTTATCTGAGAGTAACGACGTCCAAAGCAGTCCAGGAGGCAGAGGCAGCTCTTAGGCATGCAGAGATTGTAGGTAATGTTCAGCCGGGGAGGCCTGGGGCTTGGCTCAGGCAAACCGGTATGGAATAAAGCAGGTCCCAAAGACAAAAGAAAGCTAGTTGTGGAACATATACGTAGAAAGGAGGCGATATTAAAGGGATAGTGCACCCAAAAATGAAAATTCAGCCACTATCTAATCACCCTCATGCCAAGGGAGGCTCTGGTGAAGTACTACTGCTCGACATGCTTTCGCTGGTCTCGCGTGCAAGCTTGCACACGTGAACGCGGTCCACAGAGAGGCAGGCTACAACAAGGCTAAAAACAGAGTTCAAATGATGATTTTCCAAACAACTTTTTATGTCTGAGCTTCAGGACACTTGGATCACTATCGACAAGCAGTATGGAGATATTTTGTGGTTTCGATTCTGTATTCTTGGATGTTTTATTCTGGGACGCTGTCAGCCATTAGGTGTGCAGTTGTGCTGCTACCCACTCATTTCATTTCATTTCATTTTCCTTTATTTATTTTGGAGGGACATTGCACATTGATAAACATTTCATTTATAAAAAAAAAAAATGTAAATGCACCCGAATTAGCCAAAAGGCTAGTTTACATCGGCTGTCCCCCCTGCCAGAACTAAAAGGCCAGTACCTGGTAGGGACGAATAAAAGAGAAATACAGAGTATACAAATACAAAGTGTAAAATACCATGTGTATCAACAATAAAAATACAAAGAGATACATAATAAATAACAAGCTAAATTCACAGTTTCATAAAATGTAGTCCAGACTCTGGATAACATACTCTAACATAATACTTATGATCAGATAAAGGAAGATGCACTCAGGCAATACTATTTCACTTTCAATGTTGACATCTTTGATTATCAATTAGCCAACTCTTAAGTTTGTTTTTAAAGGGATGTATGAACTGGACTCTCTGATGCTCTGTGGGATCTTATTCCTCTAGGGCTGTCTTGTAGGAAAAACAGACTGTCCAAATGAGCTCTTTCGGAGAGGGATTTTACAGTCACCTCTGATTGCTCCTCTAGTCACAGTGGTTGTTGTGGATCCAAAGTGAATTAGGCTGCAGAGCGGAGGAGGTGCAGTGCGCTGATGAATTCGGAACATCAAACAACAATTTTTGAAGATGACGACATTTTCCCAGCTTAACAGCCTGTATTTTTGTAATATCGGACAGTGATGGTATGTTCTAGATTTTTTATCCAAAACTTTAAGAGCTTGTTTGTATAGAGACATGACCGGTTTTAAGGTGGTGCAGTTAGCAGTGAACCAGGTGGGTAAGCAGTAGTTTATGTGGGATAATATAAGAGAAGACAAGTACATTTTTGCAGCTTTGGTAGTCATATGATTTCTGAGTTGACGGAAATTTGCCAGAGCAACCCTTAAATTTTTACAAATCTTGGAGACATGTTTTTTAAATGTGAGATTACAGTCAACCACAATGCCTAAGTATTTGTATTCCTTTACTATTTGTATTCTCTGTCCAGCAATTAACACATCAGGTTCTGCATATGCTTTTTTTGTTTTGTCAAAGAACATAGCAACTGTTTTAGTGGTGTTGAGTTGTAGGCAACAATTGTTCAGCCACTCACTTACTGTGACCATGGTTTTTGTTAGTAGCGGCTTCTGTGTGGTTTCTACCTTTTACAAAAATGACAGTGTCATCTGCGTACATAAGGACTTCACAGTCCTGGCACACAGACGGCAGGTCATTGATGTAAAGAGTAAAGAGTATTGGACCTAAGACCGATCCTTGTGGCACACCTGATGTAAGGTTTTTATAGTTGGACATTGAATTATGGATTTTAACACACTGAATTCGATTGGAAAGATATGATTTGAACCAATTGGAGGCGGATATAGAAAAATTAAATTGACTTAGTTTAGCCAGTAAGACGTTATGATTGACTGTATAAATGCTTTCCTAAGGTCGAGAAAGACAGCACCAACTACACCACCTCGGTCGATCAAAGATTTGACCCTCTCAGCGAAGTAAACAGTTGCAGTTTCTGTGGAATGATTGGTCCTAAAGCCATGCTGCATAGGATGCAGGAGTTGACTGCTATTAAGATGAGAGATTAATTGTTCTGCCACCAATTTTTCAATTACCTTCGATATGACGGGAAGTGTACTTATGGGCCTATAGTTTGATACGGATTCAGGGTCGCCACTTTTGAAGATGGGAACAATAGCAGCTGGTTTCCAATGTTCTGGGAAACCACCCTGTCTCTCTGAGAATGAGATATTTGCAATATGAGTTATTTGTTTCTTCACCAGAGGGCACAAGTCCCTGATCATTGTAGAGTCCATTCCATACACATCTCTAGTTTTTTTGGTTTTAAGTGAGTTAATTACTTTTTCTACTTGTGATTCTGTCACCTTTTCAAGGTTAAAGCTATTTTGCTCTGGGTTTGGAGCAATGATGGTGTGAATGTAAGAGTTTGGAAAGCTGTTGGCAATGCCAGCTACAGAATCAACAAAGTACTCATTAAAAGATTCAGCCACCACAGATGCTTTTTTTTATTAAGTTACTGTCAATCCTTAATTCAATCTGTTTTCTTACCTCATTTTGTCCAATTAGTTTCTTAATTTCTTGCCATAATTTTGGGGTTTCCTTTAGAATTCTCTATTATTTCCAGAAAGTAATTTGCCTTGGCTTTCCTAATTTCTCTGGTCGTTTGATTTCTTAGTGATGTAA
Organism: Epinephelus cyanopodus; assembly: GCA_026686955.1. Lineage (NCBI taxonomy): Eukaryota > Metazoa > Chordata > Actinopteri > Perciformes > Serranidae > Epinephelus > Epinephelus cyanopodus. Next base: position 40,445,538 of record CM048920.1, read on the forward strand.
ACTTTAGCCTGTCCGTTGTTAATTTCGATTTCAATGCCATTTTTAGGGCCCAATCTCGTTCCTTCATGTTTTGACTTAAACTTTGGCTTATCCATGGGAGAGGGGCCTTTTTATTTTTACTTCTAACTTTCTTAGAGAAATCCCTGATTGTTTTATTTAGTTTTTCTGTAAGGCACTGACTAGTATACTCCAAATTGTCGGATACCAGCAGATCATCCCATTTAATATCCTTTACCGCATTTTTAAAATCTTCCCTTTTGTTGTTTGGTATCTTCATACATTCGAAATTCGATTTTGCGTTAGGGCTCCTTCTGTTTAGTTTTTGAGTCATCAAAATCATATTATGGTCAGATAGCCCTGTTAGAAGATTGTATGAATTGCATATTCTTTCAGGCTTATTGCTAAAGAGAAGGTCGATCTGGGTTGAGGAGGAGTTGGTGAGCCTAGTTGGTCCATCAACTATTTGTTTTAGATTAAAACTATCGGTTACTTGTTTTAAATGCTTCCTTGTGGATCTGTTTAGCCAATTAACATTTAGGTCACCTATTACAAGAACTTCTCTGTTAAAGTTACACTGAAGTAATAGTTCTCTAAACTTCTCGTAGAAGCTACCATTTGCTGAAGGGGGACGGTAAATCACTATAAGGGTAAATGACATTGATGTCGACAGTACCATATTTAAACCAAGGCACTCCAGTTCACAATTCGCAAACTTAATCTCTTTACAGCAAATTGTTTCCTTTACATAGCAGAGAACCCCACCACATTTCCCCTGTTTTCTATCATTTCTAAAAATATTAAAGCCGGGCACATTCAATCCGGCTGTTGGCGAATTTTCATTTAACCATGTTTCAGACATTCCGAGGAAGTCCACATTAGATTCATGCAATAGATGTTGTACTTGCTCACATTTAGAGAGGATGCTTCTAATGTTTATATGTCCACCTAGAAGTCCTTTGGGTTTGCTACGAGGATCCCAAACTAGCCTAGAGTTGTTTACTGTGTTAAAAACCTTCCTTTTCCGGTGCTTGGCTATTGCTTTGTTAATGCAATATGCCTTTACTTGCGTTTTTTCTGGTGGATCCACCAGCTGCTAGGCGCTCCGCCTTCGGCACGGACCCCACTGGAGGTCCGTTGCTGTAGCCTGTCTGATGTCTCGGCGGGCGGGCTTATTGCTGAAGCTAGCTGATCGGCTAGCGTGCCCGCAAGAGCAGTTGTAGCTCCACCAGCTTCTCTGTACTCCGCCGTCGGCACGCACCTTCGGAAGGTCCGCTGCCGCAGCGCTGACGTCTCGGCTGCCGCCACTGATGCCAGCTGATCGGGTAGCTGGGGGACAAGCAAGTCGTCGGTCACTGGCGTCCGCTCGACAGGCAGCCCCGCTGGAAACAACCGCCACCCGGTCATTGTGTCCCGCGGTGGGACCGCCGTAGCCAGTCTGCCAGGCGCACTGCTGCTCTCCGTGCCAACATCCCCAATACCTGGCCCCGGGCACGGATGCACGTCCCCGGATAGCAACAGGTAAAGCGTGATGATGATGAGGCGGTCACGATGATGTTTCCCTCGGGTGTTGCTGGAACACGTGTGATGGTATTGTCCAGCGGTGGAAACAAACGCCTTCAAAAGCGTATATTTGCCGTACCCGAGGTGTTTAACATAACCACTGTTAACTGTGAAGTTGAGGAAGTTTTCCTCAGGGTTAAACAAAAGACCCACGTCTAGAGGATTTAGATTTAAAATAAATCCGAAAGTTAACAGTGTTAGGAGAGCACCTGCCGCACCCGACCTGCCTGCTGCCATCTTCTCCCCCCTTGGATGTGTGTTGTGAGGACTTCACCAGAGCCTCCCTTGGCATGAGGGTGAGTAGATAATGGCTGAATTTTCATTTTTGGGTGCACTATCCCTTTAAGGGGTGCAAAGGTAGTGGTCCAGGCTAAGCAAGGACAGTGCTTGAATTGGGAAAGTGTAGAGAAGAGGAAGCTTAGTTGGAGGGACCTGTGGAGTATGGAGGAGAATCGTATTAGATTCCTGGTAGGGGCTACACATGATGTGTTACCAACCCCTCAGAAACTAAAACTGTGGGTAAATGGGGACACATCATGCCATTGTGTTCAGGTACCACAACCTAAAAGCATATTTTGTTGGGTTGTAAAGTTAGCTTGTCACAGGGTCAATATACATGGCGACATAACCAGGTGTTGAAATGTTTAGCTGCAGGCATCGAAGGTAAACGAAGACAGGTAAATTCAGTGGGTTTTAAAAATAGGTTTTTAGCAATTCAGTTTGTCCATGAGGGGGAGAAATACAGAAGGGATAAGTTAGTAAGAAGGCAACTCAAAGTGCGGGGACAGAGTTTGAGGAAGACAGTGAAGGAAATGTCAGATGAAGCAGCCAGAGATAGTTAGTGGATCTGGAAGGGGAAAAATAATGTAATTTGGGGGCCAGCAGGGAGAACTACTAACCAGGGTACATAACTCCTTGAGATCAGGTGTAGAGATCCACCAATCAGTCCTCTCAGGAGAAAATCCAACAAGAGGAAGCTTGTTTAAGTGTAGGAGTGGCCTATTTGAATCCCTTTTGTTTGAGACCATGCTGCAAGGTGAGTGTGTTTGCCGATTCTGTGAGTTTATCTTCTCTATCTCCTTTAACTTTAGCTTATATTGTTATGCTATGTAGCGTGTGAAATAGTCTATGGTGAGTCTACTAGGAAAGGTAGTATCGGCACTGTCACTACTTGGAGCTCGCATAAATGGAGCCTGGGTTTGTTGAAGGTGGCAGTGCTGTTTGGGCTGAGAAAGCCTGTGGATTTATCGTCTCTATCTCCTTTAACTTTAGTTTATATTGGAGTTATGCTATGTAGCATGTGAAATAGACTATGGTGAATGTCCTAGGAAAGGTAGTATTGGCACCGTCTCTACCTGGAGCTCGCATAAACATAGCCTGGGTTTGTTGAAGGTGGCAGTGCTGTTTGGGCTGAGAAAGCCATGTGTGAGTAAGGAAAAGGAGGTTGTTGGGTTGATGCGGGGAGCAGTGAGACCTGGCATTAGGGGAGTGTCTCTGGGATGCCAGAGATCACCGTCTAGCCTCCTGGAGGTGTCTTGGGACCAACTAGACAAAACACTGGTGAAAGGAGGTTCCCACCTGATGACCCCAAAGACATGTTATTTATCACTGCTCATTGGTCTGTATAGTTAAGCCTTACCATAATAGCTTATCATATGGCTTAGGCTGATCCTTTTTTAGAGCACAAACTTCTTGTGTTTATTTGAATGGCATGAACATTAACAAAATTCCCGACAGTGACTGAAATAGGTTGATAACACTTAAGTCCATTTAACACAGAGATTGTGTTATAGAGCTGCTACACAGTCCCTTCTTTACACCACCTTTGCCTATTTCCACAAAACTAAATATTGAGCATTTCAAGTACATATCCTAGGGATACTATGTGGAACTCGAATCTGGACTGCAAAAAACTTGTTCACACAAGGGAGGATCTGTTAGCTCTGACGAAAATGAGTGCTGCCAGTGTACGTCACCCTATCCCTGGGCAACTAAGGCAGAAGTACAGTGGCTGCAGAGCTGGAGCTAAAGTGAACAAACAATAAGCAGTGCAGATATATAATCCATCAGTCTCCTCCATATTGATAAAAAATGTCAAAGCGCTTCAGAACAAAGTCGATGAGTTCGCAAGCCTGATGAAAACACAGAAGCTTTATGGAGAGAGCAGTTTGGTAGTCCTCATGGAGACGTGATTAACTGGCCGCATCCGAGATGCTAACGTGGAGCTGAGTGGATTTAAGTAATTGCTTAATTAGGAATAACCCCTTAAGATATATCATCTTGTTTTCAAGGGGATCCTACACAAAAATATACAATACTGTACAAACACAATCAGACAAGACAATAAACAAACACAACAAAACAAGAGCAACAACAAAAATAAGAAGCAACAACAAAACAAAACAAGAAACAACAACAACAAAAAAAACAAATCACAAACATGTATAATATATATATATTAAGTAATGATGTTAAAGTTAATGTTAAGGCATCCTAGATCAATGTTCACTGGATCATTCAATAAGTTTTTCAGTAATTATTATGGCAAAGGCAGTTATATAGAAGTTGTAAGGGTATTGTATATTGTATAAGTGCTTCATTGGACAAGTACAGTGAATTCTGAAATAAGAAGACAGAGCATTTTTAAATAAGTGAAAAGAGGATACTGATCGAATATTTGCAGGTAAATTATTCCAATCAGAGTGAGCTTTCCTAGCAGTGGTTTTAGCCATGGCTGGAAAAAGAAAAAAAAAAAGCTGTGTATCAGGAGAGGAGAGGAGGGTGAGTACAGAAACCTGGTGAAGGACTTTGGGGGGTGGTGTCACGGAAATCAGCTGCAGCTAAATACATCAAAAACTAAGGAGATGGTGCTTGACTTCCGGCAATCACCGCCATTCCCCAAGCCAATCAGTATCGAGGGAGTGGAGGTGGAGGTTGTCAGTATGTACAAGTACTTGGGGCTGCTGCTGGAAAACAAACTGGACTGGTCACACAATACTGTTACTCCACAATACTCATACTCCTGTACAAAAAGGTGCAGAGCAGATTGTACTTTCTGAGGAGACTGGCATCTTTTAACATCTGTCAAAAACTGCTGCAGATCTTTTACCAGTCTGTAGTGGCCAGTGTCCTCTTTTATGCTGTGGTCTGCTGGAGAGGAAACGGACAATCATGAATAGACAACCACAACATAGGACTGTTAAATCCTCTACCTGCAGGGGGGGCAGGAGGGGAAAGGACAGAGACATGGACAATTGTGAATTTTAAGCCACAACACAGGACTATTAAATCCTCTACTGCACTTTACAAATATTTATACAGATATGTTTTTATTACTTACTCATTTATTTATTTACTTATGGTCGTTGTTTTTTATTGTGTTTGTATGGATGTTTGTGTGAGTGAATGTATACATAGCGGACTCCCTGAATTTCCTTCGGGATTAATAAAGTTCTATCTCATCTCTCTCTCTCTCATAATACAATGATGAGCTGTGAAAGGGCAACTTAGAATAAATCTACAGAGTCTATTATAAATTACATTTAGAGAAAGGAGGTTAGTAATCGGTGCAGCTAGATAAACAACATCAGCATAGTCCAAGACTGGAAAAATAAGTTGTAAAAGCCTTTTCCTCACATTATAAGTAAATCAATTTCTAGAGTGATAGAGAACATCAAGACTATTTTCTATACAATATAATCAATGTGACATTTAAATAAAAGCTGTGCGTCTAGCTACTGGCCAAGGTATTTAGTACGTTCAACTTTTTCAAGTCCCTGACCATCAAGGCAGGTGATGGTACATGTACGACCTTCCAATTTAGATTTAATATTTTGAGGTGTACAAAAAATAATGATATGAGATTTAGTTTTGAGTAATAATTGTTTGTTGTGAGCCAATGTTGAAGTCTATCAAAATCAGACTGTAAAGCAGATTCTATCTGTAATAAATTAGGTTTGGATGTATATATAGCTGTATCATCTGCATAAAGTTGGACACAACATTCAGAACAGATTGGGGGAAGGTCATTAACAAAAATAGAAAACAGAAGTGGACCAAGAGGTGAGCCTTGAGGCACGCCCGTTGCTAAATTAAGGTGTCGGATTTACATCCTTGTATAATAACACAAGGATGTTTTTTGTTATGGAGATAAGAACTAAGGTAGTGATCAACCAAATCAAAAGCTTTTGTCAGATCAATGAACACAGCACCGGTTAAATGACTGTTATTAGATGAACAGAAGATGTTATTTGTAAATTTTAATAAAGCAGTGACTGTAGAATGATTTGAACTGAAGCTAGACTGAGATGGTGATAAGATATTGTTCTTATTCAGATACTGTGACAGTTGTTTGTAAATGATCTTTTCAAATACTTTGGCAATAGAACAAATTATTAAAAATTGCTCAATAATTGTTAGGTTCTAAACTATCACTGCCTTTATTAAGTGGACTGATGTGTGAACATTTCCATATAGCAGGTATTTGGCATGTGGATAAAGAGAAGTTAAAGAGATCACATAGAGGGTAATTTAAAATATGAGATGCAGCCTTAAGAAATTTAGCATCAATACCATCTATTCCTGGACCACTGCTCAGTTTTAGCTCATTTATTGCATTTTGTACCTCAACCGGTGTTATGCTCTTAAACTAACACTAAGTAACTTTTCAACCTTCATAAAATATTTTCATAACTTTTGTGATGATACATCGACTTACAACTAGTTGAATGACACCTCTGTCATGGCACTAAGCAACTTCGAGGAGGTGGCAGGAAACCTGCCACACAAAAAACTACAAATGTGTTGACTGCTTTACGGCATACGTCACTTCCCCCTTTCCCCATTCGTTACAAAGACGGAAGTCGATGCGAACGCTTACGCGCAATTACTGCTATCATGGCAGAAGCTGCAAAACAACCAAAGAAACGAAAAGTTTTGTCTGAGGAGACAAAAAAAGAAAAAGGGAGGCTACCCGGATAAAAGGACAGTCAAGGATCAACATTGGCCCGGCTTTCACTCGCTGGCGTGAGCTCAAAGACGAGGAGGGATTTCCGACCGATGCTGCCTTGGCTCTGTTCCTGCTGGTCTAGTAAGTAGCTTTCAATGCTCAAATCAAAATGATAAATGTGTTAGCTATCGGAAATATGTGTGGTAGCAATAAATAGTTCCACACTGACACGACCAGCCACGCAACAAGCTCAAAAGTACTGTATAAAGAAAAAGCAATGCGATGACAAATCGCAAATATAGAGTTTGAGTAAAATATGTAGGTTCCTATTGTGGAAAGATCAGTCATACTGAATCATTGTGGTGTTATCATGTCAGTTTGTATGTACGTGACAGTAGTTTCTGATGATTGTTATGTAATAGTTTCAGAGAAAAACGGGATTCTTGTCGTGTTTTTGTTGAGTTGACTACAGTGATTGCAAAAGAAGTCAACCCGTGTTGCTTGCTCTAAATAATTAGTAAAACAAAACCCGTGTGCAATGTGCATTGAGTTATGACTTTTCATAGTCCTGCTTATCAATAGCACCTTGTGCTGAGTGTAGCTAAAACTACAGGGATTGTTGCATGTTTAAAATTCTACATGTAACGTTTATTTAGTCAGTCCTGAAGGGTCTGTGTGTAGTCACTTCAGTAGCACCAAGCACCTAACTTTGAAGGTTACAATCTCAGTTAGCCAGTAAACTTGACATCTTCAAGTCAGTCTGATAACAAGATATTTTTGTTATTGTTATGTGTCTATTGGACATTATGTTGTGTAAGTGTACGGTGTTGTTCCATATTTATTTTTTTCATGTTATTGTCTTTTTATATTTGATGTTGTATTGCTAATTATTGTTGTTCTTATCTTATAATTCTCTAGTATAACATAGATGATGCATTTTATTACATTGTGTGATGTTTGTATAGTGCCTTTATTTCCAGTGTGTATACTTTTGTGTTTCTCTTGCATTACTCTTGATCCATATAAATTTCTTACGTTATTTCTCTACAGCTATCAAAAGAAGCAAGTAACGTCTACTCCCCACAAGCAACACCTCCAACTGCTACAGCCTATAGTTTCCAGCTTTACAGAAGAGTCGGACCATGTTAGGTACTGTGTGTTTCCCAGGGCCTGCATTTGTTTGTTTTGGGCAACGTTTAGTATTTTTCAACATGTCCTTTTTCTGTTTTGACTCAGGGGAGAACCGGAGAACCTGGAAGAAGGCGCTAGGGCAGAATCTTACAATCTACTATCTGCAGCATGCATTCTCTGAGTGTTGTGGAGGAGAAAGAGCGGCATGACTCTCCAGATGACTCCAGATAACTTCTAACATTGTCACATAGATTATTCAATGTTTCTTATTTTAACTGTCATAGTTTATTTTTATCCTGCTCTATTTATCCATGTACATGCATCACACTCCCCTTTTGTTTTGTTTTTTAATTCACAGTAATTTTTTTCAACTGTCATTGTCGTTCATTTACTACCACTGTAATACAGTGTTGTTGTGCCATTTATTTATTCAAATCATACACATATTCCGTCATTGCAAAAATGTACATTGCATTTATGCCACTCTTTTTTTTCATGATATTTCTTGCGTAACACTGTGCATGTGCCTGGAAATGTTTTTCTTTTTTCTCTAGGTCGTATGTTTTACTTGTTACTTCCTTTACTGTGAAGGGACAAGTGGCAAAATAACAATTTGAATGTGTTGAATGTGACAAAGTACTTGAATTTTGAAAACTGTGAAAGAGGGTGTATAAATAAAAGTTTGTCTGGGTCCTCTGGTGTCCTACTTCTTCCCCTCCCTCTCCCTCTCCCTCTACCTCTGCCTGCTACTCCCCTCCCCCCTCTGCCTGCCTCTGCCAGCACTAGTGTGTGGGGGCTCAAACTGGTGGAGGTAGTGTCCTGGACAGCAAATTCCTGATAAAACAACAGACAGAAATGTTTATGTTACAAATGTAAACATTTTTGATGTTCAATAAGCATCAGAATCATATTGAACTTTATTGCCAAGGACATACAGGAATTCGTCTTGGCTTTTTAGTAATTCAGAAATGACAGTGACAATAACAGACTCGCATAGAGTAATTTTAGTAATAAATGTATGTATAATTCTCCATATAGAATCCTAATAATAGAATTATAACAGTATAGGAAACAATTCAATGTGAAGAAACTGTTTAGAATGAATAGTAGTACTTTCCCTGAGACTGAACTGTATATTCGTGCGAATTGTGCAGGGTTGATGTTCAGGCAATGCAGCACCTTCCTGCCAGTATCGATACGTGTGTTTACTGTAGGCTCTAAACTCGTCAGCCGCTCGCCGCTGACGAGTCGGGTGAGGGGGGGGGGGGGCGTTGGGGGAATAAGGTACTAAACCAAAGTTAAACGTTTCTTATTTTCAGCATTGTCATATGATATTGTTTAGCAACAATTAGATTCATTACATCATTGCTATTCATCCTTCACACAGACAGTGGAAACAGAAATGTATTGTTTCAGACTAACTGCAGGCGACCGGGAGATCAGGGATTTTACGACGCTATGCGCTGGTCCTCATGGGAAATGTGGTCTTCCTTCAGGCAAAACACTACTGCTTTGGTCCACTGGCGCCGCTAAAATCAACCAAAACTGAAAGTTCTTAAGTATTGCTTTAAAAGAAAAGGTATACATGGGCAAGTCATTGCTCAGGTGGCCAATATTTAGCGGGCAGGGCACTGTTCTTGGCCCCAAACAACTCAGAGACTCTTTATCTGATGACATAGTTTCTCTCGATGGCATTGCTCTGGCCTCTACCACTACCGTAGGAAACCTCGGAGTAACATTTGATCAAGATTTGTCTTTTAATTCTCATTTAAAACAAACCTCACGGACTGCATTTTTTCATCTGCGTAATATTGCAAAAATTAGGCCTATCCTGACCCAAAAAGATGCAGAAAAATTGGTCCACGCTTTTGTTACCTCAAGGCTGGATTACTGTAACTCTCTATTATCAGGTAGCTCTAGTAAGTCATTAAAAACTCTCCAGCTAATTCAGAATGCAGCAGCACGAGTACTAACAAGAACTAAGAAACGAGATCATATTTCTCCTGTTTTTAGCTTCTCTGCACTGGCTCCCTGTAAAATCCAGAATTGAATTTAAAATCCTACTGTTAACTTATAAAGCTCTAAATGGTCAAGCTCCATCATATCTTAGAGAGCTCATAGTGCCATATTATCCCACCAGAACTCTGCGCTCTGAGAACGCAGGGTTACTCGTGGTCCCTAAAGTCTCCAAAAGTAGATCAGGAGCCAGAGCCTTCAGCTATCAGGCTCCTCTCCTGTGGAATCATCTTCCTGTTACGGTCCGGGAGGCAGACACCGTCTCCACATTTAAGGCTAGACTTAAGACTTTCCTCTTTGATAAAGCTTATAGTTAAGGCTGGCTCAGGCTTGCCCTGTACTAGCCCCTAGTTAGGCTGACTTAGGCCTAGTCTGCCGGAGGACCACCTATAATGCACCGGGCACCTTCTCTCTCTCTCTCTCTCGCTCTCGCTCTCGCTCTTGCGTATCCTCTTACTGTATCTTGTTTATTCGGCCATTCTGGATGTCACTAACTCGGCTTTTTCTCTGGAGCCTTTGTGCTCCACTGTCTCTCAGGTTAACTCGTATTGCAGCGGTGCCTCGATAGTGTGACGTGTGTGGTTGTGCTGCTGCCATGGTCCTGCCAGATGCCTCCTGCTGCTGCTGCTGCTATCATTAGTCATACTTCTACTGTTATTATACACATATGATTATTATCATACATGTATACTGCCAGATACTAATATATACTTTCAACATATTGTACCACAGTAGCCAGAACTATAACGACAATATTATTACTTTCATGAATGTTGTTGTAAGCTACTGTCATTATCGAGGATGTCATACAGATTATTGTATTGTGTCATACAGATTACTGTTAATTTGTTATGGTGATCTGTTCTGTACGACACCTATTGCTCGTCTGTCCGTCCTGGAAGAGGGATCCCTCCTCAGTTGCTCTTCCTGAGGTTTCTACCATTTTTTTTTCCCCGGTAAAGGGTTTTTTTTGGGGAGTTTTTCCTTATCCGCTGTGAGGGTCCAAAGGACAGAGGGATGTCGTATGCTGTAAAGCCCTGTGAGGCAAATTGTATTTGTGATATTGGGCTTTATAAATAAAATTGATTGATTGATTGATTGATTGATTGATTGTCACAGAGGAGACTGCTGAGAAGTGGTTATTAAATGCTTGAGCAATTAGAAGTGGATCATGTAATATGGTATCATTTATTTTAAGTTTACTGGGAGAAATTTTATTAGATATATTGATAAGATTTTTGAGTGTACTAGGATTTTTAAAGTCCTGAGCAAGGGATTCACTATATTATCTTGATTTACCATTCCTGGTCATAGTTTTGCTTGTGTTTCTTAATTTTCTATAATTTTTCCAATCAGTTGGATCCTTAGTTTTGCGAAATATGGCCCACGCATGATCTCTTTGTCTAAATGTACTTATTAAGTCAGATGTTATCCATGGTAGATGCATTCCTTTGACTTTAGAAGTTTTCATAGGAGCATGTCTATCAAGAACAGTAATAAATAATAATAAATAATAATAATAATAATAAATAAATTATTTAGAATATAGAAAGTCCCATACATTATGTACATCTGGAATGAGTTTAAACCTATTCTAATCAATTGAGAGTAAGTCATTAAAAAATTGACCTGTAACCATTTTCTTACACTAATCTTAATAAATTTTGGTGGTAGTTTGGGCAGTTTAATTTTCCATATACAGCATAGAATTGCATGATCACTAAAACAGTCCAACATGATTCCTGCTTTAACAAATCTGTTTAGATGTGTAACTAAAATCCAGTCTAATAATGACTGACTTGTTGATGTAATGTGAGTAGGCCCTCTTATTAATTGAGTTAGATTCAAAATTAATTTTTGTTAAAATCACCCAATTAAATCATTTCATTTCTGTTCTTAATTGAATTTATGGAAGAGACCATGCAGTCAATCCACAGATGCAGAGGGAGGTCTGTATATGTTGCCAGTAATTATATTCTTATGCTGTGTTCCCACCAAATGCGATGAACGCGATTTAATCGCTCATAACGCGAGTAACGCGCCGCCCGTAACGCCCGAGTTTCGACGCCTGACCATTTTGTTAATTCGCGTCATCGCGTCATTCGCACGAGTAGTGGGGAAGCCAGCTGTGGTAACTGGAGCTAAGCTAGTGCTAACGTTCATAGTACAACCATTCTGCAAACTAATTAAAGACACATATTTACAGAACTTACCAAGTAGACCAGTCTCCTCGGCGTCTTCCACCCAAGCCTGCTCCTTTTTGTTGCGGCCTCTGTAGAGTAGACACGTAGTATCATATAGCTCCAGGTAGCCACTGACGACCATGGCAGAGATAGCCACCATCACTGCTTTGTACCTACTCTGGAAGTCCCAGATGCATCGGAGGACCAAACGCCATCATTTTTGGGTTCACCATATCCTGCAGAAGCGCATCCAACTCGGCGAGTTTCACCACCTCCTCCAGGAACTCTGTCTGGATGATAGCCACTTTCAGCGGCACTTCAGGCTGACTGTTTAAGGCATTCTGTACATCTCTTTATACTGCCCACCTGTGGTGTTGGTACAAGAAAAGCAGCATGCAGAGACTCAGTGTGGCTTAATATGACTGCATGAGGTTGCTGCTTAAGGCTCCAAGAAGCTGCAGGGCATGTCATGTGTTTGCTAGTGTTGGGGTCCCTTCCTGTGCTGCAGTACGTGCGTTTACATGGAGCCATGTATTCCTTTTGCATTCGGGTTGGAGGCCCTACCCGAATAGAAATGCTCCTTGTAAACACCTCAACCTAAATACAAGAATTTTACTGTCTTGTATACACCTCCTACCCGATTCCAGCCATTCCGTTCTTTCTGCGCATGCTTGTTTCCTTGCCCCTATCATGCGATGACGTAGCACATAGCAATGGGCTGAGATAGAGCAGTCGGACTCGTTGCACTCCCCGGTTTCCATACGCCACAGCACGGTCTTCTATCTCCCTTCTTCGACCTTCTACCTCTCTTCTCCTCCTCAACAGACGAAGCATTAGCAGAACAAGGTTGTTGTCATACTGCTAATTCAAGAATATAAGCAAAACAAGCCCGAAAATGGCACTAAGAACGGCGTCGTCAAGCATCTTGTTATCCAATCAGAAACCTTCCCTGCCCCAGACCTTGCGCAGACCTGAATAAAGACGATTAAACGGATCTCCCATGTAAACCCTCATTCAGAATGAATATTTCCCATGTAAACTACCTGGAAAAACTTTAATTCCGAATGATTTCATTCAGATTTATTTCATTCTGAATGAGAAGCCATCATGAAACCGCACCCAGTGATGCGGAATCTGATGTATAGATTCATATGCACAGTATCTAACTCATTAAATTGTTTTATTTCATGCTTAACTGACCCTGCACTCAGCTCAGTCAAGTTCACATCTAAGATGTGGAGTCACTGGCGATCATGCCTGTGCACTTGTAAGTCGTGTGACTCATATTTTCTGTACATCACTGTTTTATTGTGTATTGCTGTGTTGTCTGTCTATCTATCTATCTATCTATCTATCTATCTATCTATAGACAGTTTACTGACTTCAACAGGGTTCTTTTCTACAAGCCAATTGACTGCACAAACAGGTGATGTGCCCTACTTTCTAAAACCAGCCACTGCTGACTTGACAAGCTGTGTCGCAGGTGACAGCATCAGCCGACTTAAGTCCAGCTTGGACGGGCTAGTTCACACCACTGCAACATTTTTCTGCAAACTTCTAAAACAGTTTTGTCTCATTGCAAATCTTTGGTCTGAACTGGGCTTAAATACTCAATTTCTGGTCCTTTACTTCTCCCACCCCAGAAGCGGTTCAACACCCCCATAGTTAACTGGTTAATATGCATATCCCAATTAAAGAACAAGTAAATGTAGATCCATTTTCCTGTCTCTGTTGAGATAAACAATTCCTGTTTCATTCTCTCTGTCACATCAGCCTGTGATTGTCTGTGCTAATTACTGCTGAAAGCCCACTCTGAAAGGCCACAGATGACAGGAAAATTGGCCTCATCTACACCTAGAATAAGCAGCATCCAAAATTAAAACATTGGCTTTGTAGGATTATTAGACTGTTTTGGGGGGGCACTCCTTGACTTTGTGAAAACAATGTCATTGTGCTCTGTGAGCAGAAATTGTATACTGTCGTTTCAAAGGGTAGATGACAAGAAAATGAGAAGAGCAGTGTCAAAGAGAGGATAAAGAAATGTGTGTTATGATGGAGTATTTATTGAACACATATGCAGACATGCACATAATTGATTAATGACTAAAATTATGTTTATGCACGACAGAAATGTGCATACGCATTCTTTTCATCAGATTTATAAAGCTGTGCGTATCCCTGATTGTTTTAGAAATCTTGATCAATGTAGCTGTTGTCACACAAGCCTCATTCCCACCACCACAGTACAGTGGTTGTAGAAACGACCTTAACCCTCATCCTACCAACATATTTTACATACAGTAACTACCGACTGGGGTCCCCAGGGACCCCAAGAATTAACTACTGTAGGAACCAACCATCATAGCAAAATGTTAACTTATTTGTTGTCAAAACATTACTTATGTAATTAAAGCCATCTGAAGAAAAAACATATTAGTTTTTTGTTTTGTTATCATTTAATCTTTATCTTTATTCCTTTCATTTCATCAAGGTATGATGCTCTAGATGGGCGCAGACGCGCTGCAGCCTTATCTATGTCTTTAACAGGAGTCGTTTCTGACTCATCAGAACTTGCCATTTCGTTCACAAATAAACATCCAAAAACATCATCAAGAGGTTTAGAAGCAGTTTTCCTTCTTTCTGACTTCAAGTTACTAAATTATTCAACTCAGGTTGATACAAGTTCATCCACACGGACCATGTCACCGCTCTCAATTGCTTGGCATGCTGGAAAAAAAGTAGCCAAATAAAAAATAAGAGTCTATCAGGAAAAAAATAAGCGGTGAAAATTTGTTTCAAGACACTTCAGGTAAACGAATAACAGGACATTCTCATCATCTGCATCCTTTTCCTTATCTCACCCATTAGGCTACTATAAGAAAAGTCTGCAACCAGGTGACTGACGGAGGAAATGAACGATAACTAATTAGCCTAATACGCTCATTTATAGGTCCTTATCTTATAGTAAAAAAAGAAAACATGGTAGGTATAATGAAACAACACCTTGAATAATAATAAAAACTTGAATAAGGTGAACAAACTGAAACAAAGTCACTGAAGTTTCGGCAAATATGCATGTAGCATGTCAAAAATCAGAAAAGTGCACATGAAATAGGAAATGGGCCAAAATATGGCTTTTATTTTTCCTCTTAGTTAGTACTACAGATAGGCTTGAAACCTATTTTTTGGCTCAAAAAAATCACAATCATGACATAAAATTAACTTGGCATAACAGCCATCTTCTAATAGAAGAATAAGCTTGCCTGATGAATAAAACAAACAACGAAAAAAACAAAATAAAAGTCAAATAAATGGGCCAGGAAAAAAAGTCAGCAGCAGCGCAGTGTGCAGCCTGCAACTAAAGTTCACAATGTCCCATGATCAAATTAAATCTGAGAACAAGGAAAAATTCACAAAAAGCCCACGTTCTACTGCACCTGTGGCAGTCTGAGTCATCTCAGGTTGTGTGCGAGGAAAACCAGCTTGGTCACGTTAGTCGGGAGAAGTGCGCTCCTGGCTTTATTCGCAATAAAACCCGCCTTGGAAAAAATCCTCTCGGATGGCATGGAGGTGGAGGGGATGCTGTGGATCCTTCTGGCAGCTCTGAACAACTTTGGGTATCTGTCCTCATTTTTCTGCCACCACTCCAGCGGACCTCCAGTGCACTTTGTTAAGTCTTTTAAATAAGCTTTAATCTCACTCTTCTTGTCGTCATCCGCCTGTTCCTCGTCATCATCACTGGCCAGCAGCATTGCCATCACCGTGTCCCTCTGTTGTGTAGGGGCAGTAGGCCCAGGCTCCTCCACCATGTCACTTTCCTGTTGGAAAGACCTGTCAGCTAGACTGTCAGGTAGCTCTTGCACCGCTGAATAAGCCTCATCTCTTTGCTCATCAGAGAAAAAAGAAAGTCCAGTACAGCAGCACTGATATAGATGCTTCTTACCAGCTCCGGCTCTTTCAGCTCCCATTGTCAGTCCATCTCCTCGGACAGTGTAGTTTTTATGGTTTTTATGACTTTGTTGTCATCGTCATGCACCACCAGATGTCTTTTCTTAATGGTCATTAGCATGGGGACAGTAGCAGACAGAGATGCATTTTTGTCCTGTGACAAAAGCTCTGTCAGAGTTATCATTGGTTTGAAAACAGCAACTACAGTGGGTGCAAGTCTAATTTTGCCACATCCCCGCGTGAATCACACGTGACAATGTGATGCCTGCAGTTGAGGGGGAAAGGGGAGCACATGTGAGCAGATAATATCATCCACCTTCTAAAACTGCCACCCCCTTCCCATTGCTTGTGTCATTTTATCAATGAATGTGATGCTTCTGTCACCAGATTCATCACTAATTCATAAACATACACAAATATTCAAGTCGCAGTTTACATGTACTGCAGCAAATGCTTCTGTAGGATACTGTAAGTCACATAACCAGCCACATCAAGAAAGAAAATTAAGAAAATGTAACATTAACAATTCCTTGTAGGGCTGGACTCAATTTCAAATTCGATTTTAATAAGAAGACTTTGTTTTCAAGCCCCAAAGGCCAAAATCTAATTCTAAGCGGTCTGTTTGCTGTCTGGTAGAAGGCAAGCCTGAGCCAGCCCCAACTATAAGCTTTGTCAGAAAGGAAAGTCTTAAGTCTAGTCTTAAATGTGGAGACGGTGTTTGTCTCCCGGACCGCAACAGGAAGATGATTCCACAGGAGAGGAGCCTGATAGCTGAAGGCTCTGGCTCCTGATCTACTTTTGGAGACTTTTGGGACAACGAGTAGCCCTGCATTCGCAGAGCGCAATGTTCTGATGGGATAATATGGCACTATGAGCTCTCTAAGATATGACGGAGCTTGACCATTTAAAGCTTTGTATGTTAGGAGAAGGATTCAATTCTGGATTTTACAGGGGGCCAGTGCAGAGAAGCTAAAACAGGAGAAATATGATCTTGTTTCTTAGTTCCTGTTAGTACACGTGCTGCTGCATTCTGAATTCGCTGGAGAGTTTTTGAAGATTTATTATAGCTACCTGATAATAGAGAGTTACAGTAATCCAGCCTTGAGGTAACAAAAGCGAGTACCAATTTTTCTGCATCTTTTCGGGTCAGGATAGGCCTAATTTTCACAATATTACACAGATGAAAAAACACAGTCGTGAGGTTTGTTTAAAATGGGAATTAAAAGACAAATCTTGGTCAAATTTTACTCTGAGGTTTCTTTGCCATCATTTGCAATGCCATCTAGAGAAACTACAAAAGAGCGTCTGAGTTGTTTGGGGCCAGAATTTAACATAAGGAAACTGGTGCTCATCCAGGTTTTTATGTCTTTAAGGCATTTTTGAAGTTTAGTTCATTTATCAGTTTCTTCTAGCTTTATCAATAAATACAACTGTGTATCATCCGCATAACTATGAAAATTTACAGAGTGATTCCTAATGATGTTACCTAAGGTAAGCATATATAGAGTGAATAGGATTGGTCCGAGCACAGAACCTTGTGGAACTCCAAAACAAACTTTAGTAAGTAGAGATGATTGATCGTTAACATGAACGAACTGAAAACGGTCAGATAAATAAGATTTAAACCAGCTTAGTGCAGAACCTTTTAGGCCAATTAAATGTTCTAGTCTCTGTAGTAGAATTTGATGGTCAATTGTGTCAATTGCCGCACTAAGATCCAATAACACAAATACAGAGATGAGTCCTTTGTCTGAAGCAATCAGAAGATCTGCAATTTCAACTAGTGCTGTCTCAGTGCTATCATGCACTCTAAATCCTGACTGAAAAATAAATTATCATGGAGAAAAATCACACAGCTGGTCTGCGACTACTTTCTCAAGGATCTTTGAAAGAAAGGGAAGATTAGATATTGGTCTGTAGTTGGCTAACACCTCTGGATCCAGGGTGGGCTTTTTTAGAAGATACATTGATCATGTCTAATAATGGAGAGTTAACTAAAGGTAAGACATCCTTGAGTAGCCTAGTTGGGATGGGGTCTAAGAGACACATTGATCATTTCGATGAAGAAATCATTGCGGTCAATTGTTGAAGAGAAATCAGGGAGAAGCAATCTAAATATATATTAGGTCTTACAGCTGTGTTTGAGGGCAGATTGTTTCCATTTGAGGGCAGGATATCATGAATTTTTGTCATTAAAAAAGCTCATAAAATCTTTACTGCTAAGGGCTAAAAGAATACATGGCTCAACAGAGCTGTGACTCTCAGTCAGCCTGGCTACAGTGGTGAAAAGAAACCTGGGGTTGTTTTTATTTTCTTCAATTAATGCTGAGTAATAGGTTTTGTGGAGGCCCCTCTTATACGTTTTGAGACTTTGTTCACAGACTAAAGGAGATTCTTCCAGTTTGGTTAATCGCCAATTCCTTTCAAATTTTTAAGATATTTGTTTTAATTTTTGGGTTTGAGAGTTATACCAAGGACTGAACTTTCTTTGGTTTGTTAACTTATTTTTAAGAGGTGCTACAGTGTTGACAAGATGATCAATTCGGGAGAGTTTAAAGTCTGTACGGGAAACCTCTGTTAAGAAGGACATGGTCTTAAATTCAATGTCGATGGAATCTTTGCCTTAAATTTTGCGCCCGCACTATCTGAAGCCAATTGAGTCTAATAATAAGATAAACGCAGTAGTCAGAGACTCATTATCAATGTCAACATGAATGTTAAAATCACCTACACTAATAACTTTATTTGATTTAAGAACTAAACTGGGTAAAGAGATACAAATTCAGAGTACAGGCCAGGAGCACGGTACACTATAACAAATAAAAGTGGCTGCAGGTTTTCCAGGTCAGATGTAAAAGACAAAGAACAAGGCTTTCAAAGGAATGTAGAGGAACAGCCTCTCTGGACTTCCCTTGAACCAGTATTATTAATGAACAAGATCCACGAGACCACCGGGGGTCAAATGTTTAGGACTCACCCCTGTATTACCCTGACTGGACAAAAACTTCTTTCAGCCACCCTTAGGCCAAAAGGAGGTAAAAAGTCACTTGGGATCCATCGAGTTTCAGATGTCATCCGTCAAGTTTCAGATGCCATCTCTGTTCCTGGCACAGACCGAGCAAGCAGTAACGAAGTCCCTGGTGTCCCTGTCCATGGTCGGCCACCAAAAGAGCTTACGGAGGAAGGCCAAAGTACGACCCACCCCAGGGTGATAGGTGAGTCTGGTTGAATGGGCCCACTGGAGGGCTTCAGAGCGGACAGAATCTGGGACAAAAAGAGAGTTAGGGGGACCATTCCCTGGATCAGGTTGAGTTTGCTGGGCCAGGCGGACACGTGACTTAATGTCACAGGTCACGGAAGCAACGATGCAGGATGGGGGCAGGATGGGATCCGATTCAAGAGGTGAGTCAGCCGTGAACTGATGGGACAGGGCATCCAGCTTGGTGTTCCTGAACCAGGATCATAAGTCAGGGTGAGATTAAATCTTCCAAAAAACAAGGTCCATCTGGCTTGTCGGGAGTTTAGCCGCTTAGCTGTCTGGATGTAGGCTAGGTTTTTATGGTCCGTCCACACAATAAATGGTAGTTTGGCCCCCTCCAACCAATGACGCCATTCCTTGAGTGCCAGTTTTACAGCCAGAAGTTCCCGGTTGCCGACATCATAGTTTCTCTCAGTGGAAGACAGCTTGTGGGAGTAGAAAGCACAAGGATGCAGTTTATGGTCAGTGGGAGATTGCTGAGAAAGAATGGCTCCTACCCCAGTCTCAGAAGCATCCACCTCCACAACAAACTGAAGCTCAGGATCAACTTGGGTGAGAACAGGGGCTGAGGTAAAGCGGCACTTGAGTTCCTGGAAAGCAGTCTCAGCCTCTGCAGTCCAATGGAAGGGATGGGAGGTGGAGCTCAGAGCAGTGAGGGGGCTGCCAGGTGACTATAGTTCTTGATGAAATGCCAGTAGAAATTGGCAAACCCCAAAAACCGCTGTAACTGCTTCCGGGTTGGGGGTGCAGGCCACACCGAAACTGCCTCGACCTTAGCCGGATCCATCTTCACCTGCCCCTGTGTGATGACATAGCCCAAAAAAAGACACAGTGGAAGCATGGAATTCACATTTAACAGACTTGACAAATAATTTGTTCTCCAAAAGGCGTTGGAGTACCTGACGGACATGCCGCTGATGAGTGTCAGGCGAGAAGATGAGAATGTCATCCAGATAAACAAAGATGAACCGTCCGATCATGTCCCTGAGCACGTCGTTGATGAAAGCTTGAAAAACAGCTGGAGCATTCGTCTGCCCGAAAGGCATCACCTAATATTCAAAATGGCCAAGGGGTGTTTTACAGGCCGTCTTCCACTCATCCCCCTCCCTGATACAGATGAGATGGTATGCTCCATGAAGAGGGGAAAAGGCTGAATCGATTAATGGCAGAGTATATGTATTCTTGATAGTTATGTTGTTTAATCCCCGGAAATCAATACAAGGTCGGAGTGTACCATCTTTCTTTCCCACAAAGAAAAACCCTGCACCCACCGGAGAGGATGAAGGCCTGATGAAGCCTGCAGCCAAGGAGTCCCGGATGTAAACCTCCATAGCCTCCTGCTCAGGATGAGAGAGGTTGTACAGGCGGCTGCTGGGATGTGATGCTCCAGGCTGCAGGTTAATGGCGCAGTCATATGGCTGATGGGGTGGTAACGACAGTGCATGATGTTTACTGAACACAGGGGCCAGGTCATGATGAACTGGGGGTACTGAAGTCAGATTAGGTGGTTCAGGGACAGACAGAGGCAAATAAGATGCAGGTGCAGGAGCTGAATGCAAACAGTGAGCATGACAGAAATTTCTCCAAGAGATTACCTTTCCAGCAGACCAGTCGATTTGAGGGTTGTGTAGTTTCATCCAGAGTTTGGCTCGACCCAGTTGCATGGGCTCAGGATCTGGAAGACACTGAGGGACAGAGGCAGTTGGAGGATACAGATGAGGTAAGGTAGAAGGTGTAATGGGAGGAGCTATCTTACCTGTTTTCTCCCTCCGACACTCACGGATGCGGTTGTCGATATGGATGGCCAAAGCGATGAGATCGTCCAGTCCTTGGGGCAAAACACAGTGATGAAGGACCACTAGTTGTCATGAGACAATGCTTCTTCTCTCAACCACATCCTGACCATTCGCATTGCCCCGGGGAAATCATGCTCTCCATTCTCTTACCAAATGTTTCTGTGTGACAAAATTGAAATGTCTGTTGGTGAGTGAGAATATACAAGTGAGAATATACATTTTATCCAGATTATATATTTGGAGTTAAAATATAGTTGGGTTCTTAATCAACTTGCTTTCATGAATATGTACTTCCTCATTTTGTTTTTCATTATGTTGCAACTATAGGTTAGTCTAGAGTGTGTGTATTTGAATTAGGCTATACTATACTTTGCTTATTCACGTGGTATAATATTTGTATTCATTTTAATTGGACATTAACAATCGATTTTGACCATAATGTGAAGAGTATGTGCCTATCGCACGTAACATGTCAAAGTGTATGGTCTCGTATAATAAAAAGCATTACGTTATTTTTGAAAAGTAATAAGCCTGTTTTACAACTAAGAAGACCACCTTATCAGCGCACGTTAAAACATGTGTGCTCTGGTGCGCTAGCTGTTTTGTTTCTCTCTTGTGCTCTTCTTTTTGTTTTTGCTCTCTTTTCTTGTTTGACTCTTCTCTTCTTGTTGTTTTACTCTTTCTTTCTCCTTTTTCATTTTTATGCACATTAATAATAGCTTTGATAACAGTATCGAACAGCCAACGATATTGGTTTCACCATTATTAAAAGTGGGTAATTATAACAAAATAGACAAGTGCCCTTTTCAACGTGCCTCTTCAACCAAAGATTCATCAAACCTAGCAGCTGCCAGCCACTTGTCACAGTGGATCTTGTGTCAAACCCAAAGGCTTTTTGCAGCATAAATGAAACAGACGCTGGGGGCACCCACAGGAGGTCACAGGCCCAACCGCTCCCACTACCACAGTGCGCCAGCCGGTTTCATTCTGCTGGAAAGTCTGGGAGTTGCAAAGTACAGTTCAGGGCAACGGGAGAAATGTCTGCATGATTTGCTGCTAAGAAGGGAGGCAACAAATTCCCCTTAGGGGCTGATCGTTATTTAAATAGGACCGGGGTATAGTTGGGACGTGATTATGATTTTATTTTTTCCTTAAACCCCCCCCAAGCGTCCAAAAAAAACGTTTTGGCCCCCCCTGAGGGATTGGAGAAACATGTATGACCCCCCCCCCCAACCATAAACAACATTTTTGTATATAATCACACCAGCAGTAAAGAGGGCAATAATAATGACGATTTCCATCAATAAATAGCACCGTATTTGACTTCGCCATTAAAACCTTACCTTACCCACCTTGCCAGGTGGGGTCAGTATTGAGTTCACAAAGCTACTGTGGAACTAAATCTGGAAACGTCTTTCATTTGATTCTGACACTGTAAAATAAAGACAGATTGGGAGCTATATTTAAAATAAACAGCTGTGAGTATAAAAGCCTTCATTATCAGCTTTCAGGCCTGAGTTTTTTTCTCTCCTACCTTCCCAGCTGTAGAACAGTGTTGTGTTTGTGGGATCATTTAGCACGAGCATCTGAGCACCGGTAGGCCGTCTGAATATTGCAACCGATATGCCGTAGTCTTTGTCGAGTAGAGCATCGCGGAACCAAATTCTTTCAGGCCAAACGACAAAGAAGGAGGAGAACAGTTCATACGCATACTCGTAGTCCAGCCATCCACAAGGTTTGCTCTCACCAGTGGCTGGGAGCAGCAGCTCACTCAGCAGCCGACTCAGAGCTAGAAGTTGTCGCGCAAGTTCTTAAGGGCCGTCCACACCAAGAAAGATAACTGTAACGTTAACTATAACGATAACAATGGCAGCATCCACACCAATGAACGATATCATCGTGTTGCTAGGTTACGCCAAACACACACTCTCGGTGCGGTCGGCAGGGGAGCATGGTGATGGATAAAATGGATATTGATGACCTGTTATTGCTGTATGTTGCGAGACAGAAAAAGAAAACCAATTTGCCGCTTGCTCCACCTGTCTGTCTGTCTGTCTGTCTGTCAGCTCCATCTGTCATGAGACAAACATGAATGAAGACGTGCAGTTTATTGTGTTTCACCGGCGACGAGCTGTCATTACGCGCGACAATTACGCACGGCTGCGCGCTCTTTATAACTCACTGTGTGAACCTATGTTGCATAATAAAGATTTGCCCCCCTCAGTAACTTCATCCTGGCTCCTGAATTTTATGAATGGAGGGGAAAAGAGGAGACGCATTCCCCTGCAAAATGTATTTTATTGCAGTTATTTACCCGGTATTTGCAAAACAAAATCACTGAAGTTAAGATTCTGTCACAAAACTATATTGTTACGGATCTTTGCACATTTTTAAGTGAGTGTATGGAAATCCTGGAGCTTTCTTAGTGGGTATACGTGATGTGATGAACGTCTCGACCTGTCATTTCGGATGGATTTTGATTGGCTGTCAGTGTTTCTATCGTTCATCAAATCGCTCTGAAAGTGATCCAAACGATATTATCCACCACTATCATTGTCGTTATAGTTGTAGTGTGGACGCTGCCAAACACTTGAGTTTAGAACGATTTTTAAAACTGTATTTTTATAGTTATATTCATAGTTATAGTTCTTGGTGTGGACGGCCCTTTATTCTTTGTCGACTCTGTAATAAAATAAAATTTGTCCAGTGTCTCATCCACTTTTAAGGTCTGCAAAGACACTCTCAAATTAGCATGAAGGAAACTTTCCTTTCGATACACTGATTTCCTCACAGCAGCCATTATGCTTGAATTGTTTGTGTTCCGCGGTCGTCTTCTTCTGCTACTCTATTGGGTTTTCCGGTCAGTGGCGTGTGCATTGAAAGTGACGTGTGCGCAAGTGGGAAATACCATTGTGGACCATGCAGGGTAACTTTATATAGCGGAGTATAAACCAAAACCTCTGAGTAAAATACGAATGGAAAACAAACAAAAAATCATACAAAACTTAACAAATTAAAGTTGCATGACCCCCCCTGAAGCCAAAATAAAAACCATATGCCATGCCCCCCCCCCAGTGCTCAAAAAAAAGTTCGGGAACCCCCCCTGTTTTGGACCAGCCCCATTTGCATATAAATATCGATCAGCCCCTTACAGGTGACCCACTGGGCAGTGGTAAGAGCTGATGTTGAATAGGAGATTTAATTATCTTAATCTTAATTTAGGATTCCTTAGATAAATATTTTGCACATCTCTGTGTTCCGAATTTGTCGTCACATACTCACTCACCAATGCCAAATTGAATAACTCACAAGTGTTACTTTTTGTTTAATCCATTTATACATACTGTTGATTTTGTGTTATTTCATATTATCCTCATTCATTTATTCGGTTGATACCCATTTAGCTTAAATAAATTTTCATTTATCGCCAAGTCGTTGTCTGTAGAAATTTCTTTTGAGCACGAATTAAGATCACCGTATGGAGAATTCATAACCCAGATACTGAGATTGATTCATTATTGATAAGCGTGCTAACAAATTAATAATTGGTTTACAGAGTTATTAATTTGATTAGTCGCTTCCTTCATTAGGAGGGTGGTGCCCCAAACTTTATTAGAAGTGCAAACATTCTCAAAAAGGTATTTCCCCTACAGGAATTATAATCTAGTTTAGGTTTAGGGCTGATTAACAGACTAGAGTTAAAAATGGCTGCAACTCCCCCTCCTCTGCCACTGCTTTGAGGAATGTGGGTATTATTATGACTTGGAGGAGTGGATTCATTTAGACCGATTCATCTTGACACAGCCAGGTTTCAGTGAGGCTGAGTAAATCAATATGATAATCTGATAATTATTACTAACACTGCTTTAGATGTTAGAGACCTCATATTTAACAGTCCACATTTAATTCTCCTGTTTTGTCTTTCTGTCACAAAAAAGAGTTGTGCATAACAACCTAATGAAAATTAAAACCTCTTCTGTTTAATTTTAGATTTATATAAGTTAAGTGGTCAGGGGACAGACACCGTTTGTATAAAACTATGGGTGGGTAACTGCACTAGAAGCTCAAAGAAGCATGTAAGATGCGACTCTGATTCCAGGTCTCAACTCTGGGTTATCAGTGTTTTGAATTACTAATAAACATGGCCAGGTTTCTAGATATGAGAGCAGCTCCATCCAAAGTGGAATGGATGCCATCTCTCGTAATCAGACCAGGTTTTCCCCAGAAAGTTTGCCAATGATTAACAAAACCCACATTGTTTGCTGGACACCACCTGCCAGCCAGCGATTAAATAATGACATGTGGCTAAACATAGTTTTAGCATGTTCACACATTGAGGCCACATTAATTTTTGTGTCCTCCAGTCAGCGTAACTGGCTGTCATTGCCGCCGTCATGAATAACAGTCTTATTAAATCTACATTTAGCCTTAGCCAGCAGTTTTAACTTTGACTAAGTGTCGCCCACTCTGGCCCCAGGGATACATTTGACTATGGCCGCCGGTGTTGCTAACTTCACATTTCTCAAAATAGAGCTGCCAACGACCAGAGTTTTCTCCTTCCTGGGTGTGTCGCTGAGTGGGGTAAAACGGTTGGAAACATGAACAGGCTGGTGTTGAACAGTGGGCTTCAGCTTGGTACTACGTTCTCCTGGACAGCTTCCCATCCTACTGGCTGCACGGGGGTTACCAGGGGACCGCTAGCAGAGGCTATGCTAAGTGGCTTCAGCCGGCTACAGGGGGCTGGCTAACTACCACAGCTACAGAGTGATTTTCCACGGTGCAGAGCCACCCTTCCAATTCACTAAGCCTTGCCTCCAATGCAGCAAATAAACTACACTTGTTACGTTTACCACTGTAGCTAAAGGAGGCAGAGGCATAACTGAGATTCTGGCACAAGTAGCAAGAAAAAGCAGGAGAAGGAGAAGCCATCCCTAAGTGTTAAGCTAATATTGCTAACAAGGCTAATAACGTGCAAACAACAGCTAAGATTAGCAAGAAAGTCGTCAGAAAGTCAGGGAGAGCTATAAGTGTTTAAACAGAACTAGTGTGGGTTAAGACGTGAAGTAGATGTAAAGCAACTGAAGTGAGGAAAAATAGAAAACAAGCTGGTAGGAGTTTGCTAGTGCAACACAGAGACGCTATCACAGAAACGGCAGAAATGACACAACATGCTTACTGCAATACGTCAGCACGTCCAAGTCTCATGTGGAAACTGACTTTACAAAGTGCACCAAAACAGGGAGGTGAATAAAAATAATGGTGAAATTTATGATAGGCAGTACTTTGGTGAACCGTTATGTATGCGGATGACCTTGTGGTCTTCAGTCCATGCATCGCTGGTCTCCAGCAGCTTCTTAATGTCGTCTCTGAATGGTGTTGTCCATGACATTAAGTTTAATGCAGATAAGAGTGTGGTCATAGAACAAAAGAGGACAGATGTCTGATGTTTCCTACATTCAGATTGTCAGATAATAATTTGAAAGTAAATAGTAAAGTATCATGGACATTTCATTACAGATCAGTTGAAGGATGACCAAGATATTTACAGGCAATGCTGTGCTTTATATGCTCAAGCAAATAGTTTGCTTTGCAAGTTTGGTGCTTGCACAGAAAGAGTGAAGATGGCTTTGTTCAGAGCACACTGCACCCCTCTCTATACTGCCTACTTGTGGTATAATTACAGTAAAGCGAGCCTGCATAAACTTCAGGTAGCATACAATGATGCTACGAGAATTCTTTGCCAGTAAAATGTTTGTGGCTGCAGGAGTTAATACGCTGCAAGCCACCTTGAGAAATTTTATGTATGAATTTATATGTTGGCTGAACAGCTCAGAAAATGGTATAATTATGGCACTGATTAGTATCAGTTTTAGCACTGGTATTTGTCTCCTCTGAGGGCATTGTTTTTACTTGTTGTAGTAATTTTTATATATTGCGTTGTGAATATGTTGTGAAATTTTCTTGTATTGTGTCTCTTGTCTTTTATATCTTTTTGTCTTTTGTTCTTATCTGGACCTTTGAGTCTATAATAAAGTTTGTTATTATTTATTATTATTTATTATTATTATTGTTATCACTCATAAATAATTAAAAATCAGCTTTATAAATGCAACGATTGACATTTTACAGAAAGCAATGTAAGCTGCAAAAATAATAAAACAATCAGTGAAGTTGGCAAAAACAATGTTTCCTGTCTCTTAACAGATATGTAATTTCCTCCTTATCATAACACTCACAGCTGTCTAAGGTAAAACTGTGTGTACGCCTGGTCTGAAGAATGCGTGAGGTGTACACATTCCCAATAGACTTGCACCGATATATCTGCAGTACTTGGAATCTGGCCGGTTTTCATGTGACTGGCCATGACCTGTGACTGGCCAGTCAGTCTAAAATGTGCCGATTTAAAACACCAGTCAAATTCCGCATGATTGACAACATTTAATATCAGCAGTGCACACATGCACAAGTGTAGCTCACGCTTGAGCGATGTGAGGAAGGAAACCTCAGGGACACACTGGTTTGGGTAGGACAACTATGGAGTAAATGATCCCAGCCAGAGAATCAGGGTTGAGAGGATACTTAATTTTCAGTGCAGGAAGTTCACAACAAGTATGTATGTAGGTATGTGTGTGGTTCTGAAATAAACAAAAAGAAAAAAAGATTTACACTCAATTCTTACTACTATGCATATACAATCTATAAACCCTAACCCTAATCAAAAGAGAGTTAAGTTAAAGTTAACGGAGCGGAGCTCTTGCTGCCGCACTGTGCATGTGTCCGCTTCCGCTCGCTTACTGACGGGTGTGTTCTCACAGTAGCGACAGCAAATGTGCACCAAATATGAATGTTCCATGGCAGCCTGTTCAAATGTGCACCTTTTTTCTCGTTAAAATAAGAATGTCCATAGCACTGCATTTTGTAGATGTAAAGCCCTGTGTGGATTTTATTTTATTTTTTTCATGCTAAAATGTTCTAACAAAGGAAAGAGAAAATTCTGCAATATCTTGTGTGCTGTAAAGCGGTTTGAAAAAAATGAAATTGGCTAAAATCGGAATCGGCCATCCAAATACTACAAAAAACTGTAATCGGTGCCAGTCTAAGGGCTCTAGTTTCCCGGCGCAGCGCAAGGTGGCGAACCCCACGCAGAGCTAGTTTCAAACAGCGCAACCCGAGGTGCGCTCACTTTGGTAGTTTGGCAGACAGAGGTGGGCTGAGATGGGTGTGGCAGCGCAGCAGGGGGAGGTGTCGACAGATCCAGCTTGGCGCAGTGACAGTTTCGTGCCAACAGGCTTCGCCGAAGGTGCGCTAAAAGCTCGCCAGCTGAAACCATGTTTACTGTCAGCACAGGCGGAGTGCAGCCGGTGTAAGCCAAAGTTTGGCTGACCGGCGGACAGTGCGCACACGTCACCAAAACCTCACAGGCAGGTTTCCAGAATATCAGGCACATTAACGATGCAATAAATACCCACAAAACACTACTCAATGCAACTATCTGCAATCAGCACATAAATGTATCTTATCGACTGTCCCATCATATCTGATGTCAGATCAAAGGGGATTGGCACTGTTTGGCACGTTTGGCACATGTAATGGAAACCCAACTTGATTTGATTAACACAGTTGCAAACTAATGACTTCACATCCCTCTCAGCCAACCACAAACAGCCATAGCATCAGATAGGGAGTATATATTCAGCATCTGTCATCTTAGAAAAGTCAAAAGAAAAGAAACAGAGTGAGACTGCAAGAGAGAGAGAGAGCACGCGCACAAGAGAAACGCAACATTGATTTACAATTGTGGTGACCTCTTCCCAGGCTACCTTTGCATCATCAGTCCGTGGAGGTCTGCTCGCAGTTCTGTATATTCAGACACTGCGAGCTTGGACCTCCCGGACCAAAACATCAGTTTCCTCCTGGGAGGAGTTTGGCCATCCGGCGCTGCTGCTCTCTCTCTCATGGTGAATTGAGTAAACTCTCATTACACCTTTGCACAGCGCATTTAAGGGCGAAGAGAGGGGCTCATTTTATTGGTGTGATGTGTGTTAAACTCACTCCACGCCTTCTCTCCTCCCTCTTTCCAACTTGCGCCAGTAGGAGGGACGGAGGTGGGATAGAGGAGTAGCTGCGCCAGAGCGCACAGTGTGCCAAACTTACAAAATTCGCCTGGCCACACCCAGTTGGCGAAGCGCAGGTGTGCTGCGCCTCCGCTGCCACCGGTCTACGAAACTGGAGTCCTCATTCTCATCTCACAATTCCTCCTTTATAAATACCAGTTTATGTGTGGAAAAAGGCATATGCATGGTTTTCGTGTGTACACATCGTTTGTGCATATGGCAAATTTTGCAGAGCCACTATCTGGGTCAACATTGACCTACCAGTAGTTCATTTACAGTGTGTTTGTTGTTTTTAACCCAGGCTGTAATTATATTATATTATTATTATTATTATTATTATTTATATATTCAGAGGGGCCACCCCCAATACTCTGATATGCTCAAAATGTCCACTCCAATAGTTTTATACACTGGTAGAAAAAGGAGATTCTTATCTTTCTAATGATATCAGTATGGTTTTTGTCTTCCAAATATTAAGCAAAATACATCATATTACATAATGACAGTCACCAAGCCGTTCTTTCGAGGAAATGGCCTTCAAAGTTTGCAGGACAGTGGCCGCAAAGATATGCAACAGGGTGATTATGACCTTTTTGCAGAGCCGGCATACACCACCTCCCACGCAAATTTGAGTTCTGTAAAAACAGACTTGATAGGAGAAACTCTGACCCATGCTTACAAACATTTCAGTAGGCAACACAGATGGTGAGGTGGAAGCCCGGTTGTAGAAATTACTAAGTATTTTTTTGTCGTACGCCAATTTTGGCTTTTGTCTGTATGTATATTTTTAGTATGGATCCGATGCATTTTTTTATCAATGAGACCCTTGGACCCTACATTGTTACTTTTAGGGGCTGTACACATGCCATGTTTATTGGGCCCTCAAATTCATTGTTTAGAATGTATGCTGGTGGCAGGTGCAGTCTAATGCCAGATCGATGCCATAGCGGCTCACAACAGTTGCGCCCTGAGATAAACAGAGTTTAACTTTTGGAACACAGCAGTGCACACCACTTGTAACAGGGACCGACCAGTCACAGCCCACATGTATTCTTGTCCTTCTTCTGTTGATATCAGTTAGGGCTGGATGATTAATCGAATTTTAATCATGATTTCGATTTTGGCTTCTCACGATCATAAAAACATTATAATCGAAGAAAAACAATTAATGTGCCGCACGGCGTGGCGTGTATGTAAGTTCCTGTGCTGGAAAAGCACAGTGAGTGCACCTGTGTTATGTGCAGCAGCAGCAAGTGTGTGACGTGTGTGGATCAATAATATGTGGAGTGAGCGACTGAGAACAGAAAGGCAGCCTTTGGTTGAGAAGAAAGGTAGGACAGCTTCAGTCATCTGGAAACATTCTGGCTTCAAGTTGACGGATGTCGAGCAAAAGGAATTTGTTTGCAAAGTTTGTCACACTGTGGTGTCTGCCCCCCAAGGCAACACAACCAACTTAAAATCATGTTTATTGATCGTGATTTCAATATCAATCAAAATAATCGTGATTACTATTTTTGCCATAATTGTCCAGCCCTAATATCAGTCTTTGACAAATATGGTGAAGAAGTTAATTATTATTATTAGCTGCCAAATCTTTACATCTGTTCCATGTACGTAGGCCTTTACACAAATGGTGCAGAAGATCAGTTCTGCACTGAGGATTTCAGGTAAATGGGCTATGATACATTGCTGGTAGCAACCTCAGATGCAACGTACTGCCATGCTGTTCTTTGTATCATACCCAGAGGTGGAAAAAGTACTGAAAAGTTCTACTCAAGTAAAAGTACCTTTACTTTGATGAAATTCTACTTAAGTACAAGTAAAGCTACCCATCTAAAAATCTACTCAAGTAAAAGTAAAAAGTAGTTTGTTTAAAATGTACTTAAAGTAGAGGTTACTTAGTTACTTCCAACAACTTGATGGGGGTCCCTCCAATGCAGTGCCAAAATGGTCCAGTGGTCATAATCCAATCCAAAAACGGTTTATTTTTCTATGATGAACCATAGAATTCAATTAAATTTAGGGCTGCACAATATCATTAGAGCATCACCATCACAGTGTTCTTGTGCAATATTAACATTGTGAGACTCGCAGTATAAGTTCATCATATCAGTTTAATATTAGTCAAAGGCAATATGCCATACTCATTTTGCTGGTTAATACTTTAGGTAGTGAAGTTCTCAATTTCCATGACAGTTTGATTGTAAAATGTATATTTCATACAAATACAGCCCAAATGATGACTTCTTTCCAAATAGAGCTATTCAAGTTATTGCAATACACTGTATATTGCAATACATATTGCAGTATACAAAACTGTTGCATTGTCAGCCCTCATTCATTTTGATTGACCAACACAACTGTTAGACTGATGATACACAGAGCAACCTTTTGAGCAATGTTGTTGGACATTATTCTCAGGGATGCAAACAGGTGTATGGTCAAAAAAGAGAGAGCTTGTCAAAGCAAAATTCTGAATATCAAAATACACTAACACTAATTTGGAAGAATACTGTGTATTCCAAAACAACAAATCCATTGAGCAACAGTGTTTCCCCTATATGTAACTAGCAGCGGTGGTGCTCCACTGCTGAAATATGACCGCTGCTGCTGATTATTTTTTCTTTTTTTTTGTCTTAGCTCTTTAGAAACTACCGTCATATTATTTGCCGCTACGGAAGCTTCATATCCAGGTCAATTCACACACTTGTGAGTAAAGCATATAAGAAGAGAGGAGAGGGCTCCGTCTGATCTCTTCATAAAGTAAAGTGATATCATTTTGAGTGACAGACGCTTCATATAATAACATAATATATTATTTATCGTGTTATACGGTGAAACCAGTGGCGGCTCGTGGTGAATTTGGGTTGGAGGGCTAACACATTAGGCCTATGGCCTATACTGATCAATAGTTCAGCTGCAGTAACAATAACATCACACCGAGATACAGTACCAGGTTATGCACTACAATAAAACTAGAGAATTAGGCTAACTACAAAAATGTTCTGCTGCCAGAAGGTTTCTCTCTCTCTCTCTCTCTCTCTCTCTCTCTCTCTCTCTGTCTGGCTCGCTTGCACGCACACACACACACACACACACGCACACACACACACACACACACACACACACACACTGACTATTTTCCGCTGAACACACAGACAGGAAAGGTAAAGAAAGTAAAGGAGTAATGCTCCTTCAATAAGAGGTTAGGGTAGACTAACCAAACGTCCTCTTTTGCCCGAACATGTCCACTTTTCACGTCCCGTCCGGGGCGTCTGGGGGTTTTTTATAAACTGATGATAATGTCTGATTTTCCATGTGCTTGTGTGTGTGTGTGTGTGTGTGTGTGTGTGTAAGAGTGCGGCATGGGCTGCATATTTCTGTCCTAACCTGAACCAAGTCGAGTTTGTGTCACACAGTTGTTACAGTTACAGGCTATTTAACAAGCCGGGCGTGCTCAGTGGAGAGGGAGACCTCCGTGTTTGGACGGGAGCGGGAGGCGGGAGCTCCAGCGCCTCCAGCGAGAGAGGGAGACATAAAACAAAATAAGATAAAATAGGAAAAACCTGTCTCCCTCTTTTGTTTTTTTTTCAGCGTTTAACCAAAGCGGAAGCAGGCGACTGGAGGGCCGAGATTTCCAGTGAGGGGAGCGGTAGAAACAAACAGCCAGTGTATGTCTGTGTGTGTTATGTTCAGATGTTGTCATGTAAATAACAGTGCCCAAGCAATAAACAGGACAGACAATAGGATTTTATTTATTTTCACACTACATTTTCACTGAAAGCTGACTGAATCCAACCCGAGCCCGAATACAATTTATAGCTACATTTTTGACCAGACCGGCCCAACCTGTCGGATACCGTCAGGCTTGGATCGCCACACTCTAGTGTGTGTATGTGTCCCTATTGGGGCCTATCTGAATTTCTGTCTTTGAGAGATATTATTTTGTAGTATAACTGAATGTTCTATCCATACATATAAATTTTAATATTAAAATGATAAGGCATCTTTGAGTAAGTAAGTAAGTAAGTAAGTAAGTAAGTAAAGTTTATTTATATAGCACCTTTCACAGATACTAGATCACAAAGTACTTTCCAGTAGACAAAGCAAGTACAACGATATAACACAACATTAAAAACAAAGCACAAAACAAAGCATTAAAAACAAAGCAAGGCAAAAGACAAGGTGTCTGCAAAGTGCAAAATGTAAATAAAACATTAGATAAAAGAAAAATAGTAAGAGAATGATGGGGTAAAAGGAGTTGGTTAACCAAAGGCCTGGCTAAAGAGCTGTGTTTTGAGTTGTTTTTTAAAAGTGTCACATGACGCTGCGGATCGCAACGAAAAGGGGAGGGCATTCCAAAGTTTGGGAGCAATCGCTTGGAAAGCTCGGTCTCCACGAGTGACGAAACGAGTACGTGGAACTGACAGTAGGAAGTGATCTTGAGGATTTTAGAGTGCGACAAGGAGTGTGTGAGGTTGAAGGAGGTCTGTGATGTATGCAGGGGCTAGACCATGTAGGGCTTTAAAAGTCAGGAGCAATACTTTAAAGTTGATTCGGAATTCTACTGGAAGCCAGTGCAAGGAGGACAGGATTGGAGTGATATGAGCCCTCTTATTGCTACGGGTTAAAAGCCGAGCAGCAGCATTTTGGATAGTTTGGAGACGGCCAGAGAGGATTTATTCAAACAGGTAAAAAGTGCATTGGCATAGTCTAAGCGAGAGCTAATAAAAGCATGAATGATCATTTCCAATTCAGCTTTGGACACAACTGACCTTAATTTGGCAATGTTCCTAAGTTGTGAGAAACAAGATCGGGTGAGTTGGCTGACGTGATTATCAAATGATAGGGCTTGGTCGAAAATGACACCTAAATTACGAAGTTTGCGTTTGACACAATTGGTTAAAGACCTGATATAAGACTTCACGTTTGAGATTTCATTGTCTGGGGCAAAAATTAGGGTTTCTGTCTTTTCATTATTAAGTTGGAGGAAGTTGTCCGACATCCAGATTTTTATGGCCTCCAGACAATCACGTAAATTAGATAGCTTGTGAACCTCTTCAGGTAAAAATGAACAGTACAGTTGAATGTCATCTCCATAGAAATGATAGGAAATGCCTTTGAATCTGTCAATAATGTGATCTAGAGGCAACATATAGAGGGCAAATAACATAGGACCGAGGACAGAACCCTGCGGGACACCACATGACAAAGGTGCCAGGACAGACATGAACTGACCCACAGACACAGAAAAACTCCTATCAGTCAGATATGATTTTAAAAAGTCTAATGCAGACCCAGAGATACCATTATGGTACAACCTGCTCAAAAGGATCTTGTGATCAACTGTATCAAAAACTGAGCTGAGATCTAGTACAATGAGGAGAGAGCATTTCCCATCATCCGCCGCCATCAGGATATCATTAGTAACTTTAACCAAGGCCGTTTCAGTGGAGTGCAGCTTCCGAAAACCGGACTGAAAGGTGTCATACAACATATGTTAATCTATCAGTGAAGAGACCTGCCCAGCAACAGTTTTTTCCAGGAGTTTGGAGAGAAGAGGTAGCTTGGAGATAGGCCTGTAGTTTTTTAGGAGGGAAGAGTCAAGATTTGTTTTTTTCAGCAATGGCTGCACAACAGCATGTTTCAGCTGGGAAGGAACTGACCAAGTTGACAGGCAGAGATTGATCATGGATACAATAGATGGGCCAATGGAATTAAAGACTTTAAGAAACAGAGATGGAGGTAGAATGTTGAAAGGGGTGGATGATGGCTTGATTTTCGACACCACATTTGAGAGGTCATCTATAGATAGAGGTGAGAAGGAGTTCAAAATTGTGGGGCTGGGGTTACCAATGGGCAGATGATTGGAGGATGGGGAGATGCTTGCTCTGACAGTGTTGACTTTATCAACAAAATACAAGAAAAGAATTACAGTCAGTGTCTGAGAAAACAGGAGGAGGCGGCAGAACATGAGATACAATAGAGTTGATGGTGTCAAAAAGGATACTAGAATTTCCCTTGCTAGATTCAATAATTTTGGCGAAGTATGCAGACCTAGCATCTCTCACCATTTCATTAAAAAGCCCTAAGAGTTCTTTAAGATGTTGTCGATGGATGTCAAGTTTGGTTGCTTTCCATAGACGTTCATATTTCCTACAGACCCGCCTAACACTACGAATGTGGTTATTAATCCAGGGAGAGAATTTAATAGTAGACACAAGTCTGGATTTAAAGGGGGCCACTCTGTCAAGTATATTTGAGCACTGCTCATTAAATAACTCAACAAAAGTCTCTACCTCATTACAGTTAAAAAGTACGTCAGGGTTAAATAAGGCTGAGAAATTTTCCACTGTGCTCTGGTTGATGATGCGGTGGCGGGATAAATGTTTACTGGGCAAAAGATCCAGATCAAAAGAGACATTAAATAAAACAGATTTGTGATCACTAAAATGGAGGTCCTCTAAGCGAATACTATCAATACAAAGACCATAAGAAAAGACTAAGTCC
Organism: Epinephelus cyanopodus; assembly: GCA_026686955.1. Classification (NCBI taxonomy): domain Eukaryota; kingdom Metazoa; phylum Chordata; class Actinopteri; order Perciformes; family Serranidae; genus Epinephelus; species Epinephelus cyanopodus. The sequence goes on from CM048920.1 coordinate 40,481,003, forward strand.
AGGGTATGACCAGCTCTGTGAGTAGGGCCAGAGACATGCTGCTTAAAATTAAAAGACTCCGTAATGTCAAGAAAATTAGAGGCAGCCTGTGAAGTAGCATCATCAATGTGCAGGTTAAAATCACCAAACATTAAACTTTATCTAGTTTTATAACAGAGGATAAAAACTCATTAAACTCAGACAAAAAAGGACCAGAGGGGCCTGGAGGACGATAAATTAAAATGCAATAGGAGGGGTTTATACATCCAACTTTTGTCATTTGCAGTTCAAAAGAGGGGAAAGTGTCAGTGCTGACCAGCAGGCAACCAAAACAGTCTGTGAATACCATGGCAAGTCCACCACCGTGGCCTGACAGTCTTGGTGAGCTGATGTAACTACAGTCTGTTGGGCAGAGCTCATTAAGATGGACATATTCAGAAACCCGCTGCCATGTTTCGGTTAAAAACAGAAAATCCATATCTTCGCTAGTGAATAAGTCATTAAGGAGAGACGTCTTATTGGACACGGAGTGGGCGTTAAGGAGTAGCTGTGAGTATCATTTAAATAGGCTATGCCGTGGCCAGGCCGTGTCCTCTTTTTTGGAAATCAAAATATGGTCACCCTAGGTTAGGGCTTTGGCCTAGGGCTGGGCGGCTTGGCCTAAAATCAATATGGGGGGGATGCGGTGACAGTATGATATTGCAGTATCGTCCTCTATCTTTTTTTTTTTTTTTTTTACACCTTAAATAAAACAATTTAAAAAGCCATACAAGTCTAGGATGGAAACTATTTATCGTCAGAAGTAAAACTGTTGCTAATCCATCTATTATTGTGTATAAAACGTTATATAGTATGTAATGTTAGAGGGAAGAGGGAGGGCCGGCGGCTCCCGGGCCCCCTTCTTCCGCGGGCCTGGGTTTGGTGCAGTCGGCCAAGCCACCTCCATCACGGAGCGAGGGAGATTCGTGAGGCAGGCAGGCAGGTAGAGCGGCCACCAGGCCCCGTTCTGCCACCGTAGCCAGAGTACTGTGGTATAAAGGTAACCACAAAAGCAGTACCGTGGCTCATGTTTACTGCGGTAAGTTACCGTCACCACGAATACCCCTTATTTGAGAGAAGCTCACATCGACAGCCTTTCTGGTATGCAAACAGGTTAGTCACCAAGTCATTTAAGTCCGATGATTTTTGGATAAGGTCCTGCTCAATAGACAGCATTTAAAATAATCCACCTCATTCAGCATGATGCTAAGGCAATTGGCAAGACACAATGCTCACTCTCCCACCACAGTAACAGCAGGCAGGCCCTCACTGTACTTCCAATCACTGTCATTAGCCAAAAGTCAGTGGCCTGGGCCGAATTAACTTAGCCCAACTGGACAGTAAATCAAGGGGGCTGGTCACGACACCTGTCACTCACTATGTGACAATAATGATTGGAAGTTGATTCTAGGAGTAGGCCTATGAGCTGTAAAAAATCAGATAAATCCTGCGTATTTGTGACTATTTTAGTGCTGTTGCTGCTATAGGTTCCACCAAAAACAATTAGTTCTAAGGTTCAGTAACTAATATTTTAATATTCTCTTTAATTTAATAATTTTCTTGTCTTTATTGTAGAAGATAGGCAGGGCTTAGCCCTGCTAGCCCATTTATATCAGCCATCGCTGGGTGAAATGTTTAACCTTATAACATGATGACTTAGCCTATATTGTTTACACCACGGCATGTCATTATGGTTGCACCTTTACAATCCTCCTCTGCTCTCTGTATCGCGCACAGCGAAGTTCGCTCCCGACACACAGACACATGCGCGTGCATTTGCACACATACACACACACACACACGCGCGCACACACACACACACACACACACACACACACACACGGACAGACAGGTGAGCACAGAAGCGTGGCTCGGGACACATTCTTTTTGACCTACAGTTATAAACAGCACTGTGCACATGGGGTTTTCTTTCGTTTCTTCGTTCATTTCAACTGCTGTCTCTGCTTGTGCTTCTGCTGAAGCATTCCCACCCTCCTCCATCTCTCTCTCCAGTGACTTGGTGGCACCAGCCCACCAGCTGACTGGTCACTTCTTGTGGGTCAATTCCACGCAAGATTTCCAAGAAAGGAAGCGCATTGCATTCACTGGATAAAAAAATTAGATACCTTATCTCGTAATTACGAGATCTTTATCTTGTAATTATGAGAAAAGATCTCATAAGTACGAGATGAGCATCTCGTAATTACGAGATAATTTAATTTTTTTTATCCAGTGAATGCAATGCGCTTCCGTACCATTTAGTCGAAAACTTTTTTTTTTTGTACTCACGAGATCCTGATCTCGTAATTATGAGAAAAGATCTTGTAATTATGAGATCTTTTCTCATAATTCCGAGATCAGGATCTCATAATTTTGAGATAAGGTGTCTAATTTTTTTTTTTATCCAGTGAATGCAATGCGCTTCTGTACAATACTTCAGTCAAAATTTACTTAATGTGGCAGGATGGTCTCCTGTCCATCCCTTCCCCCTCCCTCTTGCTTGATCCACATCAGGTGTGGGTCCACGGTGCTGATTGCGGGGTAGAGCCACCAGTATTATAGCTGTCTCTTTGTCAGTGTTGCCAGGTCCGCTGATTATAAGCGACTTTGGGCTTGTTTTTCTGTAAAGTCGCTTACAAATATTGGTAGTCCCGGGTCGCGTTTTTTTGTTTGGGCTTGTTTCTAAACGTAGTTGCTTATTTGGGCTTGTTCCCAGCTCCATAATAAGTTGTCAAGAAGATATTTTCGATATGTTATTTAAACGTAGGATAGTTTGTCTTGTCTGTTCCCTCTGTCCCTCACCTTTCCCCATACACACAGGAGACAGCAGAGTTTTTTCCCACCTGTATCCTGCTTCTAATTGGCAACGAGTACTAGCCAATCAGAGGCAAAGCAGGGTAATGTGTTTTTTTTCTGGTTAGGAAAACGTCAGTCCTGTAACTAAAAGAAAAAGTTAGGTGAGTGCATAAAAAGCAATAATAAATAAAGAATTTGTGAATTTAGGATGATATTTATTTGTGTGTGCAAATTTTAATTATCAGAGATTTACTGTGTATATAATGTACTCGGTACATCAGTCTATATTTGATATCCCATCTGTTTTCTAATGCTAAATAATGTTAAAAGGTGGTTTAACTCCCTCTTGTGGTCATTGTCCTGAAGCTCAGGGGGGACAAAAATAAACAAACTGTCTACCGTGGGTACAGTTTTGCAAAACTATCACTATCACATGAAACTGCGGAACTACAGCTTTGTCGGACACTTGTCTGTAGTCCAATGTTTTCACAGCGGAAAAAAAAAGATAAAGTTACACTAAAATTATGTAGGGCGGCAGTCCAAAGACATGCAATTTGGGGACTAGGTTAATTGATAACTCTAAATTGTCTGTAGGTGTGAATGTGAGTGTGAATGGCTGTCTGTCTCTATGTGTCAGCCCTGCGATAGTCTGCCGACCTGTCCAGGGTGTACCCTGCCTCTCGCCCGATGTCAGCTGGGATAGGCTCCAGCTCCCCCGCGACCCTCCACAGGATGAAGCGGTTAGAAGATGAATGAATGAATGAATAAAATTATGTATAACAGAGCTTTCATACAGCTTTGTACACACATTACTCTTGGATGGATTACTCGCGAACGCAGGGTCTCACAGAAATGCCACGCATATCACATGAAACACATGACCAGAGCTTTCATGTGTGCTGATGCTCTGTGGTAGGTGGCCTATAATCAGGTTAAGCCCTTTTCATTCATGTATTCTCAACACGTGTGTAATTGTTATTGTTTGTTTGTGTGCACGCTTTGCAGGCACGTTTGGGCCTGGTTGTGCGCAGCGGTGCTCCATTCACTGGGACTCTACGGCTGTCTTGTCTGAGTCTGGTGAAGTAAAGTTTACTCACATCTTGTCGTGGCTGTGAAATCGCCACGGGTCTCTGTTTTACTCCCCTGTCTCTGTTTTACTGTAATGTGAGTAAATGTAATTAGTTACTTTCCACCTCTGATCATACCACATACCCCAGGTGGCTTATGGCGTTGGTGTCTGATGCTGAAATCACTGACAACACTGACAGCAGTGATATATAACAACTTTGGAATTAAAACGGGCTGAACAAAACCCACACTAACCAAACACACCCATCGGCGATGCTATGTGTTTCAACCAGAAAGGGCAGTGTAATACTGTTTGAAAACTTGAGTAGCATACAAACTCTACATTGAATGTTCCACACAGCTAAATACAGAAACCACTTAAATCATAAATTATTAGCTGAAATTACCAATTTGTGCACTCATTATGTTCCTTCAATTAAGTCCTGTGTACTATCAAATTACTCAGAGGCAGATTAAAACACCTAAATAAGTGTACTGAGTAATACTTACTGTGCTGTCTGTTAAGTGACAGAGATTATTTATGTCAAAGTGGCTTCTTGGTCAGCTGCTGGATGTTTTTGTCTGACTTTCTTCAACATACTAATCTGATTCTGCTCTCTGACACACATTGCCAAACTCAGATATGATCAGATCAGCTTTCACATCTTTGCCTGTAGTGTGAATGAATCATGTCTTTCTGTCTGACTCTGTCTACCTCTCTGTCGCTCTCTGCGGACAGGTTTAAAAGAGGGAAGATGGTGGGAAAGTCTATCTCTCAGTGTGATGCACCTGCTGGCAGCTACAGTGAATCACCAGGGATTACTGCTGGAACTGATACACTTTTGAATCTGCCTGGAAGACACATGCACACACAAACACAGACACATATGCAGGAGCATCAGCAACAGCAACAGCCTATAGCACTGCTGCTGGCTGCAGGTGTAAGGCACATGTATTAGACATCTATTTCTCACTTACCAGACTGTGTGGACTGGACAATGTAGTAATATGTAGTGAGGCTGCATGTCAGTTTTATTTAACAACCAATTACATATTGTAATTATCATTTTTGTGGTGGTGCAACAACCAGCACAAGCAGTACTCGGACAGTTTGGTATTTTCCTGAGTTGATAACTCGGTTTGCCCGTCTGTGTGGTATTTTGGTGCCCTGTATAGAGCACATGGTGCACAGGAGGGACAAGCAACAAACAGGTGGAATGTTCATTCATGTGAGGCCGCAGAAAGCCAGTTATTGGTTTTTTGGTGGAAACTGGGTCTTAAAAGTTGCACTGTCGTCACAGAACTATGTCCATTATGGAGCCAAGTTATTTCACTGGTAATGTGGGGATTTTGTTAAGAGGAGCAAACTAAATATTTAGAGCAGTTTTTTATTAAACATTCTCCAATCAGTGGTGGCAAAATAACAGGTGCACTCGGAGATGTCTGTGTGTCAACCTACCATTTGCGCTGGTCGTTGCACCAAAAAGGGTGGGCTGATGATCCTTTTACAGCAGGGGGAAGAGGGCACTTATAACATGCACAATTAAGCATACCATGAGAAGCAGCAGCTGGCCCCATGGATAAGGGTTTTAGAATGTTAAGTTACAGGTTCTGGTACGTTACAAGTTTTAATGTCACAAGTTCAAGAGTGTGATGGGTTCTTAATTGTTATGGTTCTGGAATGTTAACGTACCTAGAATTTTAAAGGTTCTTACAGGTTACAGTTTCTGAATGTAATGGACTTTAAAGTGTTACACTTCTAGAATGTTAAAGCCCAAACTGAGGGCTTCTGATCCTTTAACAGCTCAGGAAAAGGGGGATGCTCACAGCATGAGCATGAGCATGAGTGTGGCAGAGGGAGCAGCTGCTGAACCTTGTACAGCTTGGGGGCAAAGGAGCACTTATGACCCTCACAAGGCATGAGCATGAGCGTGCCTTAAAGAGCTGGATCTGACCCTTTTACAGGCCCAGGTGACAAGGGGGTGCAGTTGCTCTGTAGGGCACATTTGTGCATAGTTATCAGTTCGAGAATGTTAGGGCTGGGAATGTTTCCAGCATGTCAAGGGTTCTAGTGTGTTGCGAGGTCTAGAGTATTACAGTTTCTATAATGCTATAGTTCTAGAATGGTAAAATACAATTGCAAATTGCCAAGTAATGGATGGTTGATAGTTCTAGAATGTTACAGTTCCAGAATTTTACAGGTTCTATAATGTTATAGTTTTTAGCATGTGACATGCTCGAGAGTGTTATAGAATGTCAAAGTGGAAACTGAGCATCGCCTAACCCTTTTAAAGCCCGGGGGCAAGGGGTCCTTACGAAGCTCAAATTGAGGCATGAGCATAAGTGTGCGTTAAGGTTTAGCAGCTGAAACTTTAAGTTCAAGGGGGCAGAGGGGGCGCAGTCACTCCTTACAGCATGCTCATGCATAGTTATGAGATCCAGAATATTAGGGTCCTGCAGTGAGTCTGGCATTTCAGGAGTCAGTTACAGGTTCTAGAAATGCATGGTTCTAGAATGTTAGAAGTTTCAGAAGTTTTACATTCCAGGAGCAAGGGGGTGCTTGTGATGCTCAAGCTGAGGCATAAGCATGAGCATACAATAAGGAGCGGCTGCTGATCTTTTTCACAGGCCAGGGGCAAGGGGTTGCCGCAAGTCTTTATGGCACACCCTATACACAGTTGTGAGTTACAGAATATTATGGTTCTGAAATCTCAAGGGTTCTGGAGTGTTGTTGTTTCTTGAATGTTTTGACTGTTAAATACAATTCTGTGATGCAAAGGTTGACCGCAGTAACTACAGTTGGGTCAGGACTGAGTTATGGATGAAATGAAAGCTTTGGTTGTCTGTTTCATCTTTTGACAATTTTTTGGTTCAGTCTTGCTCTGGTCTAGAGGAAATGGGGTTTAAATTGCAGTAACTATTAAATCCAACCAAAACCCACTGCAAACTATAGTAGTGACTGTGCTCTGCCTTGGGATCCCAGAGATCTGGGATTCTATTTGGCCAAGGGAAACCATAGTAAGGGCATTACAGTAAAATGATGACATTATAATGATGTGTATGCCAATGACAAAATAACTGATAAAGTGACAATGACTTATGAAAATAATGATGATTTCAAGTACTTACTTTGGTTTTAACCTTTTAAAGTGAATAATAAAACAAAATAATACTTGATGGTTGTGTAAAATTTTCTCTGTTATTACTTATAAACAGAAACACAAACATTTTGCTCATACCGAAAAAGATAACACAATACAACTGTAGTTTCTGCACTTAGTGTTTGTATTACCTCAGTTACATAAGTAATGCTAAGGCAGCGTGCAATAACAACAAATTTGTGTGTTTTTGTGTCATAGGTCAAATCATTGTCCTGGTTTATAGGTGTACAAAATACTTTATTAAAGCAACACAATGGAGTTTTTGAGCCCTCAGTATTTTGATATATATAATATATCCAAGATCCTTGTGATGATACATCAACTAACAATATATTGGATGACACCTGCGTCATTGCTTGAGAGCATCTGTTTCGCTTGCACTGGCACTATGCAGTTTCAGGGTTCGGGTAGAAACCTGGACACAAAAGGGACAACAAAACTTGGCTGCTTTACGGCATACGTCATATCCACCTCCTCTCTTTAGAGTAGCGTAGCCAAACCGAGATGAACGAAGTTAGACGTGGTTGTCATGGCCGAAGCGACAAAGAAAATGAAGAAGGTGAAGATGTTGTCTGAAGAGACAAAGAAAAGAAAACAGGAGAGCGATAAATCAAGAGCTCGAACAAGGATTAATATTGGCCCGGCTTTCACACACTGGCAAGCGCTAAAAGAGGAGGAGGGATGCCGACTGATGGTGACCTGGCACTGTTACTGCTGTTACCCTCTACTGAGGAGACTCACTGTCAGCAGGTCGGCTGCCTCAGGTACATTTTAAGTTAAAGTGTTACAGCCTGTTTCCACCAGATGCGTGTTGGTTGCGTCTCCACTCCGGCACGGCAGCAGAGCCAATAGGATTCACTTCTATTCAATGTGTGTGTTTCCACCGGCTGCAGCTGTGCTGTGCTCCAGCTCCGTCTCAGCTCCGGCTCCATCTCAGCTCTGGCGCTCCAGAGCCCTCCGCAACAGATACGCAGGACTTATATTTTTGCCGGACGCCGGAGCACAATGCAGCAATTCAGCACAGAGCAGATCGTGCGGGGCAGGAAGTCGTGCACAGAAACAAAATAAAACATCCGGTTAATTTTCAAAATAAAATACACAGTGTTCATGGTGGATCATATTTCCCTGCACTACACCTTGAAAACTACATAATGGGCGGAGGCAGGCCTGAAGTCAACAGGTCAGAGGGTTTCAGACGTCATTTCACCCCGTTAACACCATGGATGAACAGATATCCGTCATGGCAGTGCACCGAGATGTCTTCCAGCAGAGCTGCACCGCTCCGCACAGCAAACGCAGCCGGTGGGTATTGACGGACGTTAGAGCACGCAGTGGACAACCAGCGCTGCTGTTCCGCAACGGACATGCATCGCGATCGTAAATCATAATAGCAGTGAATGACAGACTGCAGACAGTTACTTACAGTAACAAGCGTAGTTGTTATCAACTAGAGTAATCTTGAAGTTATATTCCCTTCATCTGCATTGCGGCCTCTCTGCTGTTGTCTGCGTGTGTGTGTGTGTGTGTGTGTGTGTGTGTGTGTGTGTGTGCGTGCGTGTGTGCGTGCGCGCGCGCACTGTGAGGAGGTCAGAGAGAGCAACTCATTTCTGAGTTTCGAAAATGAATAAATCAATATAGCAATCGGCCTAATAATGTATGTACAAAATGCTACAAGGCTACTTTACCTGTTCTGAAGATATGATGATTGTGCATTACAAATGCACACGCAGAAAGATTTTTTCCGGCATTTGTAACAGACAATTTCGTCTGTAGGGTAAAAAGTGCAATCCTCCATAGTATTGCTTTAACATCTAGCCAATAAGTTTATTATCAATTTACTATGTGTAACACATTTGGCTAGACAGTCAAAAATTTGGAGCCATTTTTCTCAGTTTCAATGTTAGCATCGTTATTGCGTTTAGCCTTTGTAGGGCAGAACTGTAGAATGTTAAGTTATGAATATTTGTTAGTTCTAGAATGTAAGGTTACAGGTAGTGATGGCCTCATGAAGCCTCATGAATCATTTTCTTTATTTTCTGAGCCCACTAGATGGCGCTTTCTGTTCAACAAAGGGTTTAAAACACTCTGAATTGCCATTCTTTGAGCCTCTCTCTTTAAAACAAGAGCGCCATCTAGTGGGCTCAGAAAATGCTTCATGAGGTCACCACTAGTTATAGGTTCTGGCTTGTGATCACTTCTAGCTTGTTACAGGTTCTAGAGTTTTATGGGTTGTAGCAGTTTCAGTTGTAGAATGTTATAGAATGTAACGTTAAACAGCGTGTGAAGTTATGAGTTCTAGAATGTTAGGATTCTAGAATGTTAAGGTTAATATTGAGAAGAGCTACTGCTAACCTTTTTACAAACTCAGGGATAAGGGGGCGTAGTAACTCCTTACGCCGCACTCATGCATAGTTATGAGTTCTAGACTGAATATTTCGGATATTTAGGGTTCTAGAATTTCCAGTTAAAAGGGCCTGACATGTTACAGGAGTGTCACAGGTTAAAGAGTGTTACAGGTTCTGAATTGTTATGGTTCTATAATGTTATTATCATGGAATGTAAATTTACAGTTGTAGAATGTTTTGGTTGGAGAATGATAGGAGAATTGTGGAGTGTTAAGTTATCAATATTCTTTAGTTCTAGAATGTTAAATTAAAGGTTCTGGCTTGTTACAGGTTCTAGTGTATCACAGGTTCCAGAGTGTCACAGGTAGTAGAGGTTCTAACAAGAGGTTATGGTGTCCAAGTTAAGTTACAATTGCAGAATATCAGGTTACAAGCCCTAGAATGTTAGAGCACTAGAATTTTACAGTTGTTGCAGTAAGGAGCGGCAGCTGATCCTTCTCCAGGCCTGGTTGGCAAGGAGGCGCAAACATGAGGGTCATGAGCCATGTTCTTAGTGTTCACCCTTGAAAGGTGAGAAAGGTGCACCCACCCATCCATTCACCTCTGGGGTCAGAGGGGAGGGGTCTCCAACTACTAACCAATTTACAACTACTAGCCAATGTACAATGTCTAAGACATGGCTGTTGGCCTGCCAGGTAGAGTTTACGAAGTGGTGAGTTGACCATTTCCATATCCCAGTAAGTGACTTGTACATGGAATAATTTTCCAATGTTATTCACAAGAAGTACCGTTAATATTTGCAAATGAATAAATAAATAAATAAATAAATGTAAAGAGCATTAATTTGCAGAAATATTGCATAATTAATTATTGGAAAAATGGAGAGAGGTCACAGTCTGCACCAACAAGGCACCCATCTGAGAAATAAGACACATTACAACAGGTACAGATTGTTCAGTTTTTAGAAATGTAAAGGGTAATTTATGGTGCTGGGTTTGCCCCCTAAGGTTGTAAAGAGAATTTACTGGACATTACTGAATGCCAAAAAATTCCTATTGGTTGTTAGACAAATGCAGCAATACTTTCAGTGCACTAATCAATAGCAATTGGTTGAATAAATCATCCTTTTCATCCTCTTGTTAACAAGGACGCCCAAGTGCTTGCTCTGTGCCTTCTCTCGAGTATTCAGGCTAGGGTGATGAAGTGTCAGTGATCTTTTACAGAATCACAACTTTTCACATCAACACCTCCATCCATTTGTCATCTGTTAATGTAAGGAAGCACCCTTGAATGGTCATTAGTCTCATACACGGATAACCGGTAGACAGAAAGACAGTGTAGGATGAATGTGTCTGAAACGTGTCTTGTGTAACACAGTTGTTCTCTCTGTAAACCCTGTGAGTTGTAATGGAGCAGCATTTTGTAACATTACCTTTGTTAAATGTCACTGTTGTTCCTGACTTCATATGAGTAGAGGAAAAGTTTGCTGGCTGCTAGGCTAATTTGTACAATGTAAAATGCCATAGACTTTTGCCAATGGCATTAACATGTTGTATTTGTGAGGAAAATGTGTCCAACAGAAGACAGCGGTTTTGTCTGTGAATATTGCAAATCATTACGAAGCTGAGCACTGTTGCTATCAAGCCACTTTTGATGTGTGGTTTAAAATCAGTCAGACTTTACAGCACTTCACAGAAACCCCACCGCCAACTAGCATTGCAGAGATGTAACTGCAAGTGACACAGGCATACCGCACAAGTATAAATGCTCACAGTGGCATAGGCCATGAGCACAGGCTACAGCAGAGGCTCTGCATAGAGCTGATGCACCACTAGAAATCTGCCTTCAGCCAGTAGACAGCCTGCCACTTACGTGTGAACAAAGCACTACTGAGGCAGCTGATGATCTCTGGGACAACACTGTTCAGGTCACTTACTTTGGACAAACTAGGCTGTACAACATTTCATCCAAAAGTGTTTATACCTATAGTTGTCAACTGTTGGACAATCTGACAAGCACTTTATTTGAAACATACTGAGAACTTGACAATTGAAATCCCTTTCCTGTCAATGGTTTTTCTCCACTTTACCACTACTGGAAGCTACACAAACACAAGAGAGAAAAATGCTACTATACTGTATTGCATCCATCCAAGGGTGAAGCAGACAGACCTTATGATATTTGCAGAATGAGTGCACTGAGGCTGCCCTAAAAGCCTCTGACAGATGATGACATGTGGGAGGTGGTTGTGTTCAATGTCACCTCAAAGTCACACAAAACTTTTACAGGATGTCAACATTCAGAAAAGGTCCCTAAACTGCAATGATCTAAGGGATGTACCACTTTCACGACCAAATCCACAAACTAAATAACTGTTTAACTTTAAACTGCTTGCATGGTAATACAAGACTCCATGATGGATAATGGTTTCATACAGGTGTTCAGTCTCAGAGACACAAGTACATTACAGTCAATACAAAAGTGTAATTATTGTACAGTGAATAATCCCATTTTAGCCCATTTCATCATACAAATTACAAACACATGCAGGAAAAATACAGTATATTCATCATGCAGACATTAAAGTATGTGTATGTTTTCTCTCAATGCATGTAAATGCAATTGCAACATTGCTAAAAGATCAAAGAAATGCAGTTCATTTTTATTCAGATAACTTAGCATGAGTGTGTGCTCCTGTCAAATGTCAGACAGAATAAAAGAGAAGGAAAATTATACTTTATAATAATTTCTGAGCTCAAAAGAGGAGAGGAAGTTGGCTTCTTGTACATTTCTGTTCTGCAGAGCCTTAAGCTTTGAAAGGGTGCTCTGACTGGCTACATCTGAGATACTAAGTGCTGAAACATCCCACTAAAATAAACAGCTCTCTGCAAGAAAAAGTGATAATGGTGTTTTTAATTGTCTCTGCTGACAACTACCTTGCCCTGGGGCATGGAAAAATTAAAGTGGGATTCAAAAGCAAAATGACAAGCCAGGGAAGTAATTTTATATTATAACATAGATATTTATTGTTCAAAGTTAGCGAAAAAAAAAAAAATGGATTTTGACAATCACCATCATCATATATCCAATTATTTAAGCTAACTGCAAAGTGATTCTACTGTAGTGAGTCTAATAGTAGCATATTACTTACACCACAGCTGCAGCCATAGCCTAAGGTTTTGGGGGAATGGTTACAATTATTGCTTCAAAAGCACTAGTTGCGATCTGCCATAAAAGGTAAAGAAGAAGAAGAAGAAGCAGACAGTAGCTATGTTTCCATCCAAAAGTGATTTGAATCATTGGGAAATGCGTATTAAAAGAGATCCGAATCCTGTGTCAATCAATCAATTCAATTTTATTTATAAAGCCCAATATCACAAATACAATTTGCCTCACAGGGCTTTACAGCATACAACATCCCTCTGTCCTTTAGACCCTCACAGCGGATAAGGAAAAACTCCCCCAAAAAAAACCCTTTACCGGGGAAAAAAAAATGGTAGAAACCTCAGGAAGAGCAACTGAGGAGGGATCCCTCTTCCAGGACAGACAGACGTGCAATAGATGTCGTACAGTGCAATAGATGTGTGTTTCCATTAAATGTACGGACATTGGTGAAAACTACGAACTCCCAAGTTTTCTGCAGAACCGGAAACAAAACAAGTCTCGCATTCTTCTTCTTCTACAAGGAACTGCTGCCAATGCTCTAGTGCCAGACACCACATGACGTCCCCCAGGTCAGAGTCATGTCTCATCCAAGGAGGCCCCACTGTAGATCGGGGGTACCAGCATGCTCCACAAATGCTTGATCAGATTGGGATCTTTGGGAATTTTGAGGCCAGGTCAACGCATTGAGCTGTCACATTTCTCGGGCCATTCCTGAGCAGATTTGATGGTGTGGTATGGTGCATTCTCCTGCTGAGGGGGGGCACTGCCATCAGTGAGTGCTAGTGCCATCGGCAGGGTACTTGGTCTGGAATGGTATTTGGGTGGGCGCGTCAAGTGGCATCCACATAAACATAAGGACGCAAGGTTTTCCAGCACAACAATACAATGTAACAAAATGATCAATGTAATTTATTCCACCTGTAAGTCAACAATCAATCATTCAAATTTATTTATAAAGCCCAATATCACAAATCACAATTTGTCACAGCATACAACATCTCTCTGTCCTTTGGACCCTCACAGCGGATAAGGAAAAACTCCCCCAAAAACTCTTGTAACGAGGGGAAAAAATGGTAGAAACCTCAGGAAGAGCAATTGAGAAGGGATCCCTCTTCCAGGACGGACAGACGTGGAATAGATGTCATACAGAACAGATCAACATAATAAATTATGGCTGATCAGTGAATATACAGATACACATTACAGGTTTCAGCGTCTATGTAATTTTTCACTTGCCCAGTCGGGTAAGTAGATCAGAAATGTACTTGCCCAAAGTCAGTTTTTACTTACCTCTTTACAGGTTTAGTTATTAGCCATTATCACATTATCCATTATCGCTCTTTTTATGGCACTCCAGTGATGTTTTTAAGAAACTTGATATGCCTTAAACATATATACACACACCCACACATATATATATATATATATATATATTTATTTTTTTTTATTATTATTTTAAATTTATTTATTTATTTATTTATTTTACAGAGCACTTGTCATAGTACTTATGGACACTTTTCATTCGTTAAAAATGACCATAAAATAGAATACAGTAAAATAAACACTACATCATTCACACATTCTATCCATCTTACTCTCAAATTTGCAGCGAGCTGTTCAATGGATAATTATTTGTGTTATACCATCCAGACAGCAGTGAAATTAATGGTCTAGAAAAGTGTTGTTTATTAACTTCACTGACAGAATTGAGCAAAACATACAAGCTGTAGCAACACCAGGTGTGCGCAAACAAGCTAAAACACTGGCCTGACTCAACCATGTCCCTCTTTGTCCTATTAAGTTCACAGACAGGTTATTCTGCCACTTGCTGGTGAGTGCAATGATGTGCATCATAAATTTGAGTAAATTATGAAACAAAACGTAAAAAAAAGATTTTTCACAGGTGCCACTCTTGCACTTCAGCAAATAAACATAATTTAATTTGAAAAGCTTCCTTGCAAAGAAAAACAGCCTCAGAGGGATTGAATAGTATAACATTAAACAAAAGCTGGGCCTGAGAATGGTAACTGACTTATAGATATTTTCCTGACTAAGATGGTTTCTTGGGAGGAGTTTAATTGGTGCTGCTGGGAGAGGCTGACTTGATTATTTCATGTCTCTCTGAAACTAAGCACTTCTTTGGCTCAAGCACTCCTCTCTACCGCATCTCCTCTTCCCCTCTTCCTTTTGTGTCCCCCTCATTTGTACTTTCTCTCCACATCTTTCCTCTTCTGCCTGCTCTGTGTCGTTCCCTCTCTCTTCCTCCCTCCCTCCCTCCTATCCCCTCCTGTCCTCTGGCCCCTGACAGCACGTCCTTATCACCTCCCGCTGAATGAATATGCTGCCAGCTCATTTACGAACAATCAGTGTCGTCAGTACACAAAAGAGCGCACAAAGCTCCTCTACTCCTCTCCAGAAAGTTTTTGGATGAGGTAATTACTGGAGAGGAGATTGGAGCCAGGCCAAGATGTAAAGCCACAACTAAAGAGAGAGAGAGGGGGGGGGGGCGTTCAAGATAGGAGAAAGAAAAGGAGACTGAGGAAAAGTGAGAAAGGGTCAGAGAAGCTGAGGGAACAAGGGAGGAGGGTGAAGAAGTATCAGAGGAGGGAGAGGAGGCAGGTGAAGTGAAGCTCCCCTGATTTCATGAATATTTTTTCCTGAACAATAGAGGGAATCAAATATTCATGGCCTAGGTAGAGACCTGCTGCTCAGACTCCCTCCCCACTCCCTGTAATCAGTTTTTATTTACACAAACATAACTCTGCAGTCATTACGGACATTTCCTGTTTGTACAAAGATCACATCCTCATCCAGTTGTGGCTTTGACAACACTAGCATCAACTTGAGTCACTGTAAATATGTCAGCCAGAAATTTTGCCATTCCATTTGTACTGGGGCAGATTCATCTTTAATGTCTCTGTGTGTGGTAAACTGCTGTAGGACAGGTTGCAAATCACTTATCAGGACTGCTTTATGGCAATGTTGCATTTTTTTTTATTTGATCTTTAAATAGTTTCTTGATTAATTTCCTCAAAATACATTACAGTGTTTACATGTCATTATAAAGTCACATATACCTCTGGGCCAAACATTCCTTCCATATGTGATATTTGAATATTTAATTCCAAAACCATAGGTACTGACCCTTTAAACACTGCTACAGAAATTGTCCACCAGGGCTTACATTGGTATTTTTGCTTGTTGTGATGTCATTTTTTTTTGGAGTATCTTCAAATGCTACATATCCCTAAAATCCGCACAACCTAAGCTAAAAGGCTATGTAAGTCAAGAAGCCATAATAGTTGAAAAAAGTATTGAAATTATGTTATTAAAAAATCCAACCTTTGATGTTTTTCATTGGATTTTATGAAATAAAATATCTGAAAACTCCCTGGCCTCTAGTTTTACAGACCGGGCGAGGCGGAAGTGCAGCACACCTGCGCTTCGCCAAATGGGTGTGGCCAGGCAGATTTTGCAAGTTTGGCACACCAAGTTTGGCGATTGAGGCTGTGCAGCCAGGTGGTCTCTCCTCTCCCATGCGTCCTGATGCTCTGCTGATTCGGCATATGCAGTTTGGCCTCTCTCTCCTTCTCCTCCTCGCAATAATGTACTCCATCTTTGTAGATCATGTTAAGCAAAAACATTTTAACATTTGTATAGGCAATCACATGAAGCACGTAAACCCTTAAGACACCGAACATAACTTACAATTTGTTGGCAGAGTTTCTCTCATGCGTGCACTCTCTCTCTTTCTCTCTGGCAGTCTCACTCTGTTTCTTTTCTTTTGACTTTTCTAAGATGACAGATGCTGAATATATACTCCCTATCTGATGCTGTGGCTTTTTGTGGTTGGCTGAGAGGGATGTGAACTCATTAGTTTGCAACTGTTAATCAAATCAGGTTGGGTTTCCATTACGCGTGCCAAACAGTGGTAATCCCCTTTGATCTGACATCAGATGTGATGGGACAGTCAATACAGAAATGCATTTATGTGCTGATTGCAGATAGTTGCTTTGAATACCCAGCAAACATTTTCTCGACCTGTGTCTAGATGAACAAATCCAATCGACGTCCCGTCACGTCAGACTTAAATTACTGTTACATGTTTGTCAACATGATTGAATAATATCAGGGCAAATATGACCTCAAAAAAAATACATTTTAGAGCAGTTTAACTGAATAAATACCGCCAGCCAGAGGTGGGAACAAGTCATTGTTATGAAAGTCACAAGTAAGTCTCAAGTCTTTGCCCTCGAGTCCCAAGTCAAGTCGAGTCAAAGACGAGGCAAGTACAAGTCAAGTCAGAAGTCATAGGCCAACAAGTCTCAAGTCGAGTCAAAGTCCTACCATTTTAGTTTCGAGTCATCTCGAGTCCTCCTACCAGAGAAATAAAATTTAAACAAATCATGCATGTCTGTAAGATCTGCATTTATTCAAACCTCTTTTTATACAAAAACTAACCAAATACAGTAAGAAATATAAATAAAATTCAAATAGATTCAAGAAATTCAAATAGAACGTTCAAATAGACATGGGTCCTTTTAGCCTACATTTTTCAACCAGATAACTTAATCTTTTCATCTCTACTTTTTTTTTAACAAACCAGGCTTTTCCACACTCCTCTCATTTTCTGTGCATGTCTTTTCCTCTTTAGGATGGATGGGTGGAGAGAGTGCAAGAGAGAGAATGGGAGAACGAGACAGAACTAGATAGTGCTTAAAATGTCAAATAAAATCTTCACTCCTCAAAATTTTCACTTCTGAAAAACTATATACAGTATACGTAACTGGAATGCCTCCATATAGACTGGTCTGTGTGTGTGTGTGTGTGTGTGTGTGTGTGTGTGTGTGTGTGTGTGTAAGTGAGAGAGAGAGAGAGAGAGAGAGACAGAGAGGGGAGGGGTGGAGATAGATAGATAGATAGATAGATAGATAGATAGATAGATAGAGACAGAGAGGGCTGGGGTGGAGAGAGACAGAGAGAGAGTTACAGAGAGACAGAGGGGGAGGAGAGAGAGAGGGAGAGAGAGAGAGAGAGAGAGAGAGAGAGAGAGAGAGAGAGAGAGAGAGAGAGAGAGAGAGAGAGGGCTGGGGTGGAGAGAGACAGAGTCCTCATTATTGTATGTATTGGCTGGGGGTCTTTTTAGATGTCTTTGGCCCAGTCAAAACTGCCAGCCGGCAGCGCGCGTGCTCTCAGCATGCATGTGGTGCTGGCGCTTTTTTTGCAGAAGCAGATGAACTGAGATCTGCGCGGCCGTGTGATTTTTATTTTTTATTTTTATTTTTTCAGTTTTTATGAGAAGACGCAAGTCTTCTCGAGTCAAGAGGCTCAAGTCCAAGTGAAGTCACAAGTCATTGATGTTCAAGTCCAAGTTGAGTTGCAAGTCTTTGTACATTTTGTCGAGTCGAGTCTGAAGTCCTCTAATCCACGACTCGAGTCGGACTCGATTCAAAGTCACATGACTCGAGTCCACACCTCTGCCGCCAGCAAATATTTCCTCTACTGTGTCAAGAAAAAGACATCCAGTCGACGTCCAGTCATGTCGGGACTTTAATTAGACTTTTTGTCAATATGATAACATAGCCTAATATTTGGGGAAATATGATCTCAAAGAAAACATATTTAACTGAATAAACACTGCCACAAATTATTTCCTCTACCTACAGCTGTGTCAAGATGAAGACATCCAGTCAACGTCCAGTCATGTCGGGACTTTAACTAGACTTTTTTCCAACATAAAAACATATATGTTATATATATAGGCCTATATATACTGTAATCTGTGGGATATGGTGATTTATGGTGACAGCTTGTTTTGGAGAGGTGTAACTGTATAAACTCTTCCTGTCAACATTTCTGCATCGGGACACTGCAGTTGAAGACTATTCGAAATGATGAAAATACGTCTTAATGTTATGTTTGTGCATTAAAGAAAAGTGTTATAAAACCAATGTAGTATCGTGTATATGGGCAATGTGGGCTGAAATGTTTGTTATTCTAGCATGTTCCATCTAGGAACTATTTTTCCCCGCGTACCTATGACCTGGCGCACCTGGTTTACGATGCATGTGCAAGAAGTAGTCGTTGGCGTTTGGCAAGGTGGAGACACAAACGCGTGTTACAGGTGCGATTTGAAAAATACTCATTTAAAATGAAACTGTGTTTGGTAAGACATTATACTTTTGTTAATTGCATGTAAAACTTTTGATTTTGATGCAGCATCGTGTATTGTCACAGATAGTTGTTTTTTGCTTTTGTTCGTAACCAAGTGGCGGGGCTGCTAGCTGGGAGGCTAGCAGCCAATAGCTGCCGTGTGAAAAAGTCGTGTGCCAAAGCCTTTTCCTGTACATTGTGCAGTGACCTTTTGGAATATTTGTTGTAGCCAGTCTTCTTTTTTTTAGTATTCCAGGCTTTATTGATAGCGAGAGGGATGACAGCTTTTGCCCTTTCGAGCTAAATGGACTAGCTGAGAGTTAGCCCTTACAGGCTACACAAGGCGAGGCCTAGTTGGCCTTTCACATTAAGATGCATACATGACATCGATTTTAAATGTAGAGCACGGATTTTATTAAAATATTTTATTTCTAAATATATCTAATCTATCTAATATCTTAATTGATTTTAAATTTGAGTTTTGAATTTACAACACATCTACAATTAAAATATTTTAAAAATGTTTGCTTCTGTTAAAGATTTGTGTAGTGTAATTCAGATTTATTTATAAAAACATAAAACAATCAAATGAATTTGACAACAGGCTATGCTACATACAACCGGGCCTCCTATCTGGAGGACCATAGGAGCTACTCAGGATTGATACTTATCTTGACAATAGCCTTTTCCATGTCAGCCATTTTGATGTTTCATAGCAGGGTATGTTGACTTCCTCTTACTCAAACCAAA
Source organism: Epinephelus cyanopodus (assembly GCA_026686955.1). Lineage (NCBI taxonomy): Eukaryota > Metazoa > Chordata > Actinopteri > Perciformes > Serranidae > Epinephelus > Epinephelus cyanopodus. The sequence continues at coordinate 40,500,459 of CM048920.1, forward strand.
TTTAATTGGTGTGTACACAGGTGCACCAAATTACATTAACTACCGAGGCACTGGAACGTCACATAGGCCTGTTCTGAGAACCATTTGTCCAAGGTGAGATACACACTAGGGCTGGACGATATAGAAAAAAAGAATATCGATAAAAAAAAAATCATATTGATCGATATCGATAATTATCAAAGAATTTTGAAACATATATTTTAATTGCAGCCCTGGGCGTTTTATGCTATTGCTTAATGACCTACTTTTAATAAAGAACACACAAGCACCAAATTCAAATTCAAACCTTTATTCAACCACCTTTTAACACAACTGAAAGTTTTTTTAAAAAAGAAAAATAAATCAACTTAAGTGACCTGAGTGACAAATATATATAATATATAAATAAAAAGAATACCTTTTGGTGGGAATAGCACACTCAATAGGTCAATAGGTTTGACCTATTTAGTAGGTCTAGGTTAGTAGGTAGTTAGTTTAGTAGGTAGGTTTGAGACATTTCAGTGTTCATATTATAATTCATATTATTATTATTCATTAGTGCTGTCATGAGATTAAAAAAAATGAGAGATTAATTATGATCTGTAATTAATTGATCTAATTAATCTTTTTTAATCTCACCTAAAAATTGCTGAGAAAAGCCCTCAACTTTAGGTATTTTCATTAAAATCCATTACATTATTGTGGCAGATCGAAAAATTGATTGATATTGATACTGATGAGTATTTTTTAACAATGATTTACTTTGTAGGCGGAGTAAATGCGGCCGCGGCAGCTACGTACCCTCGTGACGTCATGGCCGTGCGACGTGGTACAGGAAGCCACAGTGAGCAACATGAACAAGCACGTCCTGCAACTCCTGTGTAGCTTCTTACAGGAACCGTGAAACGACACAGAAAAACCACACAGCCTCCGACACGACGGCGGTTAATTTGATGACAAGGGAATACAGAGCCGAGGTGGATTTACTGCCGAGTTTGGCTCCGGACAGTTGAGTCAGAGAGAGGAGTGCTCACAGAGTTAGTCTGTGAGCCGTCGGCGCTAACGGCTAGTTAGCAATGGCAGCTACGTGCAGTCGTTAACCAGACAGTCAGTCACCAGGAATCACCTCGGCACTGTAATGATCTCTGTCATCGTTGTTGAAGGCTGTGTGTTGCTCTGGTCCGGAGTTATTCATTGTAAACGTGCTGTTTGTTAGCATGTCTGACTGTTAACTGCTAATTTGGCAAGTGTTTTTCTATCGAACTTTTTATCGACCCGTTTTTTTTCTATCGCATCACATGTCTATCGATCGATATATATTGTTATCGAATTATTGTCCAGCCCTAATACACACACACACACACACACACACACACACAAATATACTATGCGGGGGGGTCTTGAATGACTATGAAGATTTTTCTCATCATTGCTCCTGTTATGCATTAGTTCCTATGTCCCCGCATTGGCACAGCAGCTTAAAACAAGGGCGGACAGCTCTTAAGCTGTTATGCTGTGTTCCCACCAAACGCGATGAACGCGATTTAATCGCTCATAACGCGAGTAACGCGCCGCCCGTAACGCCCGAGTTTCGACGCCTGACCATTTTGTTAATTCGCGTCATCGCGTCATTCGCGCGAGTAGCGGGGAAGCCGGCGGCTGTGCTGCCTGGAGCTAAGCTAGTGCTAACGTTCATAGTACAACCATTCTGCAAACTAATTAAAGACACATATTTACAGAACTTACCAAGTAGACCAGTCTCCTCGGCGTCTTTCACCCAAGCCTGCTCCTTTTTGTTGCGGTCTGTAGAGTAGACACGTAGTATCATATAGCTCCGGGTAGCCACTGACGACCATGGCAGAGATAACCACCATCGCTGCTTTGTACCTGCTCTGGAAGTCCCAGATGCATCGGAGGACCAAACGCCGTCTTTTTTGGGTTCACCCGATCCTGCAGAAGCACAGCCAGCTCGGCGAGTTTCTCCACCTCCTCCAGGAACTCCGTCTGGATGATAGCCGCTTTCAGCGGTGCTTCGGGCTGACTGGGGCCCAGTTTGAGGACCTGTTGGCGAGGGCTGGTGCCAGGATCTCCCGGCAGGACACAAACTACAGGCGCTCCATTTCAGCTGCGGAGTGTCTGTCCATCTGTCTCCGGTGAGTAGTTCATTGCTGTGTCTACAAGTGGACGTTGTTGACACACGCCAGTGTCGTCGGGAGAATCTCAACGCTGATTGGCTATCGCGGCATCGCGTCACGCGAATTCGCCTCAAAAGTTCAATATTTTCAACTCGAGCGATGAGGCGTTGGACGCGAATTTCGCGTCTATCGCGCCGCGTTCATCGCGTCATCGCGTTCATCGCGTCGCACTAGACGCATCCATCGCGCCGCCCGGCGCGATTTCGCGTCTAATCGTGTCTTTGCATTGACTTTGTATGTAATCTTGACGCGCGAATTTGCGAATTCGCGTTTGGTGGGAACACAGCATTAAGGTTATTAACATCCCACAAAACCGCAATTTTTTTTCCACAGACAAACATGCACAGAGATATTTGTTTACTTCAAGCAGGCGTACATCTTTGTAAAATGAGCTAAAACAATGTCCTGCAAAGTCTCGCTAGAGAGTCACACAGATCGGACGAGACTTTGCTTGACACTGTCTGAGAGCTCATATTACAACATATCCGCTTGATGCTCGGACAGAGGAGCTAATGCATAACAGCAGCAATGGTGAGAAAAATCTTCAAATTCAATCTTTTAGAGATAAAATATTAGGAACAACAGAATACAGTAACTTTAACAGGGTAAATGGGAGCAAGTCAAAACAACGCTTTTTACCAAAATATGACCGATCGTACTTATCATATAAAGGCCTGCCTCAAATACCAGCCTGATTCAAATATAAGGCCTGGTGCCTTCTCCAGTTAAGATAAATAACTATTTGAGGAAATACTGTGTCTGTGAAGACCATAGGATCTTAGAAAAATATTTAATTATTTCACGGATCCCTTGCAATAATAACATGTACCACTAGGGGTCCATGGACTCCTGGTTGATAAACTATGCTCTACAGCCAGCTCTTCACCCCTGTTGCACTCTTTTTGAGCCAAAGTCAGAAAACAAGAATGCAGATCTTTTTCTATGCGAATTTGTTTTTCAGAAAACAAAAGACATGTTTTGCTGGGTTAGTCGCACCATCTTGTCTTCTGTAATGTTAGTATCAGGGGCCAAAATTCCGGGGGGGACAGGGGGGACATGACTCCCCTGGAATAATTTGAGACACAATTAATAATTTTTGAACAGTGCAGTAGTATTTACTGAAAGCACAATGTAAGTGGTGCTCATTATAATCGCACAATAATGTGCTATTTAAATCTTAAAATATTTAGTCCCCCCTCCCATTCTTAGTAGTGGTATATCCCACACTCTTTCCAACCGGCGGGGCTACTTGGCAGCAGTAGCAGCGTGTGGTTGGACCCGCTGCCCACATTGCGCATCGCAGGGTAAGATGTACACTCACACAGACACAGTTTAACTTACACAAGTTACAACACATCCCATTTACTGTTACAACAAGCCCCAGGCCCAGGCTGATATTATAAACTGTCTGCAACATTTCTCCTGCATTGTTCAAAAGCCTACTCAATTACGAGTGCTGCTAAGCTAAAAAGCTAATGATTAAGCTCAGAGTTTAGTGATAGTCAGAGAGGACAGGAGAGAAAGAAGATGGAGAGGACAGGACAAGAGCAGTCAGTGGCGGAGCAGCCTGTAGCTAATGGGTACTCGTCTGTGGGCACTCCACCTGTCAGTGAGACAAACATGAAAGACGTGCAGTCTAACCGACGAGGAGCGGTCATTACGCGTGACTATTACACACGGTTGTGACGGAGCGTAGCTGATGGGTACCTGTCTGTAGGCTCTCCACCTGTCAGTGAGACAAACATGAAAGACATGCAGTTTAACCAACGAGGAACGGTCATTACGCACGACTATTACGCACGGTTGTGAGGTGCGCAGCGGCAGATCTCACAGCACACTGTTTATAAACCAGTTTACCATTTTAATTGCAGGAAATGTTTAGTTGTTAAGCCATTTCTCATAAGTACAGACATTCACTCTGCCTGTTGGAGAGACAGAGAGAAGATTAAAGCATCAAATTGTAGTAAAAGATGCTGTATAAAAGACAACTTTTTTTCCTTGTCCCTCCCTGGAATTATTCTCTAAAATTTTACTGTTTATTGTCCCCCCCAACATGAAATGGAATTTTTGCCCCTGGTCAGTATTACAGTTTTTCGTGCACTATGCCAGTAAAAAAGGTTTCCCCTTGTATTGAAAAGTAAGTCTAAAGAGTTATGTGTAGTTTCTACCTGTTGGGGGGCCACGTACCATGCTGACATGCACACCGGCCGTGGCACAGCTAGCACACAGAGACTTGTACTCTGAAGCTATTAGATTCACCATCTACTATATTTTTCACACAAGCCACGAGACTAGCAGTATCGCTTGTTGACCGTGCAGAGAAAGCAGGAGAAATGTGCTCCCTAGTGAACAGCCAGGCACCTGCGTGAACAGGAAATTATGCTTAGAGGTGCCTCTGCGTGTGTTGTGTTCACAGGGGGTTAGTATTCATCATACGCTGTTTTAGAAATGTGGTCCCAGCTCGTTCCTGGTATGTCAATGCCTTTCATATTGCCATTCGTGTCATTTGATATGGCTGAGACAGACAGTTGTGACAATGAGACAGGAACTCTAGCTGGAGATTTGGCTCAATGGGCAACAGCCAGCAATCAAACTCTAAGTGCTGTTAATGGTTTGTTGAGCGTTCTTAGAAGACATGGCCATCGTCTTCCCAAAGATGCCCGGACACTTGTCCAAACTCCGAAAGATGTTCAGTGCCAGCACAAGTGCAGTGGTCAATATGCCTATTATGGTCTGGAGTCAGGCATTCTTGACTTTCTAACAAAAAATCCAGCCTTCACAGGAGATGCTGAATTGACATTCAACGTAGATGTTGTTCCAGTTTTCAAGTCAACCATGAAGCATTTTTGGCCTATCTGAGCCACATGTGCTGGTGCTGATCCATTTATTGTTGCACTGTGTTTTGTAACGGGTAAACCTGAACCATTAACAGAATTCATTGAAGACTTGATGGAAGATTTAGCTGGTTTGCTGGAATGAGGAGATGAGTAAATGTTCAGCCAGTTCAAGTATGTTAATCATCAGAAGATGCCATCTGCTCTCCTTAATTTGGGGATTAGGTGCATTGAGCAGTTTCCTCTTGATTACATGCATCTGGTGTGCCTTGGTGTTGTCAAACGCATCCTGGTATTTCTTATTCGTGGACCCTCTAATTGCAAATTACACCGGAGGCAGCAGGAAAAGTTGTCAGAAAGGCTGGTTAGCCTGAAGAGAGTGATGCCAGGTGAATTTGCAAGGCAACCCCGGTCTCTGAATGAAGTCGATCATTGGAAGGCTACAGAATTTTGTCAGTTCCCGGCCAGTAGTCTTGAGAAGTGTCCTTCCGCAACCGCTCTACAGTCATTTCTTGACACTAACAGTCAGTGTGTCCATTCTGTTAGAAAAAGATACAGAGAAGAGAAATGCATATCTGGACTATGCAAAGGATCTCATGGATCACTTTGTTGATGCAAGCGCTGACTTCTATGGACAGATATTCCCCACCTACAATGTCCATTCTTAAAGCACTTGCATGAAGATGTATGTAAGATTCTTTTCATAGTGCTGTGCTGCTGATACACTGCTTAGACAGCTGGATACTGCTGCTCAATATTGCTGCTGTTCACGCCCCTACACTCCAGCACCCACCTGTAGGCTCTGGTTAACACTAGACCGCCAACGGGTCAAATTTACCCGCAGCTATGCTTTGATCGTATGTAACTTTGTTTTGATAAAATATTCAAGTCTCTCAGTCTTTGACTTTTCCTAAAAATGTGTTCTGTAGCACGGCATTGCCATAGCAACATATGTAATGACGCAAAATGTAACAAATGTGTAATAGCTGGATCATGAAAGTTGTGGAAGAAAGAGAAGAAGACAAGATGGAGAATAAGAGAAAGAGATTTGATGTGTATCAGGTGCTAGACCTGCTGAATAGCATGAATGAGGGAGAGTCTGATGGAGGGGAGGTGTGCAGACTCAGCGACATATCCTGGGTGGATTCTGCTGATTGGTCATCATCAGACAGTGATCCAGAGCCTCCCCAAAAAGGTTTTCACATTTTCTAAATGTTTAGGTTGATTTGAGGGGAATCATGTCTGATTGCGAGCGATGTGCAGCTTGCTCTTTTTTTTTTTTTTTGACCTGCGGAAAGTATAAAGTTTTCGAGCACAGTGAAGCCTATTGTTTAGTAAAACTGATTTTTATACATTTTTTTGTTGAGTAAAAATCTACTTTGAATTATGGAATTGATTAGAATAATTTCTTGTCAGTAAATATTTTATATTTTATATTATGGACTTTTAAACTTCTTTAGATAATGTGCAATTGTTTTTTCTCTCTCTCTGCTTACCCGTGGCTGGCTGAGCAAGGAAACCCATATGTCTGTCACTCAGACCCCCTTATATATTAATTTCTAATAATATATTATATGAATTATATATTATCTTATTATGTCTGTTTTTTTTTATCTGTGCTGTTTTATCTGTTGTTTTTTCTTGTTCAGAAAAGTTTTTTATTTTTATTTGATCACCATATTGTCATTTTGTGAGTAACATAAAAGGGCTATAACTAGCATTTGGTCATACAAGCCTGTGTTGTAGAATGATAAATAAATTAAGCTTGTGTGTTGTTAGTTTTACCTTGAAAATCAATGCGCTCCAATCGCAGGTAAATTTTACCCGGTGGCGGTTTTAGGTATACAGTGACCCCTGGCGGTTGTAGTGTTAGGGTTTCCACCAGGGAAATTCCCTCTCGTCAGTCCTTGCTCTCTTAGGCTAGATGGGTGTGTGCCACAGGGGGTTATCAGAGCATACACACCAAACTAGACTCTGTATTTATATTTACATTAATTTTATATCCATGTGACTTGGTAGACAAAATGAAGAAATTTATTTTCTTATGAGATTTTAATAGGAATGCATTATATGGTCACGGTACAAAAAATTAATGTTACAGTGATAAATCACTGTATCCCTGATGAAATCTACTAAAATTAATTCATTGGTTAATTCATCAGTCCCTATTTAAGGACAATGTTATTTAAAAATGTAAATCCACAGGTCCCCAAGGACAACAGACGCCTCCATATTGGAGAGGCCCTACGTCCAAAAGCCCAAGTAACCTTTTTTAGAGATTTTCACCAAACTTAACTATGCAGGACTCATGTTATAGTAGACAACCTGTACTTATTTGTACTTATTTGGTACTTATTTGTTTATTTATATAAATGCAGATAGGAGTCAAATACCATGCACTACCGCTGACAGTAAAGGGATTCAAAAAATGTACCTGGCAAAGACTACCGTCAAGGCAAGTGCAATAATATATATTGTTGTTATAGTTATTGTTTGTAATAGGTGACGTCCAGATTTGAACTGTCCCCGGTTAAGGATAGTGTTGTATTATTTTGAAAATATGTATATCCACAGGTTCCCAAGGAATCCAGACGCCTCCATATCGGAGAGGTCCTCCATCCAAAAGCCCAAGTGCCAGCTGCAGTGCAGCAGAGAGTCCCACATGTAAAAAAAAAAAAAAAATAAAATAATTTGAAAACTGCATAAGACTTAACGTTACAGAAATCATGTAGTGGTTATAAGTCGACAACCTGTACTTATTTGTTTGCTGATATTTATGCAGATAAGACTCGGATGCCATACGCTACCCAAGTGAAAACTTGTCCCTGGCAAAGACCACCATCAAAGTTGAGTGCAATTTTACTCTTAAATGGTAACGCTGCCATCACAATATTTTTCAGGTCACATCCAGATTTGAACAGTCCTTAATTAAGGCCGGTCTTGTAGTATTGTAAAAATTATGTATAGTCACAGATTCTCCAGGCCTCCAGACACCTCATTATTAAATTGGTCAGCTGTTTAAAAGTCCAACTGTAACCGTTTATATCAGTGGAGGCTTTAACATGTAAACCCACATGTTTGCTGGATTTGTAATTGTTTTATGCTTGATCTCATATTTTTAATTGTCCTGTATGTTGTCAGAGGTTGGTAGTCAGTCCCCATAGTTTGGAGATGAGAAGACAACACCTGTATCACCACCTAATCGTGGGAGAGTCAATTTAAGAAGTAATTGTAATTTTGGGGTTTTTACTGACATGTCCACATTGGTTAATTATTTTTATTTGCATTTGTTGAATCCTTCGCCCATGATGGGCTCACCATGCCAAAGTGTCAGCCCAATGGTGGACGACCCAAAAACTAAATATTTTTCAGTATGAAGTGCACTTAAAACATTGTATTTTTTTAGTTTTCATGTGATTTCAGAGATGTTTGAATAATTAATCTTTGAACGGCCTGAGCAAGATCACCCTCAAAGCTGCACAATATCTACATACCAGGTGCTGTTAACATGGTGCATCCTGCTGAAAGCTACTCACACGAGAGATCAGCTTGCTCAGGCTGTTCAAACGGTGTGCACATGCACCTGCAGGCTAAGAGCTAGAGTCAATTTTTCACCTGAACATGGAGGAAATGTCATCTTTTTAACTTAATTCTGCATATCCCTTCAGGAAATATGGTTTATGGCAAAAGCGTATGGAGATTCTTTTAAGGATTTTGATTTTTGTCAAAGTATCAATCATTGCCTCCCCCAATGTGTCTGCAATGGATCCACCTGCTGCGATATTCCAAGAAGTAAGTGCCAATCTTGTGCCTTCAACTCAACAATGTTCAGTTCTGTCAAATTTCATGTTTACTCAATTGTAAAAGGATCAAAGTCTGAATGTTATGACAAAAAATACTATATTAATTAGGGCTACCCCCTAATAGTCTAACCGTAATTCGATGTGAAAGCCTTTTAATCGTTCAATTAAATATAAATATGCAACAAATAGTCGACTAATGCCTTGAAATGGTGACTACTATTTGACTAAGGAAATCTTTGGTTGGGGCAGCACTATTTATACAACTGTCATTACCAGCAGACTTTGTTTTTCGAAGCAGTACACTGTAATTACTGTTTCAATTTAATTCCCAGTTATGATATTTTGGATGGTGAACCCTGTTTTCAAAAACACAAGTAGATGTCGTTAAATGTCTTGTTTTATCCAGAACACAGAGAAATGCAATTTACTATCACAAGAGGACTAAAGAGACTAGAAAATATTCACATTTGAGAAGCTAATATCCTTATCAAAATAGTTGGCACTAAATTTGATATTAGGTTAATAATCAATTATTCAATTAATCATTGCATCTCTAGTGATAACTCAAACCATACAGACAGTAAAAACACTCAAATGGACTGTTTCACTGATGCTCTGTTGCTAGGGCAACAGCTTTGGTCCCTGTGCACTTCCTGTCAGTTACTGCATTAACAAACATTACATGGATATATACTGTATATGTATATATATATATTTTCTTTCCTTGTTCAGGCACTATTTTCAACACTTCTACAACAGATCATTTGTTAACCTATAATGATAGGATACTTGCAGCTTTATATCAAGGGGAAGAAATTGTCTCGTGAAATTGTTATATTATTTATTATACCTACTTATACCTACGTATTTCCACAGCAGCTGGGGTGCTGTGTGTTGCTGCCTTTCTTGCCACAAGGTGGAGTCTGGTTTGAGTTACCTCCCTTTTTGAAACAGACTAAATTTTCACTAAACCTGCTTTGTGAAACGGACCCTGGTGATTTGCTGAACGATCGAGACGTCGCTACAGCTGGATTGGCTGAGCAAGGGGCTCGACCTTCAAGTGGCAACAGTCACCTGGGTAACGAGCGTGACGTCACCGCTGCCGGATTGGTTGAGCGAGGGGCTCGGCCTTCATAATGCCGGCCACACGGAAGCAGCCTCCTCTCTCGTACATAATTACGAGATCCTGATCCTGATCCTGATATAAGATCAGGAAAGGTGTCACTGTGGCCACTGCTTCGCTCAGAACCACATACTACACATCCACCAAGGGGGTTCAGAGCTACTGTAACCAGCTGCCATTCGGGTGGTGCCATCTTGACTATATCCCATATCTTTATTATAATGTGTACATATTGTAAAGTACGACGGAGCATTACACTCAGCAAGGACAACAGTGCGCACTGTATATATTTTGATCTATTTTATACTTCAGATTTATATTGTTTGGCATGAATTGGCGACAGAAAAGAACGAATTTCATTCTGCAGGGAAACGCGTGTCCTTACTGTGCATGTTGGATCTTGAATCTGTTTAATGAAGACGCTGTGTGCGCTCAGAGCTGTGGCACAAGTTACGCACTGAAATCTGGCGGCAGAAAAATAATAATGAGACGAAAAAAAAGTAATATATATATATATATATATATATTATATATATATATGTATGTATATATATATATATATATGTATTATATATATATATATATATATGTATTATATAATATGTATATGTATATGTATGTATATATATATATGTATATGTAGTATATATATATACGTATATATGTATATGTATATATACATATACATATATATATATATATATATAATATATATATATACATATACATATATATAATATAATATATATATATATATATGTATATGTATATATAGGCCCACAATAGCGATGCTACGTGTCACACGTCGGTAACACGACGCGCTGTTGCTTCACGAGCTGACACTTTTGACCCCTGCGCTCACACGACGTGTAACGCACGCACTTCTAATAACCACACGTTTAGGCGTGTACAGGCATTGCACGCGCAAAGCACGCGAAACAAGTACACGGTGATGGTTGCACAGGTAATATACACGTATCAAGTACACGGTGAATGCAGTGTGTGCATGTTCGCTGATACGTTTCACCCCTCATAGTGTGTGTGTGTGTGTGTGTGTGTGTGTGTGTGTGTGTGTGTGTTGGGGGCGGGGTGTCAGGGGTATAGTAATAATATAATAGAGCCCTTTTCCTGCTTTTGACATCAGTCTGGTCATAAAGGCGATGGGTCTCCAAAATGAGGTAACCTCAGCCCAGGCCTCAAAAAAATGGGAGAATTTGAAGAAAAGATATAGGGTAAAAAGAGCATTATCTTGTGTTATCTGGTGAATGGGCCCCTGGATCACATGTATTTTTGTATTTGGGTTTTTTCCTTTACATTGGTGCTGAAGCTTCAAGAATTATCTGGCTAAGGTTTCATCATAATATGAAATGTGTGAACTGACCCTTGTCTTTCTTTACACAGGACCTGATATTACCACGAACAGGGTCAGGGAGAGCACATAGCATTTCATTTTTCAGTGACAATGGATGCATTTTTTTATTTTTGCAGTTGTATTAATGTGAAATAAAGAGTGCTTTGCATCCATCTCAGTGCAGTGTCCCTTGAATTGCAAAACAAGTGTGTTGAAATGTAATTCTTGCGTATTCAAAAACTTCACAGAATGTAGTTATGTGATAATTCAGAGTTTTATTATACACAAAAAACAAAGTAACAAGGTAAACTGAAAAAGGGGATTTCCCACACTCCAACATTAAAGTAAACAATCTTGTTACTTTAAAATCAACATGACTCAAATTTGATCAGCTATTTTAGCTATGTAACCATTAATCAACAAAAAACCCATTAACCAAAAAAACAACAACAAAAAAAAAAAGAATCAGTCCATGGTGTAGTCATGATCTACTAAGGTTGGGGTGCTGACACCTGGGCACACAGCCTGGCTCTGATGTTGTCCCCACTGCTTTCTTCCATTTGGTGTTGTCAGCTGGAGCAGGGGGATCTGGGTCTTCAGGCTGCAGCTCCTCTTCTTCCATCACATCTCCGTGCGCCAGGCAGATGTTGTGGAGGAACGCACAGGCCAGGGCAACCTCAGACACAAAATGTGGCCTCACCTCCAGGGCCTTGAACAATGTGGCCCGCCACCGTGCCTTCATGAGGCCAAAGCTCCTCTCGATGATGGACCGAGGCCTGCCATGCACTTTGTTGAAGCACTCCACCATTACCCCTGGTAGTGGTCTTCTGAATGGTGTGACGATTGCGATGGGCTGCTCTATGCAGAGATACCCCCCATCTCCCACAAGAAAATAACCAGGTGGGGGGTAAAGGGACCTGAAGTACACAGGGCTGTTCCTTATAACTTTCGTGTTGTGTGCCAACCCTGCATAGCCAACAAAAATGTCCATGAATCTCCCTGAGGAGTCACAGATGGCCTGCATTTGGATGGAATAGTACCCCTTGTAATTGTACCCTTGTTTCTTGAGAGTGGCTTGATCCAAATGTGGCATCCATCTATGGCCCCCACTGCCTTGGTGAATGCCAACTGCCCAAATCCTTGGCCAACTTCCTCCAAGGTGTTACAGGCAGGGAAGATGATGACCTTGCATTGCAGATCTCCTTTGCAATTCTGTGTACCACTCTGAATACAGTGGTTTTTGGCACATCAAATGCCCTTGCCGTTACCCTATAAAAGAACCCATGGGTAAATCAGAAGACAAAAATCAGGGCCTCCAAATGATGCCCCCAGCCATGGTCCCTCTCCTGGGAGACGATGGTGAGTAGGCCAGTGAAGGCCTGCCTTGACAGCCTGAAGTCAGCCTTCATGTCCCTTTCTGAATGCATGTACACTCTCAGGACTGGGACTCAGTCACTCAAGTATTAAGCCTGGTATACTGCCTAGATAAACAATCAAACATTACATTAATAAGGATTTAAGATGGTACATAAACACACATGAAGTCAGAGGCATACCAGTGGTTATATTCCACACACAAAGAATATATATATGGGGCATTCTACCGATTGTGTGCAAAGTGCTGTCCCTTAACAAAAAAACAACAAAAATAATAAATTAAGCATTCAGACATAGATATTTACAAAGATTATGTTATGACCTATTTAAACCCAGGACATTAAATGAAAAAGTGATAAGCTAAATAAATACAAAATCACCATTTATAGGGTACTTTCTGTAGCTGTCCCCAGCCCTGACCTCTAAGATTCAATTCATGTAAATAACACTTAAAACATTTTTCATATTTTTTTTTCAAAACTGTAATTTAAAACATCTCTGTGGTTAAGTTTAAACATGTTCAGTTTATTAGCACTTTGACAACACGCTGTTTTCTGTATGGAGCACGCACATTTAGTTTACATTGTTTGTGAGGCTACGCTACAGTAGGTTAATGTTAGCCATTAGCGACTGGATGCTGTGTTGTCATATATAACGTTATGACACATGCTATATCACAGTTCCATGAATTGTTTGTGTATATTGCCAGAATTGTTTGTGGATATTGCAAGACCGCCACTACAGAGCTTACCAGATGATGCAGCCTTAAGGCCCAAACATACTCGGGCGGAACATACGTGGAGCGGAGTCTGCTCCACGCACCAGTGTCACACAAAAGACTGCTTGGCATGTATTTTTCACATCGCGGGGATTTTTCACAGACATTTTTACAGGAAACTACAACGCGGAAGTGCGCTCGATTATGGAAGCTAGTGATGGCCGAATGAAGCCTCATGAATCATTTTCTTTATTTTCTGAGCCCACTAGATGGCGCTTTCTGTTCAACAAAAGGTTTAAAGCAATACTTAAGAACTTTCAGTTTTGGTTGATTTTAGCGGCGCCAGTGGACCAAAGCGGTAGTGTTTTGCCTGAAGGAAGACCACATTTCCCATGAGGACCAGCGCATAGCGTCGTAAAATCCCTGATCTCCCGGTCGCCTGCAGTTAGTTTGAAACAATACATTTCTGTTTCCAGTGTCTGTGTGAAGGATGAATAGCAATAATGTAATGAATCTAATTGTGGCTAAACAATATCATATGACAATGCTGAAAATAAGAAACGTTTAACTTTGGTTTAGTACCTTATTCCGCCACCGCCCCCGCCCCCCCACCCCCCGACTCGTCAGCGGTGAGCGGCTGACGAGTTTGGAGTCATCTGGAGAGTCATGCCGCTCTTCGTCCTCCACAACACTCAGAGAATGCATGCTGCAGATAGAGTAGATTGTAAGATTCTGCTCTAGCGCCTTCTTCCAGGTTCTCCGGTTCTCCCCTGAGTCAAAACAGAAAATAGGACATGTTGAAAAATACTAAACGTTGCCCAAAACAAACAAATGCAGGCCCTGGGAAACACAAAGTACCTAACATGATCCCACTCTTCTGTAAAGCTGGAAACTATAGGCTGTAGCAGTTGGAGGTGTTGCTTGTGGGGAGTAGACGTTACTTGCTTCTTTTGATAGCTGTAGAGAAATAACATAAGAAATTTATATGGATCAAGAGTAATGCAAGAGAAACACAAAAGTATACACACTGGAAATAAAGGCACTATACAAACATCACACAATGTAATAAAATGCATCATCTATGTTATACTAGAGAATTATAAGCTAAGAATAACAATAATTATTATACAACATCAAATATAAAAAGACAATAACATGAAAAAAATAAATATGGAACAACACCGTACACCTTACACAACATAATGTCCAATAGACACATAACAATAACAAAAATATCTTGTTATCAGACTGACTTGAAGATGTCAAGTTTACTGGCTAACTGAGATTGTAACCTTCAAAGTTAGGTGCTTGGTGCTACTGAAGTGAGCTACACACAGACCCTTCAGGGCTGACTAAATAAACGTTACATGTAGAATTTTAAACATGCAACAATCCCTGTAGTTTTAGCTACACTCAGCACAAGGTGCTATTGATAAGCAGGACTATGAAAAGTCATAACTCAATGCACATTGCACACGGGTTTTGTTTTACCGATTATTTATAGCAAGCAACACGGGTTGACTTCTTTTGCAATCACTGTAGTCAACTCAACAAAAACACGACAAGAATCCCGTTTTTCTCTGAAACTATTACATAACAATCATCAGAAACTACTGTCACGTACATACAAACTGACATGATAACACCACAGTGATTCAGTATGACTGATCTTTCCACAATAGGAACCTACATATTTTACTCAAACTCTATATTTGCGGTTTGTCATCGCGTTGCTTTTTCTTTATACAGTACTTTTGAGCTTGTTGCGTGGCTGGTCGTGTCAGTGTGGAACTATTTATTGCTACCACACATATTTCCGATAGCTAACATCAGCATTATCATTTTGATTTGAGCATTAAAAGCTACTTACTAGTCCAGCAGGAACAGAGCCAAGGCAGCATCGGTCGGAAATCCCTCCTCGTCTTTGAGCTCACGCCAGCGAGTGAAAGCCGGGCCAATGTTGATCCTTGACTGTCCTTTTATCCGGGTAGCCTCCCTTTTTCTTTTTTTTTTGTCTCCTCAGACAAAACTTTTCGTTTCTTTGGTTGTTTTGCAGCTTCTGCCATGATAGCAGTAATTGCGCGTAAGCGTTCGCATCGACTTCCGTCTTTGTAACGAATGGGGAAAGGGGGAAGTGACGTATGCCGTAAAGCAGTCAACACATTTGTAGTTTTTTGTGTGGCACCCTCCTCGAAGTTGCTTAGTGCCAGTGAAAGCAATACAGACCCCCTCAGGCCATGACAGAGGTGTCATTCAACTAGTTGTAAGTCGATGTATCATCACAAAAGTTATGAAAATATTTTATGAAGGTTGAAAAGTTACTTAGTGTTAGTTTAAAACACTCTGAATTGCCATTCTTTGAGCCTCTCTCTTTAAAACAAGACTGCCATCTACTGGGCTTAGAAAATAAAGAAAATGCTTCACGAGGCTTCATGAGGTCATCACTAATGGAAGCTCGAATTCCGAATCCCGAGTCTGTGAACACCTTTAGCCTCCCTGTCTGCTCTATATAGTATTAGCCCCGTTAGCTCAACACCAGAATCTGATATGTTACCATTCATCCATGTCTCAGTGAACACAAGGATGCAGCAGTCCCTCACTCTTTGGTGAGTGGACCTCCACAGTCCAATGTAATCCATTTTTGTGTCCAGCAAGCTACGTTCGCCAGAAGGACGCTGAGAACAGCTGGTTTGATGGGGTTAGCTCTGGGAGCTAACCTCTCCACGCCTCCCCCGCTTCCACTTCCAGTCACAGTGCTGCTGGAGTCTCCCCATCGGGACAGCTCCAGGCGAAACCACAGTCATCTCAGGGCTAGCTCGACGTAGCAGACCAAGCTTGCTACACATCCTGGGGGTGTTATGCAAGCAGTTACGCCAGTCAGAGGCCTCCACACAGGGAAGACAGACAGGACAGGAGAAAACTCCAGCCAATCATTGTATTCGGTCCGAATGCAATGATTGGTCTGAGTTTTCTTAGAACCATATAAGAATGGTATTATTATGAGTTTTTATTTCTGGTGGAATTCACTTACATTTTAGTGTGCCATCAGCTTATTAATAGCATTTTAACCTAAACAAAAGAAAAATGTAAAATTTCCAGAAAGGTAAGTGTTGCTTTAAGGGCCCTATAACTCTGATATGATCTTTTTTTAACTTTGAACCTGTGTTTTTGTGCTTTGACTGCTTGGTCCGCGACAGAGGCTGAGCTGTGGAGATGGTGCAGCTTTGTAGGCTCCAGGAATATCTGTGTAGACTTGGTCGAGGAGGTTGTTGTCTCTGGTCAGGAAGTAGACGTTTTTATGCAACTTCAGATGTTTGTGGTTGAAGTCTCCTGCTACTATCACAGCACCCTGTTGATGTGCATTCAGCTGGTTGTTGATGGCGCTGTGCAGCTCTTCCATGGCTATGTTAGTATTAGCCTGTGGTGGTGTGTAAACAACTGTGATAGAGATAGCGGAAAACTCTCTTGGCACATAAAATGGCCTGCATTTCACAGCCAGGTATTCCAGGTCCAGAGAACAGTGTGTCCCAGCAATGTCCATAGCTGTACACCAGTTGTTATGGATGTAGACGCCAACACCTTCGCCTTTGTTCTTACCGGATACAGCTGTTCTGTCCCTTCACTAGACGGAGTAACTTGGAAGGCTTGGAAGGGCTTGTCTGTGCAGGTTAGCTCTTAGCCTAGCCTGTAGGCCGCTCCTCTTAGCCCGCTTTTGTTTCCTCTCCCTACTCCACATTCGATGTGTCTTAAACGGTGTGGTGATAACTTGCCCTCCAATATCAAGGAGTTCGGCTCGCCCATACTTTATGTGAGCATCGGTGCTTGAAAAAGTTCTGAGAGCACCAAGCTGCTGTGTCTATGCGTACCATCATCTTATATATTTTAATGGAGATGATTTGCTCCAAACATTTTAAAATTTTAAGAATTGTTCTGCTGCTTTAAACACTAGAAGCATATGTGTTAAAATTGGACCATAAGATGAACCAAAATTTCTGGTAGATACACCTGTATGAGAAAATTCTTTCACCTTATTGTATTATTAACTGTTGTTCTATATTTTTATGCTTACTATAAATACCCATTGATATCGTTTGTAGTTTGGACATGTCCATCCCTCATCTGACTTTTTGAATTGAAGGGCTGTCCACCTTATATTGGGTTGTTTACTGTAATAATAAGTCCAATGTTCCTTTTATTTTCAAAGAGGATATATTTCAAATTTTTATATGGTTTCCAGATTTTTTTGTGTACATCTCTGGTTTATATTTAGAATTCCTGGCTTTTGCAGTACTTGTTTTTCATCATGCACCAAAATACCAAGACAAATCTTTGTATGTGAAGACCTACTTTACAATTAACCTGTTTCTGATTCTGATTCCAAAAGGAAAAAGAGGAAAGCAGGAAGCAGAGGAATCAAGAGAAAGACAGAGAGGAAGGAAGGACAGATAAGATGAAGGTGAATTGGAGAGGAGAATAAAACGAGAGTCAGGGTAGTGTGGGGGCCAATGTCTGAAAATAGACCCAACAGAGACAAAATAAAAAAGCACCACCATCACTACTGCAGCGGAGCGGCACAGTCTGCAAATTCCCTTATAGATATTTTATGGAGCGGAAAACATTCAATGCACCCTCACTGGTTCTGGTCAGAACTGAGATGGAAAAAAGAGCAAAAAGAAAGGAGAGAGGGAGAGGGAGAGGAAGGTGAATCGGGCTGCAGTTATTCTTATGCAATGGAATTTTAATGAGGGGCAGTAGACATTGACTCAGTCAACTCAAAATACCATAAAGTATATATGACTGCAGTTGTGTCATTATGCTGTCAGGTTGGAAATGTTTTGGTTGAAGAGAAGCATAATGACATCACTTAAATGGTGTGCAGAGAACAGTGATAGGCAAAAGTCATTCAAAATATGAGCTGTCAAAGTGAAAATGAGCATGAATAAGGGTTTTTTTGAGAGGTTAACTGGTTACAAATGTGAAGCTTCTGTCAGGCCTTGCCACATAAACCACTGCATGAGTGCCCTCTCCAGAAAAACAGCATTCCAGCCTGTTCTCATTCTCAACTCATCAAACACTGCCGCTTTGTCAATGATCTCTGCATCAGATGCCGACATCGAGTGTTGGGATTCACCGGACCGCAGATGATTTGTCATTTGTGAAAATCTAAACTGGACATGTGAAGGCTTCTTCTCTTGCCATCTGAAATGGTTCTTTGTCCCTCAAACAAGGAACAGTTATGTGGCCCTTATCTCCACAGGATGCCTCATGGTCACACCCAAGGGAGAGACCAGTCATGAAACTTGATTAGACAGTATCTTTACAGTGTCATGTGATTCTGTGATGTCACCAGGCAAACTGTAGGAAAAAGGTCTTCTCCCTTAGACAGTCTTCCTCTTTCCTCCTGGGCCCTTGACCTGCCCAGAAATTCTCTTCTCTGCACAGCTGCTGACCAGCTCCAAAGCCCTTGCCGCTAAACCACCGAAGGGGTCAATTGCTCACAGACTCTCTTTAACCTGAATGACTTGCCCTCACTCACGGCAGGAGCATACCTGAAACAGAGAAGTTAGTGTGCAAAAACAAGGTTCGCAACTAACTTTCCAGCAACAAGGTGAACCAAGTTGAGTTAGCACCCTAATGTCTAACTCTGCATGGACCCAAAGCAACCAGCTTCCTTGAATCTGCACCGTCAGAACAAGGACACAACAAAGACTGCATGTGGAACCACAGCTCTTTCCAGCTTTCCTCTGCTGGCTAACAAAAGCAGCACGCCTCAAACCAACTCTTCCCTCCATCCATTCAAGGATTGGTAACGTAACAATTTGGCATAGCTTTATCACAGCTGTACAGACTAAGCAAGACTGTTTAGATTGTTAAATGTGAGTTAATGCTGTTTACTGAGTTACTGTTGTGTTTGTTGCGGTTAGATTATTGGTTAGTTGGCTTTGCTAAGTGATGTTAGTTAGATGTTAGTCTGGCTATCGTTTTTTTTCTTTTCTTTTTGGGAATGGTGCCCCACAAGGTGATTTAATGTAAATCAAGTCACATTACTTAACATAACTAATAATTATTATTAATAATTATCAATTATTTCAGAAAGCCAATTTGATCAGGCCCATGTTAAGGCTTAAGTCCCAACAAATGGTGTGGCCATGTAAAATATAGCACTGGTGCATGGATCACAACATTTGAGTGTCCCCACATGACACATAGTATTGTTATAGATTTCCAACAAATAGTATCCCCACTTTTTATAATACTAATATTCAGTGGATTCCCTACATTTTTGGTGTTGCTGTGTGAGGCCCAGTATTGTTCCCTACAAGAGGCACCTTTTACAGTGATGTGATACGCAATAGGTGGTGGCAGCTGTTGCAGCGTGCAACAACCAAACTCATCAAGTACTGCTGCTTTGTCAGTGGACATTCCTGTGAGATACTGACACACTAAGGCACCCTTTGCAATGTTAAGAAATGCACCAGTAATGGGCAGTTTGTACTGCCGCCAACTACCATAGTATAAACAGCAAGTAAGTCACAAAGGCCAACCCCACATCCACGTCGTGAGAGGCGGAAACAGATAAAGTATGGGATTGCCAGGCAGTATGGCGGGTTTTTTCATTTGCTTAGTGGATAACAAACAATTACAGAAACATTCATGACAAACAGTCAGCAAGGTTTGGAAGTGGAAGGTGTCTCCCCCGAGACAAGCATGACGCTGGATAACCCAAGATGAAAGGAAGTTGTTCAGCTGACCCCCCATCTTACAACCAAACACACCACAAAGATTGGCTCCTGGAACATCTGCACAATGTATCAAGCCGGTAAAGCATCCCAGATAACAGCTAAAATTCGTACGAACAATTCACCGATTTCTGCACATTCCATAACTTAGTCATAGAGTACACAAAGTCACAGAGGAGCCAATGCAGCAACAGATCATCACCTCCTAATAGGATCACTCTGCCTAAAACTCAAGAAAATCACAAACACATCAACAAAAATCAGCACAAGATACAATGTCAGCCTTCTCCAAGACCAGAACACCAGAGGGTAATGCCAAATCAGCCTTTCTAACTGTCTTCTCCCCTTGGTCCAACTAGAAGAACAAAACCAAACCATGGACCAGAAATGGCAAAACATGAAGAGGGCATGGATAGAGGTATGCGAAGACATATGCAGGAAGAAGACAAGACAATACAAAGGGTGGATACCAGGAAAAACATTAGAGAAAATACAGACACGCAAACAGATCAAGAACAGTCTCAACAACAGCCGCACCAGAACAGTGAAAGCAAAAGCACAACAGGAATAGACGATAGCAAACAAACAAGTAAAAAGAGCGTTAGGAAGGACAAAAAAACAATTCATCAACAACCTAGCATCACAAGCAAAGGAAGGAGCAGCTCAACACAATATGAAGGAACTACACAACACCACACGGAAACTGGCAGGCAAACGAAAAGTCCCAGACAGACCAATACTAGACAAAGAGGGAACAATGCTCACAAAACAAGACCAGATGAAGAGATGGGCTGAACATTTC
The DNA here is from genome assembly GCA_026686955.1 of Epinephelus cyanopodus. Classification (NCBI taxonomy): domain Eukaryota; kingdom Metazoa; phylum Chordata; class Actinopteri; order Perciformes; family Serranidae; genus Epinephelus; species Epinephelus cyanopodus. Next base: position 40,521,381 of record CM048920.1, read on the forward strand.
AAGGACTTACAGAACCAGCCAATACCCCCCCCCCCCCCCCCCTTCAGTCTAGACAGAAACATTTTGTGGAAACTCAGTGGCACATTACAGTATTCCAAATAAGTTCATAACCATTATACAACAGTTTTACCTACAATCATCCTGCAGAGTCATACACAGCAGCTTCACTGTACATACAGGAGTCCGACAGGGCTGCTTACTGTCTCCCTTTCTCCTCCTCTTGGCAGTTGATTGGATTATGAAGACCACCACAGCCAAACAAAATCTGGGCATACAGTGGACAATGTGGTCCCATTTAGAAGACCTGGATTTTGCCGATGACATAGTCCTCCTGTCAAACATTCACACACAGATGAAGACCAAAACAACCAAACTCATCAAAATTGCAGCTTCCACAGGACTCCACATCAATAAGGCAAAAACAAAGGCGCTGACCATCAACCATAAAACAGACAATCCCCTAAACCCAGATGAAGAGGAGCTGGAAGAGGTGGAGGTTTGTTTTTTTGTTTGTTTGTTTTTCCCTGTTAAAGGGTTCTTATCTACTGCGAGGGTCCTAAGGACAGAGGGATGTCGTATGCTGTAAAGCCCTCTAAGGCAAATTGTGATTTGTGATACTGGGCTTTATAAATAAAATTGATTGATTGATACATTTACATACCTGAGAAGCATTGTTTAGAAAAACGGAGGCAGTGACAAAGACATCCAAACAAGAATACAAGAATAGGAAAAGCAAGATCATCCTTTTTCCTTTTTTTTAAGATATCTTCTGGGGCATTTTTTAGCCTTTATTTGACAGGACAGACAAGTGTGAAGGGGGGAGAGAGAGAGGGGGGAGTGACATGCAGCAAAGGGCCACAGGCTGGAGTTGAACCCAGGCGGCAACAGCCTTGTACATGGGGCGCCTGCTCTACCACTAAGCCATATATTAAGACCAATTTGGAACTCAAAGTACGTATCCACAAAAAAACAAACTCCGCATTTTCAATTCAAACATCAAGTCCGTCTTGGTTTAAGGGGGAGAAACATGGAGAACCACAAAAGTCACCACCAACAAACTACAAGCCTTTTTAAACAGATGCTTAAGACACATCCTGGGAATTTACTGGCCAAATACAATAACAAATGAAGAGAAAAGCCTACAGCTGGGGAGATGGGATAGGTTGATTTTACTGAAAAGCAAAGGACACAATTAACAGACAGCCTGTCATTCAAAGAGGCTCGCCCTTAGTTAAACATAACTTTAAGCCTCAATAAAATGTAAATGGTGAGTTATATTAAATTTATCCTTGTGTATTTGACATGAATGTTAAAATTAGGCACAAAGACCAAAACTGTTTTTTGTACCAGGCTGTAAACATGTTTATTTTCGCTGTAATGTTAAGCATTTTAACATGGGGCTCTATGGGGACTGACTGGTTTCTGGAGACAGCCTCAAGTGGCCATTTAAAGAACTTAGGTGTTGGCTTCATTTCTTAGCCCTGGTGGTTACTGCTTGGTTCATAGGATGTGTTGCAGTGAAGTGATGAGTCTTGGACACTTATGCCAAAAACTGGACTCGATTTGCATTGAGCCATTTACCCCTAATTTAGTGATGAGGACAGAGGGAGGCTAGCAGGGAGAATGGATGGACTGAAAAAGGAGTACTTAGTGCAATGATGAAAAATTATAACTCAATTTTTTTGGTGCAATTGTAACAGTGAGTACTTACTATCAGTCAGTTAGTCAATATAATGAAATTGAATTTATCTTGATGCTTCTGTAATGTGCTACTGTGGTGCTTTTACTCTTTATTTGCAGCATTTTAATGTCCATTAAGGATCAAGTTCATCTGTCTAGAACACATTGTGTGTGTTCAGTTGGTGAGTAATGTGGCTTTTAATTACACACTCCCTGCTAAAAGAGAAGCTGTAAAGAAAGTCATCTGAATATACAACCAACAAACAGAAATAATTAAGGGGCCAACTAAACATTGAAAACATACAAAGGACACATTAAACATTGTTTATTATGACTTAGGTTTGGTCTACATGTGTCGATGCTATATGTTTGTGATTATGGAAAAAATGCATGACTGAATAAACTTTGATGTCTTCTTGTTAGACAAACACTTAAACCTGAAAGTGAGATCTACTAATAGTCAATGTAAGTTGAATGTGAGGGGGGAATTTGGTTGTTTTATTTCCACTTTTGCTCAGGTTATGTGCTGCAAAACAGGCATTTGTATGAAAAGTTCAAATGGCCTGGAGACACAGACATCCACAAATCCAACTGTTTATTATATGTGTTGCCCTAATGAGTGATTAAACAAAAATTTAAACACAACACTTCTGTTTGTGTTCCTTTTTTTACAAGTTGAATTCAAAGATCTAAGATTTTCATATTTCTGTCAAATTATGGTAAAAAAAATTAGTTACAATCTTTGTTAGTACCTCTCCTTTTCAAAGATAATCCATCCACCTGACAGGTGTGGCATATCAAGATGCTGATTCAACAGCATCATTACCACACAGGTGTGCCTTGGGATGATCACAATAAATCAACACAATAAAATGTGCAGTTTGATCACAAAATGACACAAGTTTTGAGGGAGCTGACTGCTGACTGCAGGAATGCCCACTAGAGTAGTTGCTAATGAACTGAGTGTTCATTAAATACCATAAGCCATTGTCAGTGTTGTTTTCCTGAATTTGGCAGTACATCCATGCAGTCTTAAAACCGCAGAAGTTGGTTAAGATAGAAATACTGCTGCAGGGTCAGTTTAGGATCAGAGCTGTTGCCTACGGACTAAATGTTCATTTCACAACCATAAGATGTTTCCATTGTCGTTTCCCTGAATCTGGCAGTACATCCAACCAGGGTCTGTGATGATGACCTACTCTCAGGTCAAGACCCTGCTGAGAAGGACAAGTATGCAGATGAACTTTCCTGAGACAATTTCTGATGGCTTACGCAGAAACTCTTCCTTTGTGCAAACCACTTGTTGAATCAAGTGTTCTGGTGGCTGATCTGAGATGATCTTACAGTTGAAGACACTGGATGTGGAGGTCCTGAGCTGCTGTGACTACATGTGGTCTTGGGATGTAAGGCTGTCTGGATGCCAAATTCACAGAAAGGAGAGACGAGTTATAGCAGTGAAATGAACATTCAATTCATGGACAACAGCTCTGGTGGACATTCCTGCAGTCAGCATGCCAATGGCACCCTCCCTCAAACCTTGGGACATCTGTGGCATTGTGTTGTGTGATCAAACTGCACCTATTATTGTGACTGTCCCAAGGTACCTGTGTAGTAACAGCAGGTTCGCCTGCAGGTAGTATTTTACGCACAGGAAATATGGGCGTTCTCACAGGAGAGACTGCACATGGAACAATCACGCCCACTTTCAACAGATCATCAAACACAGGTGTAATGCCTTCAACTGCTTCACGTCTTAGAGGATATTGATTACAACAGGGTCTGTAGTCTGATTTAGATGTTATCAGGCTCGCAGTTTTTGATCAGACCGACATCATGTTTACTTTTGGCCCAGAGATACTGTTAGCGGGAACCTGCTGTAGCTCTGGGATGTCTACAATGGATTTAACCATTGCACATGTCAGTATCAGAAACACGACTGAACGGAAAGTCTCAATGGCACAATTTAGTTTCTTTCTGTACACCCTCATTCCTTCATTAAAGTCGACATGAGGATCAGTTGTAGACTTCCAGCATGAAGTGGCATTCAGCGCCCGCACTGACAGACCCAGGTCTGCGCGGTTGGGATTTACCAGTGAGATGTGTGCATCAGAGTTTTGTGACAAAATCAACTCATACAATTGATCAGGAAGTTTCACCAAGATAGCATTAATGTCATTCCAATACAACCAATATAGCTGTAACCAATCCTTTTCCTGTCCTGTATTACACCATAATCACGGTCAGTGTGTTACATAGGGACCATGTATGCTGTCTCAAAACAGAGGGAGGGAGATCTGTCTTCTACTTGCACACAAACTGTCCCTCAACATGTTGGAAAAAACAGAACTTTCATTCATTTCAAACACTCTCCTCACCTGAATACCATCAGGTGTGCAAATCAAAACAATTCCAGAAATACACATGAGGTCTTGTCCCATCAGATTGATAGGGTATCAGTCAGAATATAAGTGTGTAGGTAAGTGTTTGAAAGACTTCCCCGTCTCAGAATCAAAACAAATTAGCGGAGCAGTGTATTTTTCAATAATTGCTACTCCTGCAACCCCAACTGTTTTCTGATATCTCCCACTCAGTTTAGGTTTAGCACTTGGATGAAAATCATAACTTCTTACGAATGATTCTGTGGCCCCGGAATCCACCAAGAAAGAGAGTTCAACACCTTTGACTGACAGTGTGTATCGAGGCATCTGTTTGTATGCCTCCGCTGAAAAATCAGCCAGCATATTGCTCTGCTCACTCTCTCTCTGTTTAGATTTAAGGTGCAGAATCACATCAGAAAGAAGCTCATACTCTGCATCAGTCATGATGTGTATGTTGTGTTTCTGTATTTGTGTTAGTGTCAGTGTTCTCACATGTCTGCGTTGGTTGGTTTTCCAGGTCAGTGTTGTTACCAGATTCGTCCGTCCTAATGCTCTCAACATATAGTCAATCTGACTCATCTGCTCCATCTTTTTTCTTGTTGGTCACAGAGACCAAAGTTTTTGGTGAGAGAGCAGTGGGGGAGGCAATGGGCACACAGTGAATAAGAAACAAATTGCCCATGGTTGCTCTCCTATGGGGCTTTCTAGAAAAGTAAGAGGTGCCCTGGCCCTGAGGCTGCCTATGTGGTCTGCAATTTATGACAGGGATGGAGCAAACAGGAGAACATTTTTGGCATGCCTGGGTTTCCATACATGAGGGGCTTGCTGCACATTCAGCAGACAGTGGTGAGAGAGCTGGAGCAGTAGTTTTGAGTGGGCTGGGAAGAATGTAGGCAGCAGTATACAGGTCAATTTTAGAATTGGTGTGCAAATGAAGACGAGGAAATCCAGTTTTATTTGGCGAAGCTACAGTAACAGTGGCATGGCGTCAGACTGGTCGGGATTAAACCAGAGAATATGCAAATTTTGCCAAGGCTTGGAGTTCGAAGTGCTCCTGGAGCTGAATTGATTGCTTGCACCTGATGTCATGTACAATCACGGTGTGGGCAGATGGATGATTGTCAATGATAGCAGGAATATGAATGAGAATATCAAGGACTTTTGCACCTGAGAATGAGTATGTACTGCAATTTGGGATAGGGTATGGATGTAACCATGGAATCACCCACGAGGATATATTCTGGAGGTGGAAAGAGGAGGCTACTAACGGCAGGTGAGGGGGACACTCTACAGCGCTTGCGGGAGGGAGAAGTGGCCGGTATTTTGTGGTACTGCTGGAGAAAGAGGTTTGCTTTCGGTGAGAAGAAGGTCCAGTAATCCCACCGCCATTCTGCATGACCGAGGACCAAGAAGATGACCTGAACCGGAGCTGCGTGGGAGTTAGTGGTGGCCCGTCTTCATCCTTACCCAGTCCCTGAAGTGGACCAAAATGATTAAAAAGTTTCAGTGTTTCACTATCCTCTTCACCCAGGAGATTGGGAAAGAGAGGTAAGGACAGCCTCGAACTCTTCAGTATCGTGGTCCAGGAGGTGGAGGGCACTGTGTCCCAGAGGAACGGCACAGGGGCAGGAGGGGGGCTAGGTCCATTCCAGCCAGCCGGAGACGGGAGGTGATCTGGGACTGACGGTGCAGAAGTTCATGGATGAGCTTCTCCAGGGACAGAAGCTCTGATTTAAGACAGGACAGTTCAGCAGAGGCCATCATGGTGAAAGCCAGACCACTTGAGCTACTGGAGCAGGGGTTTTAACCAACTGTCAGGATCTTCCAGCTGGTATTGCTTTCCAGAGATGGCGGCACTGATGAATGTAAGTCCAATATCCACTCACTATTACCAGTTATGCAGCTAATAGTGGTGAAAATGACAGGAGGAATTGATTTCCGAGGTCTCTCTTCCACTGTGATGTAGTCAGTCTGGCGTGAGATGCGGCTGAGAACAGAGAAACAGAGAGGAGACCTCGGCAGCAGTGTTGAATTGTGAAAGATGATTTGTTTCTTTCTTGATTATTGTCTAGTAGCTGTAGCAGTAGGCAGAAACCAACCAGCACAAAATATGGTCTGCGTTCATGGACTGGAAACCAGGAGAGTGCTTTTGGGAGCAACCCTTACCGGCGACAGGCCCAAGGGGCTTGGCTGCGGTGAATCAGCTATGCAGTTTCCCTCATGTGCTTTAGACAGCTCCTTCTGGTTTCATTCAGAATCCTTTTTGGCTTTTGGCTTAAAATACCCGCTTTTGGTGGCACAATCCCAGCAGGAAATGCTGTCAATGGCCAGTATATTGCCAGTAAACTGCCTTCATGTGTGCATCTGTTGTCTCAAAAATATGAATTGCAAAAGAGAGGAGGTGGTGCAGGGCAGCGAACACAAGACACAAGACATGTGCAGCACCAAACCCCATTTCAGATTTAAATGAATTGTCAGAACCACAGTGTGTGAGATCTAAACATTATTTTGAATTGGGTTTTGGTTTTTAATAGTAGTTTAATCTCACAATACTAAGGGTTTTGGGCAAACACTATCTTTGGCTGGCTGTCCATGAGGGAAGCTGGACGCTGCAATCAGCATGCTTGATTGGAGTGCGTTAACTGCAGTGACTCTGACAAGGGATGTTGCTGAGGGAGGGGAAGGGACTCTTGCAGTCTGGCAGAGTTAAAACTCCAATGGTTTTGTCAGGCAAACACACTTTTAATGGAAAATTGATGCCATGGGCCAAATTCAAAATCTAAAATTTTAAATTAGAATCAGAAATAGAAAAACAATTTATTGCGGAAAGGGCACTTATCTCAACAAGTCAAAAGGGCACACTTGGGGTTTATCTGTGCACTTGCCTGTATCCTGCTTTATGTCTACCCCTTACTTCAAGTAATCTCTACATTTATATTATTATTATTAACAACAGATCAGTCTTTGCCTTTGCTTGCATTATGAAATTCCTATCCAGTCTTAAATAGTGCATTTAGTTGTCTTATACATCGAGCTATCTGAATAATTTGCATTCTGAGACAGTGTGCAATTTGTCTTTGATGTTTTATGTTCTATTTAGAATTAAAAAGTTTATTTAAAGATTCCTGAAACAAATAATTTAGACATTTTTAAAAAGAGAGGGGGTGATTTCATTTCTCCAAGCTGTTATAAAGGTGTGTAATAAAGTCTTTAATCAACTTCCGTGATCAGTTTGAGTGTACTTGAAAGTGGTAAGTCTTCATTTAAACCTTTTTCTCTGTCATGACTTTTGGAGTGCTTTGGATTTATTACTTCTGCAAGCTCAGGTAAGAAAAGGATCAGTGACTTAAGGTCACACAAATCTGGCCAGCTGGTATGTCTCTGGCCTTTGATGTTAAAATTGTGGAGAAAGTGAAAAGGGCCAATTATGCTGTAATCCCAGGGAGGCAGTGATGGCAGCAAGTGGCAAGCCAATCAAGTCATTAAGATGATTCGATACAACATAAATACTGGTTAAACACAGACAGGCAGGAGGACACATGGTAAGATGCAGTCTTACCGCAGTGTGTATGAACCTGTGTGTGTGTGTGTGTGTGTGTCACGTAGTGGCTGATGGTGTGATTAATACAGGCCATCAGTTACAGCAGAGGTCTTGCTTCACTGAGCAGCAGAGAGACTTGGCTGGCGATTCTCTGCACTCCTAACACACACACACAAATACACACAGACATGGTAATGCACACATACACAAACACACACACACACACACACCTATCCCATTCATCATCTGAGTTGCAGGAGATCAGGGAGCTGTAAACACTGTGCCTTTCTTTTCTCTTTTCTCTCAACCTGCAAACTCCCACTCTTTCTATCCACTATGCTACACTGCATCTGAAGCCATCAGCTCCACTCACCTCCATTTTTCTCTCTGTCTCTCTCTCTGCTCTCTTCTTAAATCACTTAACTGTACTAAATCAAAAAAGTCCCTCACATCTTTACCTCTTGCTTCATCCACCCTTCACTTTCAGGCCCCTTGCCAGGTGTGGAGTTGGCTTGGGAGTGAGGGTTGAGTAAAAGGATGTGTGAGACATTGAATCTAGATGAAAATCTCGGTTCCACCAGATACAGTAGTGAGCAAAATGAGGCTGTTTATACATCCTTATACAGTCAGTACATTTACGTGACATCAGAGAAAACTGATTTCTTGTGTTAAGGCCCATCCACACCAAGAAAGATAACTGTAACGTTAACTATAACGATAACAATGGCAGCATCCACACCAATGAACGATCAGTGCGGTCGGCAGGGGAGCAGAGTGATGGATAAAATGGATATTGATGACCTGTTATTGCTGTATGTTGTGAAAAAGAAAAAGAAAACCAGAATGGTGTGGGTTCACAAAATCATTCAAAAAAGAGATCAGTTTGGAGAATCCCACACTCTGTTGAGAGAGCTGGCGTATTTTGAAGACAAATTTTATTAATACTTTTGGGTGAGTCAACAACAATTTGATGCTCTCCTGGCAATCATCAAAGTGGACATCACTAAGAAAAAAAAACTTCAGAGACCTCATCAGCGCCGAAGACAGTTTGGCAGTGTGTCTCAGGTATAAAATAGGCTATGTGTTTTTACACGTAATTTACAATCTAATATTATGAGCATTTAATGTTGCAAAGCACAATAGTAAGACTGAGTGACTAGAGTAACGTTAGACCATTTAAAAAGTGTTTCCTAAATGCCGTCAATTAGCTTAAAATTTAGTTTTATTCAACACCAAAAATCATACACTGTACAAACCGTCATGCGATGCTGACCTTTTAATCCAAATGAGTGGATCCTTTGGAAGGGAAAAATGGTAGTGTTGCAAACGTGAAAAAAGTAGATTGAATTATTTTCTTCTACTTGGTATTCTGCTAAATACACAAACATTGCTAGACATTGTAACGTTTTTGACCAGCCTTTCCATTATGCGCTATTTAATGTGACTTGACTCAGCACGTAGGCTACTGACAGATATGCTCAATTAAAGGTATACTACCTCTTGTGGCATAAGTGGGCAGCAACTCTTGTGTCTGAGTGCAGATAACTGGGTCTTTTTTTCTTCACTGCAATCCAGGGACCAAAATTAGCAGCATTTACCAGCTGAATGCTGGTTAAATATGCAAGTGGCTGGTCAATTTGCTTCACTCACCAGCCCCCCCACCAAAACAACAAAAAAAAACAATGGTACTCTATTGAGTGGCTGCCAGCAACTCAGACATTTCGTTGGACAAAAAAAAGTGAATTTCACACACCGCATTCAACAAATTACAGTAATACATTTGGCAGTTCGGTCTTGGCCTTTTGAGCGCAAGTATCAGTCACAGTGGTCACTACAGACCTGAATGTGCAACTCAGTAACCATAAAGAGAGATAACAAAGAAACAGGAAACAGTTAAAATATCTTGTAACTTTCATTTATTTATATTTCATTTTAAATATCACTTTTAACACTGCTAAAACTTCCTCTAGGATTGTGAACCCTGTGTAAGTAGTTTTCCCCTCTCTTCATGGATCTGTAAAGAGCAGGTGGACTCTGATGTTCCCATGAAGAACCTGAAAAAAGAAAAAAAAAAAACATCAATAAAAAAACAGCTATGGTTAGAAAACATTATAAGCACTCCTCCAACATTATTCTGGACAAAAATGTCCCTGAAATTAAGCTAATTGATGGCACCCCCACTGTCATTTCATAAGATTTTAACTTATGCAATTAAGTTATATTTTGTTTAATATTAATTGGCATTATTTTTTAATTCTGTTTAGGTACCTAGCCACAGGGGACTCATTTAAAACAATATATCTGAACTATCGCACTGGAAATTCCACAGTGCCAGAAATCATCCCCGAGGTGTGTGATGCCTTATGGGCAAAGTTGCAGCCTCTCTACATGCCAGCTCCAACAGAGAATGATTGGCTGGAAGTTGCAGCTGGATTCCAGCAAAGATGGCAGTTCCCCAACTGCATCGGCGCCTTGGATGGGAAGCACGTGGTCATCCAGGCACTGTCAAACTCTGGATCCACCTTTTTTAACTATAAAAGGTGGTTTCTCCATTCTGGCCGTGGTTGACCACAGGTACGGCTTCACCATCATAGATGTTGGCTGTCATGGTTCCAGCAGTGATGGCGGTATATTTGCACAAAGTGCCTTAGGCAAAGCCATAAAAAAAAAAAAAAGCCAAAACCACTTCCTGGCTCCTCACAGCCAGCCCCTCATATCATTGTAGCGGATGAAGCTTTTCCTCTCTCACGCAACGTAATGCGCCCCTTCCCTGGAAAGGACCTGGACAAGGCTAGGAGGGTTTACAACTACAGGCTATCAAGAGCAAGGAGGGTGGTAGAGAACTCGATTGGAATACTTGCCGCCAAGTGGGAAGTATATCAAAGAAGGATCCGGTTGCAGCCTTAGAGCGTGGATAAGGTGATCAAGGCCACTTGCGTTCTACATAACTATGTCATTAAAACCTCCAACCCAACTATTCAGCACCAGGCAGAGAGTGTGGCAGTTCCTACAGTGAGTGGAGCAGTTGAGAACCTACCACTGTGTGGGAATCACCCATCCCAGGAGGCATTTTTGATTAGGGAGGCCTACAAAGCCTATTTCATGGCGACCTCTGGAGCAGTGCCATGGTAGTGTGGCAATACCAGTTGAACTGTGAGAGGCAGATCTGGAGAATTAGCACCAACAACGCCACCTTAGGACTTTCACCTGAAGAATCTACTTTTCACTTTAATTTCTCAGAGGGTTTCCCAAAAATCACCCCAAATGAATACAAGCACGATGTAAAAAGTTTAACAAGTATTATTACTCACAATAAAATAATTTCTTTATTAAGTTATTTCTCTTTTAAAAAAAAGTTATAGTTTTTTTATTTCCAAAAGGTACAATATTAATCTGTACCGATGACTCAAAAGTTAAGTTAGAAAGAGAGAGTCAACAACTTTAGCTGTTTTTGAGGTCAACTGCGCAAATAAACTAAAAAGAAAGAAAAGAAACCAAACAAAATATCTATCTACAAAACAACTGCAAACTCAAAGCAAAACGAAACAAAAACAAAAATAAACATGCTACATGCATAAATTTAGCAGGTCCTCAATGCTGTGTTAACTTCCCACCCCCCACTAAGGAGTCATGGTCTGAGGTCAGTCTTGAACTACAGTACACTACTTTAAAAAAGGGCATCTAAACAACGAAGGCAGAGCAGCAGAGCGGCTGTCTAAGTGAGCCAGGCAAAACAAAAAGAAAACAAACTATGGAGGTAAAAGTAAAAGGCAAGGCAGGGCAAAACAGCAGCCTAACGCCAGGCAAACTTTAAAAGAGACACAGAGTGAGCGTTAGTAACCAATACATAAGCTACATAAGCACTATCAGACAAAATAACACTGGGCTTGTGGCACTGTTTACCTGCGTGGTCAGCTGTAGCCTGCACAAATCAATAATGTAGCTGTTGGAGGCTAACGGCAGCAGCGGCGGCTAACCGGAAGGGGTCACACACACACACCTCTGCTCAACACGCCAACCTACAACAGAGAGCTGTCAACATGGCACCTTTTAACATCTTCACAGCATCATGAGACAGCTACACATACCTGGAGAACGAACACACGGCATATACTACGCCGGGAAACCACGGCTCGGCGGAGCTGCACGCAGGCCAGCACTCGCTGCAGCAGGGGAGAGAGGGCGACTAAATGACAGCAGGGGGTATATGAACATGTCCGCATTAGCAGCCAATGACGCGGCTGCATTACAGGTGCCGGCAAGAGGCATGACACACACCAGCCGCAATCGCCATGCCTGCTGCAAAATAAACAGACTCAGGGACACAGAAAAGAAATGCAATATATACATTAAGCACCCGGTTACAGTAGCAGAATGCCTGCTTTGGAGTGGCTCAGTAAATTGTAGTTATTGTTCATGTTATTGAGAAAAGTACTAAGATTTGGAGCCTATCATCATATTTACTTTTGTCGTTAAGCAAAATTTAAAACTTTTTGTTTTACTAGATTAATAGGTTTCTAATCACCTCGGTTTACTAACATTATAAAAATGTCTTAATGCCTTGTTCATTTAGTCAGTTATAGAAACAATAAGAACATTTATGAAATCTTCTAAGTACAAACCTGTTTATTTAACACATTCTTTGGGACCCTAGTGAAAACTGTCCATGCTACTGTCCCAGACAGATGCCTGAGAAGAGTGCATCTGATACATGGTCTCCATTTCAGCTCTATGGACCAGCTCATGGATTTTAAATTTAAGCATGACCCCGGTGTTCTCTGGCATCTTGCACATGGAGGTAGCCATGGATTTAAAAAAATGTGTCGAGCTCATGCTTCTGCTGCTGTTTCCTACCCTCCAAGTACTCTAATATAGCAGTGTCCAAACTAGATTGAGCACTTGCAGCACTCTTTTTTGAAGATGAGTTAGGTGTAGATGTCCCTGGATCCGCTCTTTGTAGCCGCTGCGCCGTCTGCTCTGACTGTCCCTCACATGGTTCCTCATCTGCCTCCTGATCCTCATTTTGCAGGTTACCTGATGTTCTATAAGGATGACTTAATTTTAGTTGTTTTGCTATTTGCAATTGAATGTGAGAAATATATCTTGTTTTATGTTCTGTGAGGTCCTTAATGAATACATTTACTTGATAATTTGTACAACATCAAACGTGATTATTGATCATATACTCACTCCCTGTACTGGAGGTGCGGGATCATGAATTCCAGTATGCCTGCGTATTTGTATTTCTTTACAAATGTAGCTGCGTTCCCACTCTTGCCTCTCTTCTTTCAGCCAAGGTGATACGCTTCTCTGATGTGAAGTCCATTTCTTTCGGGCGCTGTCACCTTGAAAAGTTAAAAATTATAATTACAAAACATGTACAGGGACACATGTACACTTTTACACATTCAAATCGCTTACATACATAACTAGTTATTTCCATAATAATCAGAGGAAGACAGGGTGCAAAATTAACATTTTTGTCCACCAACTAAAAAAAAGCTTGTTAATATTAAAACTTTACCAGCCACTCAATAGATTAACATTGCCACTGTTTTTTGGGGGGTGGCTGATAAGTGCAGCAAATCTATCAGCCACTTGCTGGTAACGTTAAATGGTGCTAATTTTGGTCCGTGAATGGTGGTGATAATAATCATAAGAAGGCGAGACAGTTGTTGTCATTCATGTTTAGATACATGAGGTAATGCTAGTTAGCATAACAGCTAGCGTTGGCTAATCATAAAAGTCTTATCTCCGTGAACAAAAATACTCACCACTTATGCCAAGGGTGCGCCCAATTGCGTCCCAGATGTCCCTCTTCTTGGTCGCATCTTTATAAAATCGATCACTCTTATCATAGAGGGGTGGATTTTTTTGTACCTCAGTGATTAGCCTCTCTCCTACGTCGTCCGCCATGTTGAATGAGTCTGTGAGTGACGTAGTAACGTGATGAACGTCTCGACCTGTCATTTTGGATGGATTTTGATTGGCTGTCAGTGTTTCTATCGTTCATCAAATCACTCTGAAAGTGTTGTATCGTTGTCGTTAAAGTTGTAGTGTGGTCGCTGCCTTCCACTTGAGTTTAGAATGATTTTTAAAACTGTATATTTATAGTTATAGTTCTTGGTGCGGACGGCCCTGACTAAAACCGGACTTATAAAATACATGTCTAAATATTACTCTGACTGATATCGCACAGATCAAATCTCTCAAAGCCAGACCAATACACCCAGATAATGTGACTGGGAGTCAAAATAGTCCTGCATGTATGCAGTCAATTGGACCCAAACTGCCCAAGGTGCTCTGCGCATGCTATAAAATACGTTTGTGTGACAACTTGTCCAACCACATCAGACGGTTAAGAGTTTACAGCTGTTTGAACCAGTCACACTTGTGCATGGAATTAGAACCTGGCCCTCCTACAGAGGGGCAAGCTCTGCTTACATTATCAACTCATACATTTTGCTAACTGTTTGGTGAGGTGGGCATGAATGTTGTTAGATTTAGAAAGTTGCAAAAATTGCTGTACTCAGCGCCCCCAATGTAGATTAGCATTTGTATAAACTGATGTCTGAAAAAGTACAATATAAAATTGATTTAACTCTAATATCTCTCTACTTAGTGCATGTATAGGTCATGTTTGTGCATGCGTGTATTTCGGACCTGTGTGTAATTGACAACAGAGTGAAAAAAATTAATTTTCCCTCAGGGGATTAATAAAGGATATCAATTTTTTTTAAAAATAAATAAATAAAGAAAGAAAAGACTTTTTAATTGAGACTTCTTTTGTTTCCTTTGTTGCTGGGCATAGTAGTGATATTTATCCTTGTGAAGATGGAATTGTTAACCGGTAAATCATGTTTTTTTTTTTTCAGTCCATGCACTGAACAGCTCATTCAGCAGCAGACTTCTGCACCCACAGTGCAAGACGTTAATAATCATGTTAAATAATGTGACTTAATTAAAATTAAATCACCTTGTGGGGCACCATTCCTGTAAAGGGAAAAATGATACCAGTTAAAGATATCAGTCTCATAAAGTAGGCTAAACTATTAATTTGGAGTTTGATTAATAATCAAATTAATGACAACAACCAAAATTAATAGGAACACCTGAAGGATTTCGGAGTTCTTGACACAGCAGAGGTTGACTATTCATTCACTCTTGTGCAACATTAAACAGACAGCAGGTATGATTCCAAAGAATTATATTTATTAACAAATTAGCAAAGCAAACCAAAACACACAAATTCTAACTAACTATATAAAAGCTTGGTGTGTAAATGTGTGTGTGTGTGTGTGTGTGTGTGTGTGTGTGTGTGTGTGTGTGTGTGTGTGTGTCTTTATTCCAGACAAAGGCGGGTGTGGTGATCAAGGAGCTGTTTGACCTACAAAACAAAATGGCTGACAACAGAGAACTACCAAAAAGGCCAAATCCAGGCTGGCTTCAGGGGGAGGTTGTCTGACTGTGTGGTCAGGACAAAGACAAAGGAAAAGAAGCGGGAACTTTGAGATGCCTGTTTGGGTGTTTGGTGACATCACAGAGGGGCATGTCACTGTAACAGTACTGTCCAATCAAGTTGTGAGACTTGTGTCTCACTGAGGTGTGAGGTGAGACCTCCTGTGGAGATGCATGTCACCTAGCTCTCTTTGAAGACAAAGAGCATGCAGAGGAAAAAGCCTTTAATGTCTAGTGATGATTTTACCAAATGATAAATCATCTGTGGTCCTGTGAATCCCAACAATACACAGGCAGGGCCCTCCTCAACATGATGCAGAAACAGAATACAAAAGAGCTATCAATGCACAGAAGCATAACAAGTGACATTATATCCAACAACACACTATCTCTCTGCCAGCATCTCCCTCTCCCCTCTCCTCCACACACACACACACATGCACACACCTCGCCTCCTGATGCTTTCCTTATAGGTCAGTTACACAGGATATAGTTTTATATAAATTTTAAATATTCCTCCTGACATCACAATACTGAGTGAAGAAAGTCACGTTATCTCAACATGAAGACAAACATCAGTCATTCATCCTGCTCTCTGTCCCTCCTCTACTGAGGAGACTCACTGTCTGCAGGTCGGCTGCCTCAGGTACATGTTCAGATAAAGTGTTAGCCTACATACAGACAGCTTTCATTTAGTTTGTCTTTAACACTTTGCTGTTAGCACCGCGAGCGCGATGTGCTTTTGTCGACCGCGATCATAAACGATAATACCAGAGAATGAGAGACTGTGGACAGAGTGGATTGAAATATGGCTTTCTACATGCTGATCAAATGTATTGATAAAGTATTGGCTTGGCTGGCAGAGGTTTTATCACACTTACTCACAGTAACAAGCGTAGTTGTCGTTAACCAGAGTCATCTTGGAGTTATATTCCCTTCATCTGCACCGCGGCCCAACTGCTGCAGAATGATGATACATAAATCCGAAAATGTAAAATGTAACGGCGATAATGGCAGAGCTTACTGGTATTATGGTGTTGATTAAACTTGCCTTGGGTTGTTTAATACTGGGTCTCGGTACCGATCCCTGTCCAGGCATTTGATGAAGTCTCCTGGTTGGCTGGTGATAGATTGGTGTCAAACTGTTGTTACAGCCCGTCCGAGCAGTTCATGCCAGGCCTTTACTGATGTTGCAGACGTTCTCAACACCGCTGCAGAGGAAGAGATTGTTTTACCTCCGCACCAGCGATGTGCATCTCACACACTAAACTTAATTTCATGCAATGACATAGACAAGTGACTTGTTTCAAATCCTGGGACTAAGGCATTGTACAGGAGCTCTACCACTAAATGCACAGCACTGTGGAATAAGACAAGCAGGTCCACATTGGCTGCAGAGGTAGTGAGCGACGTGGTCACCAAAAAGCTGCTTGTGCCATGCACTACAAGATGGAATTCATTTTATGATGCTGTGGCCAGAATTGTTGAAATACCTATGACTGACTTGAGTGCCATCTCTGATCGTTTACAGCTAAAATCTATTAGCGACAGGGAACTTCATTTTCTGAAGGAATATTGTGCCACAATGAAGCCACTCACAGTTGCTCTGGACATCCTGCAAGGAGAGGAGAACTGTTACTTTGGCACCCTCCTGCCCACTCTAGAAACATTAATGTCAAAGACCCTGGAGGTGAAAGACAGTCTGACTGTGGCAACGGGCCTACCTGAAGCCATAGTTCAGGTAAGAAACATTCATCAGTACTTTTGTAATTAACTGGTTTTCCCTCTTGATTGTACAAAAAGACTGCATTTAATCAGTGGACGCACACCACTCATTATTTTAACTATAGAGTAGATGTCATTAATATTGTTAGTTGAGAGAGCACTAATATAGCCAAAGAAATTGTAACTAAATAAAAGTAACTAAATAGTTACTTTTCACAGTAACGCATTACTTTTTGGTATAAGTAACTGAGTTAGTATCTGAGTTACTTTTGAAATGAAGTAACTAGTAATGGTAACAAGTTATTAGTTTTCAGTAACTAGCACAACACTGCCAGATACCGTGGCAATCTCCTTCCAATCAGGTAGGTTTTTGTAATGAAATAAACAGGTATCATGTTGGTAATTCCTCATTTCGACTTCGTGAATCAGATGTTCCTCGTCCATTGCAGCACTTTCACGGTGAGCGACAAAATTAAAATAGACATGGAGTCTGGAGTTCAGCTCAAAACAGCATGCCACATCACGCTGCATGGCGTTGTGCTGCTCATGGGCAGTTAGGGCAGTCCAATAGAAAACAATGCAACCAAACTGATTTAGTCGCTGATGCTCACTTGCATCAAATCCAGTCAGGACATAATGTTAGGCGTTGATTAAAACATCAATATACATATCTGAAATTGTGTAGGAATAAGTGTACACTTGTATAATCCTACCGCCTTCTCACAATTCATCTCTCTTTTAAAAATGAAGGTGTCAGTAACTATCCCAAACTTATTTACAATTAATATAGATTAATAAACAACAATTTTAGATATTAAATATATAAACCCCATCTTAACTTTATTTACACCCCCACCAACACCCAGTGCTGCGTTCAAATAAACCAACTAATCAGTGTAACTCCTCTTCATCTGCATACCTCCTCCTGCTGTCTGTACATCTTTCTAGTGTGCTTCCCTTTCACTCTTCAGCTAACCCATTCCATAAATTTTATAAATTCTATTATTCCATTGCTCCTGCCTCCACCTCCTGGTATACTGCTTTTTTATTCCTCCATGCCAGCGATAACAGAGTTGCCTTGATGAGATAGGTGTGGCTGGCAGTCAGAGTGCAGGTGGGTGGAAATTTACCAGGAGCAGGTGAGGGAGAGAAGTAGCCTGAGTGTCAGACTGAAGCTCCCAGAGATGCAAGCCTACTCAGTTGAGTGGGCTGGGTCTATGGTCTGGAACCAGGCTAGGAGAGAAGCAGACTGTGACACATTCAATGTCATATCTCAGGAACAGAAGGGAAAATATTTGGTCAGATACTGAATTGGTGACACTCATTTTGGGTACCCACCTTGAACTGTGCTGCAGGCCCCTGCACTCTGGGCTGTGCCTCCAGATTGTCTTCATACTGACATATGTTACTCTCCAGGTTGAGACAATAATGAAATAAACAAAATTAAAATTCAACATAATATTAAAATAATATTGAAATTTTAAAATCTGTTTACAGAGTGGAATGGTAGCCTAATAGATAACTTAGATACAATGTATTATTGTTTAGTCACTTTATTATTGCTTAGATACTCTTTAGCCTATTATTGTATTTACTTTTAGCATGTTCTACTTTTATCTACTGTAGGCTATATGTTTTAATTTATTTAATAACAAATTTATTTTATGTTATGCCTACATCGTAATATTTTATGTTATTTATCATAGTTTAGCTCTTAACTCCAGTGTTTCCTCAGTGGAAGCTGTGTGCACTGGGGGGTGTCCGCTGGTTCTGTGGCGCTGGCCTATAGCTATAAAAATACGTGTTTTCTCCTGTGGGCATAAATTCTCAGAGTTTTGCAGGAGTGAGCGGGAGTGTAACACACACGTTGCACGTTGCACTGTCATGCTGCCAACATTTTGTCAGATGCTTCAACTGCAACACAAGAAAGGGCATAAATTGTGCCATTATTTTAGCCTATACTAAGAGACAAAAACATCATAAAATGATAATAAATAATCTCTTTACAAACGAACCACTGTGTCTCAAAAAGATTGGTAGCTTATTTCTTAATCGCTGTTTGAAGAGCTAAATAAAACACGCTAACCACAAAACGTCATTCATGGGGAATATTAATATCACATGAACTATTGTGTGTGCATTTTCATCGGGATACCATACCGACCATTCTATGAGATTATCTTGTCCTGCCACATTACCCAGTAATAGGGGTGGGAATCACCAGGGGACCCACAATATGATATCTTCATTAAACTTAGGTCACAACATGATAGTATTTCAATATTGCAATATGCTGAGTATTCCGATAAAATATTTTTTGCGATTTATTTCCTTTTTTTTTTCAACTGAAAATTATTTCCCCAAAGGAAAACTTTGTTAAGTTTTCAGTCTGTTCATCTGACTTCAGCAAAATATGATGCAAAGCAGATAGACTGACCAACACTGTCAGAAATGCTGCATACACCTCACAAACTTTTTTTTTTTTTTTTTAGTTAAAGATATTTTTTTGCCTTTAATGGACAGGACAGTTAAGTGTGAAGGGGAGAGAGAGAGAGAGAGAGAGCGAGAGAGAGAGATGCAGCAAAGGGCCACAGGCTGGACTCGAACCCGGGCCGCTGCGGCAGCAGCGTTGTACATGGGGCGTCTGCTCTACTACTGGTATGAGCCCTCATGTTCGTAGTATTCCCACAGTATTTTATTCTCATATGACACTGCTTGCAAATCACACGTCATATCTGAATCCTTCCTTCTTTCCTTCCGTGTTAAAAAATCCAACATAAGTTCAGGCATTTTATTAAAACACTGTGTGTTTCTGATTTCTTTCTCTAGTGCCTCCATCTTTTTTTTTTTAATAAACTTCCTGCCAAATGCTGCTGACTGACCCCACTGAGTAAATATCAAACATCAGCAGCATCTAGTGGACCGAAAAAGCAGTTGATTTTATTATTCTATTAAGTAGTATTTGCAAAAATGAAAAATGTGTATAATAAAGGCTTGATACTTGGCATCTGTGTATCAATACAATACTGTCACCAAAAATATTGTGGTACTATGGTGTATCGATTTTTTTCCCCTACCCCTACCTGATATATTCTAAGCAGCAGCATCCACTACAGCATGTGATTTTAATTTAGTTAAATAACCATTACTTTGTGAACATACAAAAATTAACATTAAAACAACGTTAAATCTGAAAAAAATGTTACTTGAATCCCTGGAAAAGGAATCAAAGGTTGTAATTCCAAGGCTGTATTTTTAGGTGTCAGTGTAGTTACCAATGTCAATGGGATTATGAATGGCATTTTTTTTTTTAGAATTTTCTGGAACAAAACCCAGAAATTCCTCCTACACTGTGGCTCACAATGTATCATAGATATCCCAGTACTGTTACATATGTTAGACAGTATGTCATCAAAGAATATATTGTTATCACATCTTTTAACTCTCCAATGATGGTTTACTTTTTATCACTAAAATCATACATCAATTACACCTTCCAAATGACTCCAACCATTCTTTAAATCTCCTTATTCTGTAAACTGTAACTTGATCAGATTTCCAAACATTCCTCAGTATATGTAACTCCCATGCATGCAATTAAAGCAAGCAGGAATACATTATTTCAGTTGTAGATTACACAGGAAGTGCCCCACAGTCATGCAATTTTGGAAACAGAAACGTAAGTTAACTTCTTAATGACTAGGTTCGCCATTCTTGTGCCCTCCACAGTTAATGCTATTAACTGATAACTATTCAGAGAGCTCCAATGGGACTCGAGGAAAACTTTGGCTCGTGGGAAACAAGATGTCGGCTATTAGATGGAAACCTCTGCCACTTTCTCTCCCTGCACCAGTGAAGTGTGTCATTAATTGACATCCTAGCCATGAAGCCACCCACTGTTAGATGAATAAGACTGGTTGGGATGTGCTCAAGGCCTGGATGGCACTTGACTGAGAGTGGCAAAGAGTCTACTTACATGAAAATGAACTTCCTGCGCTATCTTCAGAACCACAGACAAAAGGTGGGGTGGGAAATGGTTTCAAGGGGTGGGGGTAGGTGGGGAATTGATCTAAGGAGAGGAATAGGAAGCAGAAGGAACTAGAGGACTGGGGTGGAAAATAAATGAAGCAAAGGCAACTGGTCAGTGAAAGAAGAGGAGGCAAGGTGTGTGTGTGTGTGTGTGTGTGTGTGTGTGTGTGTGTGTGTGTGTGTGTGTGTGTGCGTGCGCATGCATGTCCTTTTGGTATGTCTCAAACTATACTGCAACTATGGTTTGGTAAGTTGTTAGCTGACCTGACTGTTTGACCTCAACAAAAATATGATTGCGGGGTAATGCTGATTTGTAAATAGATGAGTTCTGCAAATGAAAATGGTCCAATTAAAAGTTGATTTCAGCAGAAAATGTAAAAGGAAATGTCAGTTTCAGCATTGAAATCCTGGCATCAACTTTAAGTTGCAAATACAAGACAGCCAAATGTTGTTTTTTTTCTTTACAGGGTTCTTGGGATAAACCTAAATAATTGTCAAAATAAATTAATTGTCATCATACACCAAAATGAACAGATTTTTCTATCTCTGATCACCATTGCTATAGTCCAAGGCTTGGTTGGGATTAGGCACAAAAACAATTTATTTAAGCTAAGGTAAAAATCGTGATCATGGTTCAAAGAAACAGTACTGCATTTAACAAACGTTGCTCAGCGATATGTAAATTTACGTACTTCCTGAACCAATCCAACCACCTTGACCTCTCACCTAAGAGGTTTTTAGGTGCTGTAACAATGGTGACCATTAGCTCTATTGAATTAGGTTGTAAAGTTATTCTTTTGCACTTTGTGCCTCTGTGTCTCTGTTTTTGTGAAGACGACCTCAGGTTTGGTTCCATTTACATGTTCATTTTCCTCCAGAGCTCAACATGAACTTTGTTCGAACCCATTCTCATTCTGAAGTCAATTACCACTTCTTTGTCAGTGATTTCAGTGTCAGACACCGGTGCCAAAAGCCACCTTTCGCAGTGTCATGATATGCCACCAATCAGCGGATAGCACTTGTCGCTGTAGTATGATATGTGGCTGGGCAGCTACAGTTCATAACGCAGCCAGACGGCACCTGTCATGGTGGTATGATAAGCCACAGGACATCGTCAGTTTGAAATATTGCCAGTAACAAGTTAACCTTGCGCATAATATGTAGATGTTAAAGTCCCCTGACAAAGCAGTGATATTTGAACTTAAAGTATGGCTGTTCTAGCTAGATTTAGTGCCACTGTGTTCATGTTCAAGCTGTTCTCACAATTTTTTCATGTTTTTCTACAAAAAGACATGCACCCAAATTCGTACATATCCCATGTATTTTGAAAGGCTGCAATCACGTGACCAGTGTGCTGATGGCAGTAAACAAGAAAGCAGTCACACAAATGACTTAAAGTGAACTTTGAGTCATTTTAAGGTATGTCCCCATGGGTCCATGTCATTAGTCTGACAGCCCATTGGTCCGACATCCCATTAGTCCGACGTCCCATTGTTCCGATATGTGATTATAGTGGAGTGGATAAGTGACATAATCGTTAGGTTGGTGATACAAGCGTGGAAATTGGCATGAAAAGTCTACATGGGTCACTTGACAAGGAAATTGCCGGAACCAATTAAAATATCAAGATGGCAGCCATTTTTTTCAAGATGGCCACCACCTTAATGGAACAATTAAGTGATACATGAGTCACTTAACAAGAATATTGTCCCAGCCACTTGAAATTTCAAGTTGGCCACCTTTTGGGAGCAGTTATGTGGTGTAAACGCTTAGTTGATGATACAAGCATGAAAATTGGCATGAGCAGTCTCCATGGGTCACTTGACAAGAAACCGCTCACAGCCAATTGAAATTTCTTGATGGCGGCTGTTTTTCAAGATGGCTGGCACCTTAGTGGAGCAGTTAAGTGATCTAATCCTTAAGCTAGTGATACAAGCATGAAAATTGGCATGTACAGTCTATATGGGTCAAATAACAAGAAACTGCTCACAGCAAATTGAGGTGTGTGAGCCACCTACTGTATCCTCAAAAATTCCCTTTCCTCATATAAACATACTGGGTTTTGTCAGTAAAGACGATTTAGTGTAATTTTATTTTATATGTTTTAGATGCAATGCGACGAAAAATACATCAAAATACAGTTGTGTTGATTTGGTGATTAGAAGTAAATCAGAAAGAGTGAATATCTGCACTACCAGGGTACACTGGTGATATATCACTGCTGTTAAACTCAGCTTTGGAGAGATTTGTTATGCTAATGTATGACAGGTCCAGCGATGTCACAACTGTAAACGAGGCTAGGCTTGATCTCTTTGCCAGAAAGCAAAGACCATATGACCTGATCCCACCAACTCAAGCACACGTCTCCATGAAGCACAAAACTGCAGATGTAGAAAAGTCTCCGTTTTTCACCATCAGTAGCTGAAGTTCATCCAGTTTACTGGCAAATTAATGCACGTTGGAGAGAAATATACCTGCATGCAGAGGTGTGCGGTGTCCACGTTGGCGGAGATGCACAAGCGCACGGCACGTTTCCCACTCCTCCGGTGTTTTACCACCTTTGGCCAAAAAGCCCAATAAATCCACTGAAGGCTCGAGAAATTAGGTAAAAATCCACTGGAGTTGTTATTTTTGAAAAGTCGAGAGCTTCCTGAATCCGACAATACCACACAAAACATGGTTTGATGACATAATGCGCCTGGGAGATACCATTTAATTTGCTGTTGGAAGGCAACTTCTGGCAGGTTTTACCAAATTGGACAGGTCAAGGGCAAGGAGTAAGACAAAGCACAGTCAAACACAGGAACCCAAAAAATGGGGAAATAGAAAATGTAAAGATCCAGGTGGCCATCTTGAAATTTCAAGTGGCTGTGAGTGGCTTCTTGTCAAGTGACCAATGGAGACTACTCATGCCAAATTTCACGCGTGTATGACCAACTGAACGACTACACCAATTAACTGCTCCACTAAGGTGGCGGCCATCTTGAAAAATGGCCACCATCTTGAAATTTCAAGTGACTGTGAGTAGTTTCTTGTCAAGTGACCAATGGAGACCGCTCATGCCAATTTTCATGCTTGTATCACCAACTGAATGATTACATCACTGAATTATTCCATTAAGGTGTCAGCCATTTTGAAAAATGGCCGCCATCTTGAAATTTCAATTGGCTCCGGCAATTTTCTTGTCAAGTGACCCGTGTAGACTGCTCATACCAATTTTCATGCTTGTATCACCAACTGAACGATTTGGCCTAAAATCAGCTCTTAGCTGCTATTATACTAGGCTATACTGTATTTGTGTACCACAGAGGATCAGCAAACGCAACAAAAGTAGGCTACTGGTTGAGATACAAGTGCCATAGAGAAGAGAGAGTGAAACACCATAAACTCTTAGTATTAACTCTGGGGTCAAGGTTGTGTGGGGAGCTCTGTGCGGTGCTGTACGGCTCACGACGGCCGTATTTCTGCCTTGATGGTGCGCCGCGACCAGCTCTGGGTCAGCTGGGAAAGGCTTGAGGTGAGGCAGGCTCACGGCTTATGTGTTTGCCACTTTTTTTCACATTTTAACCCACACCATGATCTTTTCCTGACCCTAACCAAGTGGTTTTTGTGCCTAAACCTAACCAGACCTTAACCACGGGGCATCATGATGATTTCGGAACAACAGGACTTCAGAACAATGGGTTTAATATGGTCGGAACAATGGGCTGTCGGATCAATGGGCAGATCCTGCCCCCACCATGTTTTTTTTTCCTAAACCTACTGTCAGTAACTTTACATTACTTACGTAATTGTACATTAAAGGGCCATTGTGTAAAATGGGTTGAAAACAGTGACATCAGTGGTCAAATTCTAGATTGCAGGGCTCACTCACTCAGCCTTGCACAGACACAAGTTTTTCAGGAGTAGGTCTATCTAGCGATGAGGTAAATATTTATTTAGAAATCTAAACCATTTTTCGATATTGTCATGAATCACTCATGAGCAGGAGACCAGAGTAGCGTTCAGGAAAAAGGCCCGTTTATTTGAGCACTCCAGAAACTCTGGTAACACTCCAGGGGGTAGCACATAAAAGACTCCGTCCCAAACTCTGACTCTTCCAGCATAACACACACTTGATACACACAAGGAGTGAAGGAGTGAAGTTGCGTCTTCTTTTCCTCACAGATGATGGTTCGGGTTCATTCTCTCCTGTTGCGTGGTAAGTGTGGTCCATTCGCAAACTTTATAACTCAATTTCAATCAATTTTATTTATAAAGCCCAATATCACAAATACAATTTGCCTCACAGGGCTTTACAGCGTACGACATCCCTCTGTCCTTTAGACCCTCACAGCGGATAAGGAAAAACTCCCCAAAAAAAAACCTTTACCGGGGAAAAAAAACGGTAGAAACCTCAGGAAGAGCAACTGAGCAACTCTCTTCCAGGACGGACAGACGTGCAATAGATGTCGTACAGAACAGATCAGCATAATAAATTAACAGTAATCTGTATGACACAATGAGAGAGAGAGAGAGAGAGAGAGAGAGAGAGAGAGAGAGAGAGAGACAGAGAGATGCAGGACATCCTCGGTAATGACAGTAGCTTACAACAACATTCATGAAAGTAATAATATTGTCATTATAGTTCTGGCTACTGTGGTACAATATGTTGAAAGTATATATTAGTATCTGGCAGTATACATGTATATAATAATCATATGTGTATGATAACAGTAGAAGTATGACTAATGACTAATGATGGCAGCAGCAGCAGCAGCAGCAGGAGGCATCTGGCAGGACCACGGCAGCAGCACAACCACACACATCACACTATCCAGGCACCGCTGCAATATGAATTAACCTGAGAGACAGTGGAGCACAAAGGCTCCAGAGAAGAAGCCAAGTTAGTGACATCCAGAATGGCCGAGTTAGCAAGATGCAGTAATAGGATACGAGAGAGAGAGAGAGAGAGAGAAGGTGCTCGGTGCATTATAGGTGGTCCTCCAGCAGACTAGGCCTAAGTCAGCCTAACTAGGGGGTGGTACAGGGCAAGCCTGAGCCAGCCCTAACTATAAGCTTTATCAAAGAGGAAAGTCTTAAGTCTAGTCTTAAATGTGGAGACGGTGTCTGCCTCCCGGACCGTAACAGGAAGATGATTCCACAGGAGAGGAGCCTGATAGCTGAAGGCTCTGGCTCCTGATCTACTTTTGGAGACTTTAGGGACCACGAGTAACCCTGAGTTCTCAGAGCGCAGAGTTCTGGTGGGATAATATGGCACTATGAGCTCTCTAAGATATGACGGAGCTTGGCCATTTAGAGCTTTATAAGTTAACAGTAGGATTTTAAATTCAATTCTGGATTTGACAGGGAGCCAGTGCAGAGAAGCTAAAACAGGAGAAATATGATCTTGTTTATTACTTCCTGTTAGTACACGTGCTGCTGCATTCTGAATTAGCTGAAGAGTTTTTAATGATTTACTAGAGCTACCTGATAATAGAGAGTTACAGTAATCCAGCCTTGAGGTAACAAAAGCGTGGACCAATTTTTCTGCATCTTTTCGGGTCAGGATAGGCCTAATTTTTGCAATATTACGCAGATGAAAAAATGCAGTCCGTGAGGTTTGTTTTAAATGAGAATTAAAAGACAAATCTTGATCAAATATTACTTCGAGGTTTGTTACAGTAGTGCTAGAGGCCAGAGCAATGCCATCGAGAGAAACTATGTCATCAGATAAAGAGTCTCTGAGTTGTTTGGGGCCAAGAACAATAACTTCAGTTTTGTCTGAATTTAACATCAGGAAATTGGTGCTCATCCAGGTTTTTATGTCTTTAAGGCAGTTATGGAGTTTAGTTAATTGATTACTTTCGTCTGACTTCATCGATAAATACAACTGTGTATCATCCGTATAACAATGGAAATTTACAGAGTGATTTCTAATGTTGCCTAAAGGAAGCATATATAGAATAAATAGGATTGGTCCAAGCACAGAACCTTGTGGAACTCCAAAACAAACTTTAGTACGTACGGATGATTCATTATGAACGTCAACAAACTGAAAACAATCAGATAATAAGGTTTAAACCAGCTTAGTGCAGAACCTTTTAGGCCAATTAAGTGTTCCAGTCTCTGTAGCAGAATTTCATGGTCAATAGTGTCAAACGCTGCACTAAGATCTAATAAAACAAGTCCTTTGTCTGAAGCAATCAGAAGGTCAAGTATAATTATAAGGCTATGAAAACCAAACAAATTTTATTTTGTAGTGATTATACACTCATATATACATATTAATGGGTAGAATATTCAGACTCAGATTTGACAATAAACCATGCCAAATATTACACACTGGCCCTTGAAGGACGTAACATCATTCGTGGGGCAAAAATTCATAGGACACTGTTGTGTACTGTTGTTCATGTAATTTTCATAGGACATCATATGAACCATTCTATGAGAACGTCATGCTAGCCAGTTTCTGTTTGTCCTAATTTCTGCCCTTTAATCAATCAATTATGCAGCAGTAGATTTCACTTTAAGGTTTCTTTCCAGCTGTTATTTTCAGCTATGCTAGTGGTTGCTATCAACATTGTAAGAAATATGCTAATTTAAATTATTTCTGTAAATGAACTTAAATAAAATAAATTTTAAAATCTCATCAATGCTTGTTGCAATTCTGTGACAATTTTATGTGACAATTTTTGAAGCTTTTTTTCATGGATTTTGCTAGGTTTTCTTGTTTTCCCAATTTTCTAAATTTTCCAAGAAAAGAAAATAATAAACAAAGAGAAATGACTGTAGTTAGCTAGGTAGCTAGCTAGCTATGTAGGAGGAGGATGTGACCAGCCAATAGAAAAAGCAGCCAACATCAGATCTATTTGAAGGACTGACCAAACTGGACATTTAGGCAGAGATTTAAAAGCTAGCATGCTGGACCTTTTTTCTGAAATACCTTTAATTTGTGCTGGCCAGAGTTTCATCTGTGCTTGTGGAAAGATGAAAATGTTATTCTGCCCAGCCCCAACAAGGGTTGAGTTTGGTGACATGGTCCTAGTTTTGTCTAGTTAGTTTAACTGAACCAAATGACAAATCAGTCTGTAAAATGAAGCATCAAAGCTTTTAAATCTGTGATGTTACATACAAAGATGGGCATTGTATGGCAGCCATGTCATGCCAATCACTTATTCTTTCAGTTAGGCAGTAAACTGATAAGTGTTTGTTACTCTCTCTGGTGATGATACTTATGACATTTAGTGGGACATCTGGTTTATGAAGACTTGAATCTGAATGAAGGAAACTACACATATTATTAGAATAGAAATGGTGTTCATGTGTTTCCTTAAATGACAGCAGTCAATATAACAACTGAACAGTTATTTTAACTGTACATTGAACTAAATATCAGAACATTTCTTCTTCACCATCTTCACCACCCTGGGAGCATTTAAAAAAATGCAAATATTTTTGTCTGCTTTCAGGTGGTTGTGACATATCTTCCGACACTTTCTGTCCACTGGCGGGAGTGTGCCCGTCTGTGTGTGTGTGCACATGTGTCTGTGCTAGGGCTGAGTACCGCCACTGATTCCCTGAATCGATTCCATTTTGATCACTAAGCGAAGCATCAGGGTGCCAGACAGTAGCCATCCATGCCATTTCAAAGCAAATTTCAAAGTGAAAGTTCCAAAGCTGTGGCACATATTGTTGATTTGTTATGAGTTTTCAAAGTTTTGAAATTTAGAGGCTTGCTGTAGCACCAACATCAGGACTATTGTCTTGTGTTTCCAGTTGAGCACATCTGGCATGGGACTGGACCTTTATGAAAGGTTTGGTTAGATTTCTCATATGGAAATGTTGCACAAGCTGAGGCTTGAACTCACAATCTTCAACACCAAGAAACACCCTCTATGTCACTGAGCTACTTGGCAAACAGAGAAGTCACATGTAGCTTCACAAATTGACTAAGCCAGTCACCTGTGTGCAAGACAGCAGCTGTTAGTGTGCAAAGGCAGATTTCAAAAAGCTGTCAAAAATTCAGTTATTAAGACAAAAAAAAAAAAAAAAAAAAAATACACAAATTGCATCTAGACAGCATGGATATGTTGGTAATTTGTTTTTAAAAAGGATTTATTGGCTCCATAAGTGAAAAACTGGTTTAAAAATCCCATTTTTGCATTGACTCCAATTGTTCCATGAGAGTGATATTCAAAATGTTGTAAAAAAAAAAATCAGTTTTTGAAATAAAATTCTGATATTTTCCAAACATCATCTACCATGACTCCAAAATGTTGTCACTTTTTTAATGAACATTGAAAATGTATTTAGCAAGAATTTGCAAGTATATGTTTACAATACTGTTTACAATCAAACATTTTGATGCACCGTAGGCTCAATTTTCGATAAATCAAAAATCTGTGTGGATCGTTTGTGTAGGACAGTCTGAAGATGTAGCAAGTTTGGTGTCAATTGAGCAAAAATTGTGGGAGGAGATAGGTTTAAGAAGTTTTACAATTTTTTGAAAAAAATACAGTGATGGACTACATAATTTGCAATTGTTTCTTCAGTACTGGGGCTACATTTTGGTGAAAGTTGCAAATCTGTAGCACGTATGGTTTATTTGTTGCATAGTCCCTGGGGATGTGCCATTTAAACAACCAGGCAAATCCCATGATTGGGCATGGGACACAAGCTCGGGCTTGATCACCCTGTAGCTGGCCGCCTTTAATGAGGGTGTCTAGTGTTGTAAGGCCGAAACACCCCCTGATTCAAAGTGTACACTACTGAGGATATGAACCCAAAATTTAGATCCTTCCCTGTCAGAGAGACTCCTCCCATGCCACTCTCAACATCGAGACAAACATCATGTGAGTGCATACCATCTATTGACACAATGGACAGTCTTAACATCACGTCCCGTGTTGTTATGATTCTGAGTACCTGGACTCGTCCAGTGACTGCTGTGAAAGGACAGCTGACAACAATGGAAAGACTATGTGACAGCTCAGAGAGACAGCTGACTGGAGGGAATAGACCCCACTGGGGCTGTCATGGGCTAGCTACCCATGGCAGCAGTCTCTGACGCTGCTTCAGTTTGTTGGAGACACCTGCGAAGTGCTACAAAAAGTCAGCAAAGGAACATACCCCTAGAGCCTGCGAGAGCAGGGGCACAAGATGGCTTGACAATTGACAACACGACTACACTCTTAGCCCGAATTAGTTGACTTTACTCGCAAATTGCGTGGAAATCCATTGCCCTATATCACTTTAGTTTTTACACAAACTGAAACTAAACATGCCAAGTTGTATTAACATGGAACCTTAATTTTTTACACAAGCTGAAACTAAATATGTGGAATTGTATTAACATGGAACCTTAAGTTTAGTATTTATATTTATCAGTAGTGTGTACTCAAAATCATTAGATAAAACTATCTATTATGACTTGTTATTGCTACTCATCATTTATTAACTTTATACTTAATTATTTTTTTAAATATGGTATAAAACATTGCTTCAATTAAATTGGATGGAAAAAAAATAAACACCTCTAAATGCTCCAATGCGTTTTATTTTTAAGAAAAATAGCAAACCACAACCAATCTTGTTATGACAAACTTAACATCAGGTCTGCATCAACATGTACAACCTGAAATGATTCATCTGAAAAGGGTCATTTCAAATCACTGAAACAATTATGTGTGTGGGCGTTGTATGTGTTTGTGTGTGTTGTACGTGTCTCTGTTGTTTGTGTCTGTATTGTTTGTGTGTGTTGTGTGTGTGGGTGTTGTGTGTGTTGTACGTGTCTCTGTTGTTTGTGTGTGGGGGTGTTGTCCGTGTCTGTGTTGTCCGTGTCTGTATTGTTTGTGTGTGTCGTGTGTGTGGGTGCTGTGTGTGTTGTGTGTTGTCCGTGTCTGTGTTGTTTGTGTGTGTTGTGTGTGTGGGTGTTGTCCGTGTCTGTGTTGTTTGTCTGTGTTGTGTGTGTGGGTGTTGAATGTGTCACAAATTTACAAGAAAAAAACAAAGATGACCCTGAGATAAAAGTGGTAAATCCATAAACAAAATACAATTCACAAGATACCCTCACTCAAATGTACAAGAAACTGCAAACAAACAGGATCTCTTTCATCTGCCCAAATGAAGGGAGGCCAGAGCATGAACCAACAGACTATCATATCAGAACAATATCTAATTCCATCTACATAGACTGATGAAGAACTATCTTTCTGCTACAGCTCCTCTCAATTTTAATTTTCACACAAGTCACATCCTTCAGCATGCTTCCTACAGCATTCAATTGTGCGTAGGTGTGTATGTGTGTCAGTGGTGTTTGTATGTGTTGTGTGTGAGTGTTGTATGTGTCTGTGTTGTTTGTGTGTATTGTGTATGGGTGTTAAATGTGTCTGTTGTGTGTGTGTGTGCATGCGTGTGTCTGCGTTTTACGTGTCTGTTCGTCTGTTTGTTTTACAGAAAATAAAAAGGTTTACCCAACAGGTCAGAAAGTAAAAAAATAGTCAACAGCTTCTTACAGTAGACTTGACATCTCTTTACATTGCAAGCTGATTTTTCAAAGTCTGTAGCTTCAGCTTTAGGTCAGTGTGGCCTAACGAGAGTAATACCTGTTGGATGAACTGAAATGTGAGCTTCATAGTCTTGGGGTAGTTAAGATGGATTGCATATGTGAGTCCAAACAGAATGCACATTGCTTTTGGCAGATCTTGAATATTGTCCATCACGACTTCTCCCTCAATGATGATTTTCAACGAGGCTGGACTGAGATGCTGGGAAGATGTGAGCACAGCGCCTTCACGCTCAGTGAGAAGCATCCCAGCATCCCAATGTCAAGGTCACGAAAAGATTCATCATCATCAGATTCCTTAATAAAGAATACCAGAAGAGCACAATCATTTCATTAGATTTCTCATTTGAAAAACAACTTTAATCAACATAAGAGTGCCATGGTAAAAAATAAATAATTGTGAAAATTCTAAGAAAGCAAGAGCTGACTTACAAAGCCTACTTTGTTTGTGGGGTTGTCCCCAAGGATGATAGGAAGCCCTCTGAGCACCTGTGTCCGGATCGCAGTTGGCTCTGTAGTCTTTTGGGAATTAAACACAGTACCACAAGTTAGATAGCTAAAATGAAAAACAAATAAATATCTGTAAGAAAGCTTAAACAAACCAAGCAATGTTTGGAATGAATTATACAACTAATAGAGTAGTCAAGTCAAGTCAAGTTTATTTGTATAGCACATTTCATATGACAAGCATAGCTCAAAGTGCTTAAAACAAACACAACATACATATAAAAACAAACTCATAACAGCAAGGCGAATGCACAGTACAAGAGCATGCAAAAACCTGATAACAACAAAAACATAAAACAATGGTAATGTTATACCTGGTTAAAACCACACACACACACACACATCTAGTTAAAAGCTTGTGAAAAGAGATGTGTTTTTAACCTGCATTTAAAAGTGGAAATTGATGTAATGAACCTGAGGTGTTGTGGTAAAGAATTCCAAAGAATTGGACGATAGTGACTGAAAGCACCATGAGCTGATCTAGAGTGTATTCTTGGGATAGTGAGAGGGCTTCTACTTCCAGATCGCAGGGGTCTGTCTGGTGTGTACTCAGCCAGCATGTCCTTGATATAAGGTGGAGCTACACCATTTATAGCTTTAAAAACAATAGGCAAAATCTTAAAATCAATTCTTTGCTTCACAGGAAGCCAGTGAAGAGAACTTAAGATGGGAGTGATGTGCTCATATTTTTTGGTCCTGTTTATTACTCTAGCTGCAGCATTCTGAACAAATTGGAGCCTGTGAAGTGCTTGTTTTGTTATTCCTGCTAAAAGTACATTACAATAGTCCAGCCTGCTTGAGATAAAAGCATGCACCAACTTTTCGGCGTCTGAGAGGGATATAAATGATCTAACGTTAGTGATGTTTCTAAGATGATAGAATGCAGTTTTGGATATGGAGGAAATATGTTTCTGGAAATTAAGATCAGAGTCTATAACACCTAGGTTCTTGACATGCTCACTGGGTTTAACAGAAAGAGGAGTCAGTAGGGAACTAATCTGGTGCCTTAAAGCTTTTGGACCAACAAGAAGGATTTCAGTTTTATCATCATTGAGTTGTAAGAATTTTTTTTGTCATCCAGCACCTAACGTCATTGATGCACTGGATGGGGTCATTTACAGCACTAAGATGATTACCAGAGACAGATATATATAGCTGGGTGTCATCAGCATATGAATGATATGATATCCTGAATTGATGGATTATGGAACCAAGTGGGAGCCTGTATAAATTAAAAAGAAGAGGGCCAAGGACAGACCCTTGGGGAACTCCATATAAAACACTGACCTCATCTGTAAGACAATCTCCAATTGAAACAGAAAAAGATCTACCTCTAAGGTAGGAAGAAAAAAAAAAGAAAAAAAAACTTCTCAGACTGTATCATTATAAATTTCAACATGGGCTCTAAAATAAGCTACAAAATGTACTATTGAAGCCTAGATTTATTGACGAAATCACATTGTGGCTTCTTACTGTAACACAGAATATAACGCCTGAGGGTCACTACTAAATTATCACCATATCTGTATGCTGAAAGAGGGAAAACATCATTCAGCTCTTTCAGCTGCACCACACACAGAGAGGGGTTACTGCTGTCATAGATGAGTTCAAAAGATCTCAAATGCTCATGGTACCATGCAGTCATCTCATTGCAAACAAACAGGATCTCAGTGTCAAGTGCCACTATCTGTTTGACCTGCCTAAATGAAGGGAGGCCAGCACATAAACCAACAGAGACTATCATGTCAGCACAATATCTAATTCCATCTACATAGACTGATGATGCAACAAGAACTGATGTAAGCTGAGGAACTCTCTGGCAGAAAACCTGTTGGACATTCTCAGGATAAGATGTGATCGATGCTGTAGTGACCTTGTCCATTTCAATTGAAGGCTTGAAAAATGAACTTGTGTCCAAATAGTAAGCCATCATCATCAAGAGCTACATTTTTTAAGTTGTGGGCATTACGAATGACCCGTTTGAAGGAATTGAAATGTGAAAATGTGTGGAGCTGAATGTGCACACATTCTTGGTGTAAGCTGGGAAATGGGACAGTTCTACCATAGTTTCCATGTTTTAACCGATAATGTTTTAAAAGGTAACCCCTTTTCTCACACATAAACTCACAATACTTACCCTTCCACAGCATCCTCACACCACAAGGATCTGTAAAAATAGAAAACAAGAAATCGTTTAGCTCAACAACTCAGCTCAACATTGTTACTGTTAAATACAATAAGGTAATAGAACTGAAACAACGCCTGTGTTACAGAGAACACCGGCGTGTGTGTGAGAGCCCCGTTTATATGACAATGATTTCATCTGAAAACGGTAAACTTCAGTTGCGTTTTGGCCGATCGTTTACACAACAGCAGCGTTTTGGGTGCCTGAAAACGCAACGATTTGAAAACAGGTTCCAGAGTGCAACGTTTTGGAAACGGCAGCGTCTCCGTTGTTATGTAAACGTGCAACATGCAGTTCCTCTGAAAACGGACTTTTCGCACATACGCATTACGGTTCCATTATGGTTGTGCTGCTCACCCTGTTGATTTGAAGTAAAGTGTAGATCTGTTCCTGTAGCAACTCCACCTCGTCGTCCATCCAGACAGATTTATCTGTGCATGCTTTTGCCAGTGTGTCTTCTTTGTTTTGGTTTGTAACCATGGCGTTGTAGAGGAAGGTGCTTCAGCGCAGGCGCATGGCGTCATGCTGTGGTGTTACTTTGCAAATTTACACTGACACCCATTGGCCTGGCGTGGATACTACAGTGTTTCCAGTAGATTCTGCGGCTCCGTGTGAACGAAGATCGTTTCAATAACATCGTTATGTAAACGCATTAGTTTTTTTAAAACGCAAAGGACAGAATTTTACATTTTCACTGAAATTGTTGTCGTATAAACGGCCATCAGGGGCTGTTTATACGACAGGGAAAAAGAGAGCAGGAGAGGGAAAAAGAGAGCGGCCAAGTCGAATGGATCAATGCGCTGCAAGCAGCTCACGGTGTCCACAACGTAAACACCTCCACAGCGCCTGCTACACTCCTTTGCCCTGACAGTGGTTGAATCGCTTTTCTATTGCTTAAAATGACGGTTATATAAATGATACAGTCGACCAAACTCGCCGGTATGTGAGGCGTCCTCAGACTGTTAACACTAAGCTAACTTCAGCTGACACTTTTGAGTGGACATTAGCTAGTGTTAGCAATAAGCATGTATTCACGCCATGCACAAACAGTAACATTAGACAGAAAACAGCTGCGTCAACAAATTATCCCACAAAGATAACTAGTCTACAATAGTTATTTTACATACTAACCATTACACTTGGAGTAAGGTTTCTTCCTGGTCAGGGTACCGTCTGCTGCTGATGCCTGTGCTCGTCCGGCCAGGTGTAGAGCCCCTTGGACTAATGTTGTTTAGTAATGATGACGGGTTTTTACTAAACATAAAAGAATAAGTAATGATCACTCGTCAGTTTAATTAGAAATAAAATCTGGGTTTACAGTGTACAGACCCAGGGACGGACACGACTACGAGCAAGAACACAGCACATGAGGCAACCACAACAGCAGCGGGACACTCACTTCAAGTGTGCAGCTGTAGTTGGGAGAAAATAACATCAGCAAAGGGGTTGAAGATCCACCAAGGGAAGAAAAAGTGCTTGAGAGTGCAGAGGCAAGGGCCTCGCATTGACCAGTACTTCCTATGAAGCAACCAGTCAAATCAGTCGAGTGAAGCACAGCGATGGTACGCAAACCAAAGTTCGCAGAGCATCAACACCCCTGTCACTGAGGAGGGTAATACAAGCACAGAAAGGCTGGTGGAGGGACCCACCCAACCACAAAGACCTTCAAAGGAGGAAAAGATCAAAGGGCACAGGCCGAGCGTGAAGTGGCCCAAAGCTGTTGAAAAGAAAGAGTGGGAATAGGTCAACGATGACCTGATAAAAATCCTGGAGCAACAAGTGGGTACAGCAGAGAAAAAACTTGAAAGGATGGGTGACATTATCTACCACTATGGAGAAAAGCACTTTGGAGTGATTGAAAGAAGTGGAAAAGCAACACCAGCCAAATCCAGGAGGCAGCAAGAGATCGAAAGGCTAGTCAGAGAGAGAAGGCAGCTGAGAAAGCAGTGGTGCAGAGAGAGAAGGTCTCATGCTACTCCAGGGGGACATTAAATATCCGCTGGCAACCTTGCGAAGAGCAGAGAACTTGAGGAAATTTCGCAGGAGGAAGGAACACACAAGAACACTGTTCTACAAAAGCCCCTTCAAGTTTGTCAAAGACCTCTTCGCTAAGGAAAAAACTGGTGTCCTTAAAACTTCAAAGCAGGAACTCGAAGAATGTCTTGAAAAGGTCCATCGAGACATCAAGAGGCACTAGCAGATGGTTATTCCACATGACATCCCACCTATTCTACCTCCTGAATTCAACCTGGACACTGACCCTCCAAAATGGAAAGAAGTAGAGAACATGTCACGGTGTGCAAGAGCAGCATCAACCCCTGGGCCTAATGGAGTACCATACAAGGTCTACAAGAACGCACCAGATGTGCTGCAGTTTCTTTGGGGGCTCATGAGGGTAGTGTGGCAGAAGGGAACAATACTAAAGGCATGGAGAAGGGCTGGTGGTGTGTTAATTCCCAAAGAAAAGGATGCGACAGACATCAGTCAATTCCGGCCAATCTGCCTTCTCAACGTCAAGGGGAAAATCTTCTTCAGTATCATAGCACAGAGACTGTCCGCCTACCTGGTGAGGAACAAGTACATCAACACATCTATACAGAAAGCCGGCATTCCTGGGTTTTCTGGTTGTTTGGAACATACTAGTATGATCTGTCACCAGATCCAAGCAGCAAAGAAGGACAAAAGAGACCTCCATGTCATCTTCCTTGACCTGGCTAATGCCTATGGCTCAGTTCCCCATGAACTCTTCTGGGAATCCTTCAACTTCTTCCACGTACCATCATCCATCACCATACTGGTAAAGGCCTACTTCCAAGACTTACAACTGTGCTTCACAACAGCCGATTTCACTACATCATGGCAGCATTTGGAAGTGGGCATCATGGCAGGCTGCACAATCTCAACCTTGATAACTTTGAAGGACTCCAGAGACCAGACCATCAGCAACGTTGCACCACCCCTGTTAACTGGACGGAAATGGACACTATCTGACGCGGTCCAACTTGCTACGTCAGCCCTGAGGCACAACGACATCATGGGGCATGTCCAGCTAGATGTGGGGCATGTCCAGAGGAGGCTTTGGCCTTGCAGCAAGTACACCAACTTGGCGTAAGGCCTCAACATCAGAGAGGAGTAAAAATGGTGGTCGAGGAGGTGTGCTGTCAGGAGGAAGCTAAAAGAAGCACAAAGGCTGTCTCTCTTGCGAAGCAGGGACAATGGATGAAGAGGGAAGGCCTGGAGAAAAGAAAGCTCAGCTGGAGGGAGCTCTGGGAAATGGAGGCAAACAACATCAGTTTCATCATCAGAGCTACCTATGATGTGCTCCCATCTCCAAAAAACATCCACCTGTGGTATGGCAAGGACCCCACCTGTGCCCTCAGCCCAACTCCAGCGACTCTCAAACACATCATGACAGGTTGTAAGACCAG
Source organism: Epinephelus cyanopodus (assembly GCA_026686955.1). Lineage (NCBI taxonomy): Eukaryota > Metazoa > Chordata > Actinopteri > Perciformes > Serranidae > Epinephelus > Epinephelus cyanopodus. The sequence goes on from CM048920.1 coordinate 40,558,861, forward strand.
CCTCACAAAAGGTCGCTACACCTGGAGGCATAACCAGGTCCTCAAGAGTCTGGCAGCAGCTCTTGAGAGCAAGAGGAATAGCACCAACTCCTTGCCCTTCAAGAGCAACCAAATCCATCATGGCACCAACATTCATCCGAGAGGGACAGAAAAAGCTATCTTCCTACCAAACCAGAAGCTGGAAGATGCTAGTGGATATTGGCCAGCAACTAATCTTTCCATCTGAGATTGCATCCACTACCCTTAGACCAGACTTGGTACTCTGGTCCCCTTCACTTAAGTCCGTTTACCTCACAAAGCTAACAGTCCCATGGGAGAATTCAGTTGAAGAGGCCTATGAGCGCAAGAAACTGCGCTACACAGAACTGGCAACAGACGCACAACAACGAGGATGGAATGCGAAGGTCTATCCGGTGGAAGTGGGATGCAGAGGTTTTGTGGCTTCTTCCACTATCCACCAACTGCTGAAAGACCTTGGTATCCATAGACAGGCTCTGCGGCAGACAATTAGATCAGTCTCTGAAGTGGCCGAAAGAAGCAGCCAATGGATATGGATCAAGCGGAAGGACCCTTGCTGGGCTCAAAGAACACCAACATGACCCGCTCACTAACCCAACCCCTCCCCTACCCACCCCCCACCCCCACTTGAGAAACCAGGACAGAACCCTCCAGGAGGAGGGCGAACAAGGTTTGTGGTCAGCTCTAGGCTTGACTCAGGGAAGAGGACGCCCTTGCCTTGCATAGTCCCTGGGGATGTGCCATTTAAATAACCAGGCAAATCTCATGATTTGGCATGGGACACAAGCTCAGGCTTGATCTCCCTGTAGCTGGCCGCCTTTGATGAAGGTGTCTGGGGTTGAAAGGCCAAAACACCCCCTGATTCAAAGTGTACACTACTGACGATGTGTCCCAAAATTTAGATCCTTCCCTGTCAAAGAGACTCCTCCCATGCCACTCTCTCTCTCTGAGTGCATACCATCTATTGGCACAATGAACAGTCTTAACATCACGTCCTGTGTTTTTATGATTCTGTTGTGAATTTTCAAAATTTTTAATTTCAGAGGCCTGCTGTAGCGCCACCATCAGGACTATTGACCTGTTTTTGCAGCTGAGGCAATCTGGCATGGGACTGGACCTTTGTGCAAAGTTTGGGGATTTTTTTGCGCATGGGATGTAGAATTTCCTCGGAAGAAGAAGAAGAAGAACATGCAGCATAACAATAGGGTCCTGGCAGCTTAGGCTGCCCGGCCCCTAATAAAAAACACAGACAATATGAGTCCTCCTGTCCTCTCTGCTGCTGAGGAGAGTCACTGCCTACAGGTCACATGGCCACCAGTAAGTTTTAACCTACGAGACACACTGAGCCAAACCACTAGACATAAACAGTTGTTGTTGTTTTAGCTTGTTATATATATATAATGTCTGGACTGTAACGTTAGCCAGACTAATCAGCTACTAGTAGCCTAGGAAGTATCCATGGAAGTATCAGAAAAACTTGGGACGGGATTTATTTTGGTGTATCTGTGTTTCAACGTTGGGCCGCCTAACAAGATGGGTGAGTGTGTATGATTGTGTCCTTTTCTATTGCCTTGGCACGCCATTGCCAATAACATTGGCTAACGTTATCTACGTCATGTTACGTTTTGCTGTCAGTAGTGGGAACCGGCCTGGGTTCACGTTTGTGTGTATTAACGTTAGTGTGTAGCCAAATATTTTATGCAATACAATAAGCTTAGCTATGTTTGCAATATTTTCCTAGCTGCTAGGTTTTGTTTGAGAAAAACTCCTTTCCTCCTTATACAAAATAGTTTACATGGCAAGGTGTAGATGCATTAAGTGTGTGTGTGTGTGTGTGTGTGTGTGTGTGTGTGTGTGTGTGTATGTCTGGACGGGGGGTCGGCTTTGAGTTTGGGCCCTATCCAACCTCAAGGCGCTGTGCAGCAGGGGCCCAAAATAAGTGATTTGAGGGCTTCCCCCCCAAAAAATTTGTGCACGCGCATAGCACACGAACCCAATCCTTCTGCCCCCTCACATTTTGGGGTTGCATGACACGGATAGATGAAAGACTGCAGACAGAGCAGATTCAAGTATCATTTTTCTACATGTTTACATGTTGCTGATCAGGTGTATTTTGAGTATTGGCTTTTTCCTGGAGGAGGTTTTATTGCACTTACAGTAACAAGCATAGTTGTCAGCTCATGTTATCTTCACCTCTCTGTCTCCACCGCGGCATAAAAGCAGCCAGGACGCATAGACAGCAGGAGTAGACGCTGCAGCATGATGATAAATTACACCCAAATGTAAAAAAGTCAGCTAACCTTTACAGATAATAGAGCAGGTAACATCGGAGCTTCTTAATACTACAGTCGTTAATAACTTAGGTCTGCAGCTCTACTACCAGTGAGATTAACAGGGTTTAAGCTTCACACAACCGTGGGAAAAAACTGAATTAAGAAATGGCAGTTAAAAGGAAGTGTGGAGGTCAAAGTGAGGTCTGGAAGACCAAGAAAACTTTCCGAGACTGAGAGAGCTGCTCGTCGTGCTGCGACACCTGTACATTTTTTTTATTGATTGATTGATCTGTTTATTAAAGTGTCAAACACCATAATTGGTGCCCAGCCTGTACTCGTACTCGTAGTTGTCGTCCTCCGCTTATTCAGGTCCAGGTCACGGAGGCAGCAGCCTTAGCAAAGAAGCCCAGACAGTCCTCTCCCCAGCCACTCTCATTAGCTCTTCTGAGGGAATCCCAAGGTGTTCCCAGGCCAGCCAGACCCTCACTGCTCGTTTGGGCCTGCCAAGTCTGCACGGCGTCCTCCCCTGCCATCTGATCCAACTCACCACCAAGTGGTGATCAGTTGACAGCTCTGCTCCTCTCTTAGCCCAGTGTCCAGAACATATGGCCGTAGATAAAATGATACAACTACAAAGTCAAACATTGACCTAGGCTGTCCTGGTGCCATGTGCACCGATGGACATCCTTATGCTCGAACATGGTGTTAGTTATGGCCAAACTGCGACGTGCACAGAAGTCCAATAACTGAACACCACTCGGGTTCAGATCAGGCAGGCTGTTTCTCACAATCACACCCCTCCAGGTCCTGCTGTCATTGCCCTCGTGAGTGTTGAAGTCCCCTAGCAGAACAATGGAGTCCCCAGTCAGGCACTGTCCAGCGCCCGACCCAGGGAGTCTTTAAAAGGATACTCTGCACTGCTGTTCGGCGCATAAGTTGCAGGGAAGCAACCCTTTTGTCTACTGGGGTGAACCCCAACGTACAGGCAGGGAGTCTGGGGGCGATCAGAAAGCCCACCCCGGCCCTCTGCCTCTCACGCGGCGCAACTCCAGCAAAGGAAAGAGTCCAACCCCTCTCAAGGACTTGGGTTCCAGAGCCAGAACTATGTGTTAAGGTGAGGCCGACTATATCTAGCCAGTATCACTCAACCTCTTCCACAAGCTCCGGCTCCTTCCCCACCATGTCCCAAGAGCCAACTTCCGTAGCTGTGGATTGGACCGCCAAGGCCCCCGCCTTGGTCTGCTGCCCGATCCACATTGCACTGGATCCCTCTGCGGGCGGTGGTCCTGCAGGAGGACGAGCCCATGTAGCTGGTTCGTGCTGGGCCCGGCCGGACCCCATGGGTGAAGGCCCAGCCACCAGGCGCACGTCCACGGGCCCCAACCCCAGGCCTGGCTCCGGGCCGGGTACACAACATCTCGTTGATTTTCATCATGAAGGGTCTTTTGAACCATTCTTCATCTGACCCTTCGCCCAGAACCAATCTACCATGGGAAAAATGCCCCTGGTAGCACAGCTCCTAGGGTCATTAGAGCACTCAAACTCCTCCACCACGGTAAGGTGACGGTTCTTGGAGGAGCGGTGCCCAGCCCTCATGGGCTTATTAGACACTGAACAATAAATAATACATCAAATAATGGATGGATGTAATCGTGGAATTATTTGATGTAATAAATAATACATCAAATAATTCCACGATTACATCCATGATAACCACATGACATAATACATACTAATAAAAATAGTTTATCATACAAGGTACAAAATACTTTTCCACAAATACCAAGCCTTTTCTATAAATTTTGCCAAAGCAAAAACATTATTTTCAAATAGCCAACACAGAATCTCACCTTCATATTTCCAAAATAGATCAGGATTTTTTACCTGGTTTGATTACAAAAAAAGAATTCCTTAAATAACCATATAAAGGACAATGAAAAACAAAATGAAATTCATCTTCCACAACCTGGAGATCACAAAATTCACACAAACGTAAATCTTCTTGTATGCCTTTAAATCTTCCCACTTCTACTGCCAGAGGTAAGTTACCAGTTCTCAATTGAGCACAGAGGGACCTCTGCCTTCTTAAAAAGTATGTCCTTCATGAAAAAGTCATCAGAAGAAAACCTTTTCTGCATCTTCACCACAATATTCAGCATCATAAGTTTGCAAAGGAACATCCAAACAAGCCTGATGCTTTTTGGAAACAAGTCCTGTGGACTGATGAAGATAAAATAGAACTTTTTGGATGCAGTAAGCTAAGGTTGGTAAGGTAAGGCTGGAGAAAAAAGGGTGCAGAATTCTATAAAAAGAACACCTGTACAACTGTTAAACATGAGGGGTGGATCAATCATGCTTTGGGCTTGTGTTGCAGCTACTGGCACGGGGAACATTTCACAGGTAGAAGGAAAAATAGATTCAGTTAAATTCCGGCAAATTTTGGAAGCAAACCTCATACCATCTGTATAAAAGGCTAAGATGAGAGAGCTAAGATGAGAGATTGCTTCTATAACAGAACGATGATCCTAAACACACCTCAAAATCCACAATTGACTATCTCAAGAGGAGCAAGTTGAACGTTCTGCCATGGCCCTGACAGTTCCCTAAACATCATTAGAAATCTGTGCATAGACCTCAAAAGAACAGTGCATGCAAGACAGACCAAGAATCTCATGAAGCTAGAAGCCTTTTGTGGGAAGATTGGGTGAAAATCTCCCAAAGAATAATTGAAAGCCTCTTAGCTGGTTACAATAAGGGTTTAGAAGCTGTGGTCCTTGCCAAAGGGGGCGCTACTGACCAAGTACTGACCATGCAGCATGCCCAAAATTTTGGGCATGCTGCATCCTTTTTTTGTTATGTTGAAACTATAAAAAATTGAAATAAAAAAGTAATCCTTCTTCTTTAAGAAATGTGTCATCTTTAACTTTTTTCCTTTTTCTCATTCTCTGCAGTATATCCCAACTAATCAGTCTACCACATGTACATGGTTACACGCCAACATATACATTCCTACAAAAAGTTTTCTGCACTGCTTGTTTCACTACACACACGCTGACACACTTCAGTTATTTTTCACTTACAGTATTTCCGTCTCACACACTGCTCCACTGAAATCTTACTTTCAGACTTCGACCACACACACATACTCCCACTCATAACATAGGACAGAAAGAGGGCCAGCCACTGCATTCTCTCTCTCTCTATCTCTCTCTCTCTAAGTTCATAAATATTCAAGTCCAGCTCTGCTTATTGCTGTGCATTATTCAAGACTTTATTAAAACAAGCTAGCCTAGTTCTCTCTGTTGCTACAGTGCTGCTCAAAGTGTTCCTTGATGATGCTACACCGGAGGCCATCCACATACACACATACGAGTTTGCTGGCCACTGTCAAACAATCACCAGTGTACCAGGGAAATAAAACCAAAAGCTGTGTAAAGGCCCTGGTCGAATGCAAGTTTATTTTTAATGACAGCCTGTTGCTGATCCAAATATTGAGGATAGCCTCTATCCTCAATATTAAGATTATACCATTTATCCTGTTGTTATATTATTTCCATGCAAAGTTGTCTATTATAAACATTAAAACGTGCCTAAACATAGGTTATTGTGAGCATGCACATACTGAGGGCATCCTACCTCTACAGAAAATACATTCCACATGCATGTGTAGAGGAGCAGCAGAACCCCAGAGTTAAAATGTATTAATTAGCTTGTATTCACAGATTTTGTCACCCCTCTCTGGATTAATAAATGTAAAAATCAATTAGATCAGATACTGTTATAGCCTGATATGTACACTGCCTGGTATAACCAAATCAGTTACATGAAGCCAGAATTGCACATCCAGACATGGTATGCTCTGATTTTATGTGCAACTGATTTGGTCTTACACACATAGTTTTGTGTATAAACAAAGCTGTTAAATGTTTTGGTAATAGTTTGATAACTGACACTGAAATGTGTGAGCTTATACAACTTACGGACTGAAAGTCAACCGCTGCATTATTAAACTGATGATTTTAATATTCCACAGTTATCATGTTTCATTTAAATGTACACATTAGAAGAAAAAGTCAGGAAGCTGTGATACTGAATATACTGATACTGATACTGATACTGAATATTATATCATAGGCTTACTTAATGCAACATTTCTGTCACCCTTTTATGACCACCTATACCTCATTGTTATACAGTTGAATTCACAATATAGTTGTTCTTATTTACATGTTTTTCAGGTTCTGTTGTAAGACAATAGACTGAGGAAGAAAGAGTCTAGTGATTCTCCAAAGTCATCCAAGTGGCTGCACTGTGGTGGTAGCCAAATTATGTTATAATCGCGACATCGCCTGACAGAAATACAGGTTAATTACCACGGCTGTGTGGGCTCTATCAACATTTAAAATGAGTGATTACAAGGAAAATTAGACACGACAGAGGTTGTTCTGAACTTCACTGCCACACAGCACTAACTGTGAAATGGGCGAGCAGACAGTTTATGACTCAGCCTGTTGAAACTCTGTTACATCTCCTCTCACTCACTGTCTTCACCTATACTGTGTTTTAGTTAATACAGCTGAATTCAATATGTTCTACTCATTTACGTTTTTTTTGTTTCTGTTGGTTGACAGGACAGATTTGATCACAGCCCATAAAGACTACCTGTTAACCAGCAGTAAGCAATTGACTGCTGATCAGATCTATATTTTATATTACTTGACAAAGTCATCATATGTACAGATAAATGACAGCTGCTGAGTGGTTTATTGGCATTAATATGAGTTGTCAGAGGGAAGATGTCTTAACTTGTGGCACTAGCAGATCTTTGACTAAATATCTGCAACCCTGGTTGCAGCAGATTGAGATCATTTGTCCAGTGCAGCCCCTGCATCATATGAAATACAGTAACACAATTCACAAGAACTTTGGGACTCACTGCATCCAGATAGAAAAGTGAGTAGAGAGGACCTTTGAGACTCTTGGTGGCAGAAGAGAGAACAGCATATTGGAATTTTTGAGGTTGGAAGACACTGCGTACTTGGAGAGCCACAACTTAGGTATTTTTCTTTTGAGTACTACAACTATTATAAATGCACTGTGTAAAAAAAGAAAAAAAAAAGTGTTTTAGACTTTAAGAAAGTCTCTTGAGGCTGCCGCCTATCACCTTTGATTTGTGGCCAGGTATCCTTACAGGCTAGAACAACTTAAAAAAACTTTACAAACAGGGCATCATTGGCTTAGTGGTAGAGCAGGCGCCTCATATACAAGGCTGTTGCCGCAGCGGCACAGGTTTGACTCCAGCCTGTTGCCCTTTGCTGCCTGTCACTCCCTCTCTCTCTCCCCCTTTCACACTTAACTGTCCTATCAATTAAAGGCAAAATTGCCCCCCAAAAAAACTTTACAAACTAAAAGTACCGCTCCGCAGTTGTATGCTTCTGTCCAACAGTCTAATTTCTCTTACAGCTTACATCTATGTCTGTGAAAACATGGATGCTTTACGCCAGTTGTCCCACAACAGCACAGAAGATCCATACAATCAGCGGTGTTTGGGGGGGCATCCAAGATGAGTGTCACCAATTCAGTAACTGACCAAATATTCCCCTTCTGTTCCTGAGATATGACGTTGAATAATGACCAGGGAACTGTTTTTATGCAGAACATCATGTCACGGTGAAGCTGACCTTTGACCTTTTGGATATAAAATACCATCGCTACATCACTTTATTCTATCAGATATTTGTGTAAAGTTTTGCTAAAATTAGCACATGAATTATTGAGCTATGACCAAACACATATTTTGTGAGGTCACACTGACCTTGACCTTCAAACACAAAATTCTAAAGAGTTAATTTGTCCAGGTAGATGTTTATGTCAAATATGAATAAATTCTAAGATGTTCAGGAGGATGTGACAGATGCAGGGTCACACTGACCTAGACCTATGACGACCAAAATCCAATCAGTTCATTGTGGCATTCAAGTGAACATTTGTGTCACATTTGATGAAATCCTCTCTCCATGTTCTTGAGATATCACATTCACAAAAATGAGACAAAGTCACAGTGACTTTGATCTTTGACCTCCAAAATCTACTCAGTTCATCATTGAATCAAAGTTTATATTTGTACGAAATTTACAGAAATTCACTCAAAGTATTCTTGAGATGTCATTGTCATAAGAATGAGATGAGGTAATATAGACTTGACCTTTCACCTATGACCACCAAAATCTAACCAGCTCATCAATCAGTTTATGTGAATGTGCAATATTTGAAGAGGTTCACTCAAGCTGTTCTTGAAATATTGCATTCACAAGATTGAGATGAATGCAAGGTCACAGTGACTTTGACCTTTGACCTATGAACACCAAAAACGTATATCTAGCTATCTCACTGAGTCCAAGTGGACATTTGTGCCAAATTTGAAGAAATTCCCTTGAGGCGTTCTTAAATATCATGTTCACAAGTGTGGGACAGATGGATGGATGGATGGATGGATGGATGGATAGATAGATAGATGGACAGATGCACGGAGAACCCGAAAGCATAAAGCTTCCAGCCATGGCTATAGCGGGTTTGGAGGCATAAAACTAGATTTTAACAGAAAGCATCTTTCTTTGAGTTTTGAGTCATCACAAAGTAAACCCATCGAAATTTCTCTAATTATTACATAGGCATTTGACTTAATGTGGCTAAAACTAATACATCTAATGGGATATCAGCAGTTGTAAATCTTTGTTTCGCATTCAACCAGATGACTCTTTTTCTATAAGCCAATCTGACAAAGCAGAGGACTCTGTGAGAGAAGTAAAGGAGGTGTGTGCTTTATGGTGAATAAGGTATGGTATGACAGTGGGAATGTGAGTGGCTGTTCTAGTCCTTCTTACCCTGCACCAGAGGAGGAATAAACAATCCGTACTGCTGCTTAGCACCATTCAGAGGCGGCTGTGCAGCACTGTTTGGCATGGATGTATTAAGAGACCTGGATGGAGTGTTTGACGTGGGAGCCCATTCATTCCCATGAGAGTTGCTCAGTGGTGCATGAAGCCAAATATAGCTCAGTTTCCATGGTATGAAAGTACCCGAAAGATCAGCGCTGCTTCCATATCACTGGGTCCATAGAGCAGGCGCCCTAAAGACTTCCACCAGCCAAGCAGCCTACTTCTAGGTTCGCAGTCTGTTAACTTTAATAGGGATAAAAAATATTTAATCTTACGTCTCTTCTAGATTTTCCAAATTACTGGACCAAATTGGTCAAATCTTGATAATGAAATGAATCATTTTACAGGGGCTGTGACGCTCAAACAAAATTTATCCATCAATTTACAGACGTCTCTTTCCCAATGTAAGTATATGGGAAAAGTCTTTTTGAGCCCAGTGGCATCATGCAAGTGCTGGGGAGCTGTAATTCTACTATTTGTCCACACCAAAAAAAAAAAAAAAAAAAAAGCTCTAAAACCCATTGCACTTCCTGGTGGCTTTGTGTTCGGGGAGAGCAATCACACAGCCAGCTTGTTCTGCTTGATATGTAAACAAACTGCGATGCATGCCCCAAGTAAGGCAGGAGATGCAGCCTGGAGCACATTCCAGGACACCACTGTCTATGTCACTGATGACATCAATGACTTTACAGAGCGTGTGCTGGATTTAATTTGTAAAACAACAGAAACAACGGTATCCAAAGCTACAGTTAAATCATTCCCTTTACCAGAAACATTAATACCAGAACTGTCTGGGGATGGCATTATCACACAGACTGCAGCCTACAAAGAAGGGCTGTAGTCTGAAAATGCAGACAATAACAAAGCAGCAGCCTACAGTGTATATATATATATATATGTATATGTGTGTATATATATATATATATATATGTGTGTGTGTGTGTGTGTGTGTGTGTATGTATATAATTGCCAAGTTGAAGGAGGTTACAGGATCGAATTTCACAGGAGTTATACTTTATATATATTTTATGATAACAACTTACAGAGAATTATCACCTGAATCTGCAGCTCCCCCTTAGAGATTTGAGGTTCAGCGCATGTTTTTGTTGTCCAGCCCGCAACTTTACTATTTTGGTTCACTCTTATCAAGCTTCACCTTTGAGGTGAACATATTTCGGAGTATTACACGGTGGTATGATGTGCAGCTATTTCAGAGCAGCGCAGCACAGCAAATCAGATCTGCTGTTTGGATTTTTGTAGGTGAGTGTGTGGTGATACACATAAAATCTTGAACACTTAAATCACAGTGTTTCTTTGTGAGAGTCTGTGTACATACTGTAAATTGTGATGATTTAAATCGATGCCACAAAAGGAGTTTTTCAGCTGTTTACTCCACTCTAAAAAGGCATTAGGGTGTGAATGTGTCTAAGAATGTGTGTGGGGGGCTTTACCTGGCCTCACTTGTGAACAGCACCTTTTGCATATTCAGCAGAAATAAGGATTACCCCTCCCACTGCCAATTCTTTATCCCAAAAGAACGGGCCATACAATTGTCCCAATCAGTGGAGCAGATTAAAGTGTTTCATACATTCCTAAGACTTCACTGAATCCCCTCAGCTGACCAAATAAGGTCATGTTACAATTTATTAAGTCATATGACTCTTATACTGCTTACATTTGTTCAAACTGTACGACATTAAAGAGTGCCAAAATTATTACAGTACCCAGAAACCCCCTCAGCCTGCTGAGGGTTAATGGCGCACACCTGGGGAACCTTGTTAGCCTGTTATAAAGTGTGTTCACTGAATGCTAGGAAGGACTCTTGCCTTGCCTCTGTAGGATCCTTCCTTGGAAACATGGCCATAGCCAATTTCGAAGAGAAAAAAATAGAAAAAGCCCCAAACAGCATGGTAAACTTATTAACACACTGGACCGCTTTTATTTTGAAACGACACACAGGAAGTTATCGCGAAAAACTTGAATTTAGTTGACAGGAAGACGATGGTAGTGCTAGCTGACAGACGAGGTGACTGAATTTTTTTTTTTGTTATTATTTTAGCAGTGACCAAGCAGCCCACTGTAAGTTAAAGTTTAAGAAAAAAGTTAAGTTCTTGCTAAGTAACCATAGTGTTAGAAGCTTTAGCTGTGACACAATGGGTCAGTGCCATGCTCCCGAAGGTAACGTTATGTAACATTATGCAGGTTCTTGTTTCATTACCCAATAGAGGTTAGGTGGTGTAGAAACTATAAATATACACATATATACAAATACACACACACACATATATATATACAGTACAGGCCAAAAGTTTGGACACACCTTCTCATTCAATGCGTTTTCTTTATTTTCATGACTATTTACATTGTAGATTCTCACTGAAGGCATCAAAACTATGAATGAACACATGTGGAGTTATGTATTTAACAAAAAAGGTGAAATAACTGAAAACATGTTTTATATTCTAGTTTCTTCAAAATAGCCACCCTTTGCTCTGATTACTGCTTTGCACACTCTTGGTATTCTTTCGATGAGCTTTTGGAGCCTTGTGAAATCCTTCTCCTTCAGGAGTACTTTCCACCTGGAATAAGCAACGCTGATATTCACTTGCATTTTGTCCTGTCCTCGCTTATCTGATCTTTTTCTTTTATTTGGTGGCGGGGTCCCCCTATGGGGCAAAACATATGTGTGGTCCTCCATTTAAAGTGCGACGGAATCACAAAATTACAAAGCAGGTTCACACAGAAGCGCCCGGATTGATCTTCACCTTTCTCCAGCGACGGCAAGTTCTAGATAAACACGAAAGGTGAAGCGCGTACATCCCTTTTGGCCACTGGATTCAAATATGGCGACGCAAGAGGTTAGCCTCCAGCAGACTGCCCTGCCTGTGTATATATAGAGGAATCATTCTAAGCCTATGAGAAAGCTTCCATTCGTATGTGAATTGCATTACACTTTAGTAAATATATATGTATGAAAGCAATAGTTGATATTTGTTAATAAACAACCATGTAAATTACACATTGTAACTTTATAGCACAGTGTGAAAATACTCCACTACAAGCAGCCTTAAATCCTATTATAAGGCCTATTATCAGCAGATTCTATATACATGTATGTAACATATGCCATTTTTTCTGGCTGTCAGTGCCCTCTGGCGTATGCCAGTTATTTCTCCTTCTGCCTCTGCTGAACTCCTGCTGTCTTACAGAATGCAAATTGAAGCCTATCTGTATAAACTAAGTTGACGTTGTTACAGAAGGTAAAAAAAATCACATCAAATCAAGTAGTTCTCAGGTTGAACCCAAATAAAATGACTGATAACGGATCAGTTTTTAAATTAGTGACACTGATATGCAAAACTGATATTGCAGTCCTCAAGGAACTGTGGTGCTTCATATCACAGCGGTGTCTACAGTGTGACGTGTGTAGTTGTGCTGCTGCCGTGGTCCTGCCAGATGCCTTCTACTGCTGCTGTTATCATTAGTCATACTTCTACTGTTGTTATACACATATGATTATTGTCACATACGTATACTAAGATATTAATATATACTTTAAAGATATTGTACCACAATAGCCAATATTATTATTATAATATTATTACTTTCATTAATGTTGTTGTAAGCAACTGTCATTAGGCAAGGCAAGGCAAGGCAAGGCAAGTTTATTTATAGCACAATTCAACACAAGATAATTCAAAGTGCTTTACAGAGACATTAAAAGCAACAAGACACAATTTAAAACAATAAAAACATTTGATTAAAAAGGGAAATAGAAATTGAGAATGATAGTGATAATAATAATAAAATACAGTAACATAAAATAAAAACAGGCTCAATACATTTAACAGTCAGGATAAGAAAAGAAGTAGAATAATAAAAGACATAAATCAGCAGTGTGTAGTTAAAAAGTATGGGCGGTAGAATACAGCAGGTAAGTATTTAATCTAAGAGTACGCTTCAGTAAACAATAGTGTTTTTAGCCCTGATTTAAAGGAGCTGACAGTTTGAGCAGACCTCAGATCTACAGGAAGTTTGTTCCACAGGTGAGGAGCATTACCGACTGTCCTGCATCTCTCTCGGTCTCTGTCTCTCTCTCTCTCTGTCTCTCTTTCTGTCTCACTGTCACACGGATTACTGTTAATTTATTATGCTGATCTGTTCTGTTATAACTACTTTTAATGTAACACATTCTCACTTACCACTGTCTCGTTTTTTTTTTTCATCCTCCTCTTGCTTTTTTTTTTTTCTTTTGCGTACCCTGGAGGATATGGTGGCTTCATTTTGCCCAGCACCAGCAGCAGCAGCAGCAAGTCAGCTAGTAGGGGGCCCCATTAGGGAGGTCTCCCGTCATTGCAGTGTCTAAGGGGGTTTCAAGTTGTGTCGTTGATTACAGACCAAATGTCAGCAGTCTCTGGGAGGCCCCCCTTGCCACTCGCAAGCAGCAGCTAGTAGGGGGCTCCATTAGGAGGGATTCCAACTTGCTGTCATTGTTGCAGTGTCTATAGGGGTTCCATCATATTGTCACTGATATGGACCAATGTTAGCCGTCTCTGGGGGCCCTCTTCCAGCTCGGGGCCCAAGGCAATTGCCTAGTTTGCCTGTTCAGTTGTGACGGCCCTGATTTGGGGGTACATGGTTTTCACTGGGCAACGTAAATACTGCATAAAGATGTCAGATAAATGTAGTGGAGTAGAAAGTGCAGTATTTGAGATACAGTGGAGTAGACGTATGAAGTTGCATGGAATCCTCAGTACTTGAGTAAATGTGCTTAGTTACATTACACCACTGGGTACAAGCCTTATACTGTGTTTTGTGTGTGTTTGTTTTCAGAATGAGACAGGGATGGGCTGTGAGAGCATCCAGCCAGACTTTGAGGATGATCAATCAATCAATCAATCAATTTTATTTATAAAGCCCAATATCACAAATACAATTTGCCTCTCAGGGCTTTACAGCATACAACATCCCTCTGTCCTTTAGACCCTCACAGCGGATAAGGAAAAACTCCCCAAAAAAACCCCTTTACCGGGGAAAAAAAAAATGGTAGAAACCTCAGGAGCAGCAACTGAGGAGGGATCCCTCTTCCAGGACGGACAGATGTGCAGTAGATGTCATACAGAACAGATCAGCATAACAAATTAACAGTAATCTGTATGACACAATACAGTAATCTGTATGACATCCTTGGTAATGACAGTAGCTTACAACAACATTCATGAAAGTAATAATATTGTCGTTATAGTTCTGGCTACTGTGGTACAATATGTTGAAAGTATATATTAGTATCTGGCAGTATACATGTATGATAATAATCATATGTGTATAATAACAGTAGAAGTATGACTAATGACTAATGATGGCAGCAGCAGCAGCAGCAGCAGGAGGCATCTGGCAGGACCACGGCAGCAGCACAACCACACACGTCACACTATCCAGGCACCGCTGCAGTACGAGTTAACCTGAGAGACAGTGGAGCACAAAGGCTCCGGAGAAGAAGCCGAGTTAGTGACATCCAGAATGGCCGAGTAAACAAGATACAGTAATAGGATACGAGAGAGAGAGAGAGAGAGAGAGAGAGAGAGAGAGAAGGTGCCCGGGGATTATAGGTGGTCCTCCGGCAGACTAGGCCTAAGTCAGCCTAACTAGGGGCTGGTACAGGGCAAGCCTGAGCCAGCCTTAACTATAAGCTTTATCAAAGAGGAAAGTCTTAAGTCTAACCTTAAATGTGGAGACGGTGTCTGCCTCCCGGACTGTAACAGGAAGATGATTCCACAGGAGAGGAGCCTGATAGCTGAAGGCTCAGATTATTCTCCATATCCACACACAGTATGATAGAACCCCCAGTTTGTTAATGTCACAATTAAACTTGGTTTCCTGGAATGTACACAACATTTGCTCACAGGTGAAAAAAATGGATGTGATGGACTTTGTCACAAAATTAAAAACAGATGTTTTTCTCCTACAAGAAACTCACTTACAAAAGTCAGAAGAAAAATCTCTTCAAGACCCAAATTTTAATCACATTTTTTCATCCTGCTATAACAGCAGACAAAGAGGTGTCTCTATCATGGTCCACAAGAGAATACCATTTACCTTAAACAGCACGGTAACAGACCCAGAAGGCCGCTACATCATTATTCAGGCAACAATCTTTAACAAATTATATATAATCATTAATATCACTCAATCTGCAAATAGAAACCATCCATAAATCGTCCCCAACATGGAGCTTTAATATCTCTTTACTTAAAGACCCAGACTTTGATAAAATGGTGAGACGGGAGTGGGCAAACTTTCTTGAAGATAATGACTCTCCAAATTTATCTCCATCTTTTAATATGGGAAGCTGGGAAGGCAGTAATCAGAGGAAAAATTATATCATACTCCTCCTACAAGAAGAAACAGCAATTGCAAGCAGAAAAAAACAATGAGGAAAAAATTAAACAACTAACACAGGAATATGCAAACAATCCAAGTGATCAAGTATCGAGCCAATTGCAGTGTGCAAAATCACAACTGGACAATATTCTGTCAAAGAAAACTGAATTTATCATACAGCAGCTAAGATATAATAACTTTGAACACAGTAACAAATCAGGAAAAGTTTTGGCTAATCAGCTCCAATGCAACACAGAAAAATCTCTGATACCAACAATCCAGGGGCCGTCCGGCAATTACACACAATCTCCTCAGGAGATTAATCAGATTTTCTATACTTTCTACCATAATATTCAACAGTAAACAATCCAAACCCAGAAGATATTCAGGCTTTTCTCAATAACCTAAATTTACCTCAATTATCCACTGAACACAGACACATCTTAGACGCTCCTCTGACTATTAATGACCTAGCACTCAGCCGCACGAGGGCTGACCAGAGGGCAGGCGCACATTACACCAGTTTTAAAATCACTGCATTGTGTTGCAGGATCAGGACTTATTTTTTATTCTTGAAAAAGGCGTATAATATGTCTCCTTTAAGGTTCTTTTATTAGTTTTTAAATGTCTTCACGGTCTTCAGCCATCTTTTTTATCTGACCTACTTTTATCATATCAACCCTCGCGGATCCTGAGGTCCTCCGGCAGCGGCCTTTTAATTGTTCCAAAAGTGAGAACAAAAACTCATTTGGAGGTTGCATTCAACCATTATGGCCCTCACTTAATGGAACAGCCTGCTGGAGAACATCAGGACTGCAGAGACTGTTGATGTTTTTACAAGGAGGCTCAAGACTCACCTTTTTAATTTAGCTTTTAACTGATGTTATTTTAATTTCTAATGATTTTAAATGATTTATTTTTAATCTTTATGTTTTTCATTATTATGAAGTTTCTAAATCTTTATTTATTTATTATTATTTCATCTCATACTTGTTTTATCTTATGATATTGCCTTTTAGTCTTTTAGTTTTTAGCTCCAGTGTTTCCTCATGGGGGGGCTCCACACTGGGAGGTGTGTCTGGTCTGCCCATGGGAGCGTCGTCCTGGAGGTCCCTCAGATCCGGAGGACTGGGAGGTTCTGCACCATGTGTGGAGTCCACCCTAGTCTGGGTCAGGGTCAGGGCCGCCCCTCCCTAAACGCAGAACACGCGCTGTGCGTAGGGCCTCATCTTCCATGGGGGGCCACACTTTGCGCGAGGGGATGCATTTGCGCATATGCGCAATGAATGCGCACATGCGCTACCGTGAGGCACGCGTAGAATCAGCTCGAGGAAGGAGAGGAGACCTGACCGCCTGTGCGTAGCTGCAATGATTGACAGCGCTCGACATCTGAACAATCAGAGGTGTGCACCGGCAGGCACTTGCAGAGCAAGGCAGGTGAAGAGTCGTCCAAAAGAGCCTCGGGGGTATGTGCGGGGCTGGGAGGTCGGACGCTTCCAGAGAGGGGAGAGGGAGAAATATAGCTAAATAAGCTAAAAATGTCTCTGTATTTTATTTCTGTTTTCAGTGTTTAATTAAGGTGGGGGAGGCGGAGGGCTGAGGGAGATCGGACGCCTCCAGAGAGGGGAGAGGGAGAAATATAACAAAATAAGATTAAATAGGAAAAACCTGTCTCCCTCTTTTATTTTATTTTCAGTGTTTAATCAAGGGTGGGGGATTGAGGTGGTGGAAGTTACTTTCTTTTGATCAGTAATTGTTGGCTATTTGTGACTCAGATTTGTTTATTTATTTATTTATTTCAGTTTGAGGTTATTTTTATTTAATATTTCTTTATTTATTTCAGGTTGAATTTTTTTATTTTATTTGACTCATACAGCCAAACTACTGTATACAGTTCATTTGTTATTGCCAATAAAGGTTGTCAAGTTAAATGGCAAGTTGTTGTACAGTCATTTTGTACCTATGATACATTTGGGATGGGGGCCTCCGAATAAAATTTCGCTTAGGGCCCCAATTTGGTCAGGGGCAGCCCTGGAAATGACACAACACACTTACCGCAGTACGTCAGCACGTCACACGTCATGGACATAGCCATTCTAATATATAGTGACTAGCTAAATTTTGTGGGGGTTTTTATTTGTGAATAAATACTTATGGAATCATACTGTCCAAAATTCCAAATTGATGAATGAGTGAATTTAATGAGACTGATATCATTAAGTAGCTACCATTTTTACCTTTTTGGGAATGGTGCCCCACAAGGTGATTAAATGTAAATGAAGTCACATATTTCACCTGATTAATAATAATTATTAATTATTCCCGATAACCATTTTGATACTTTAATTGGAGGCCTGTTATGAGGTCAGATTCCAACAACTGTTACCATTAAAATCAAAACAAATTGTAACTGGCCCCCATAACAAAAAAGACACCTGTCCGCCGGCCCAAGCCAGGCCCTGTCACAGGATACTTGCTGTCTGGCCCAACAATGTTTCTTGGGGTAATCCTGCATTGAAGTTGTACTGTAAGTGAAATGAGTTAGCTAACTAACATAGGTTAGTTTTTCATGTGCAAAGTTTATCTGTCATGTAATAATAAGAAAGAAAGGGGTAGAGAGAAAGGTATGGAGAAAGGATGGGAGATTATTCATATCTCAGTTGCATAGACCCTTTGTCAGTTTGTTAGCCGGAGGCAAAACACGACTCGCCAACACAGAGCTGTAGGCTACATAGGAGTCTTAAAACATTGTCTTGTTATGTCATTGGGAGCCAGAACAGAAGGAGTCATGGCTCAAAACTTACATTTTATTGCATACTAGCTGCCACTGCCTGTCAACAAAATTGAAGACAACTGTGGTTAAGCATTATGCCTCATGAGTTTGGCTCCAGACAAAGTAACTAGGTGGTTTAGCTTGTTTGTTGTGTACAACTCAGGCCTCAAGCCTCAAACTATGGTTAAGTGCAATTAGACGAGACAACTGTGCGGAGGTGAACATCAAAACATTTGAATGTGCAGCACACAGTCATATCGGGTTAGGGAAGGCAAGGCAAGGCAAGTTTATTTGTAGAGCACAATTCGTACACAAAGTAATTCAAAGTGCTTTACAGAAGAAGAAAATGCATTAAAATCACAATAAAAACATAAATAATCATTATAAAATGAACTTTAAAAGAGAAGAGTGCAGATAAGATCCTTTCAGTCATATGCACAGTGAAATAGAGCTGTTTTGAGCCTAGATTTGAACATTGTCAGACCTTTGATTTTGGCAATGTTTTTTAGATGGTAAAAGGCTGCTGATGTTATTGATTTGATGTGGCTGTTAAAGTTCAAGTCTGAGTCCATTATTACCCCGAGATTTCTAACCTGATTTGTAGGTTTTAGAGAGAGAGACTGGAGGTGACTGCTGACACTTTCTCTTTGTTTCTGTGGACCAAATACGATGACTTCAGTCTTCTCTGAATTTAGCTGGAGAAAGTTGTTTTGCATCCACACACTGACCTGTTGGATGCAGTGACAGAGTGAATCCACTGGTCCATATTCACCTGCTGTCAGTGACACATAGATCTGAGTGTCGTCTGCATAATTGTGGTAGGACACATTATTACTTTGTATTAACTGGCCTAAAGGCAGCATGTATAGATTGAACAGAAGGGGTCCCAGGATTGACCCTTGGGGCACCCCATAGGTCAAGGCCATGTGGTCTGAGACACATTTACCAATTTCAACAAAGTACCTCCTGTCTTCTAGATAGGACTTCTACCAATTTAGGGCAGTGCCAGAGATGCCCACCCAGTCCTCTAATCTCTGTAACAGGATCTCATGATCGACAGTGTCAAAAGCAGCACTCAGATCTAGCAGGACTAAAACTGAGACTTTGCCTACGTCAGTGTTCAGGCGGATGTCATTTGTCACCTTAATAAGAGCAGTCTCAGTGCTGTGACGGGGTCTAAAACCTGACTGGAAAACATCAAAGGAGTTGTTCATTAGGAGAAAGTCAGTCAGCTGTTGGTAAATAAAACGTATTTACTGTTGTAGGGATGAATAGCATTATGTGTATGTCATGTCCACCTAATCAGAGATAGGGGAGGTATTAAGAAGAAAATCATATTTCTTTGTATTGCTAACTTTTTAGTGCATTAGCTTATGTTTGCTTCAACAGCAAAACAAACGTTCAAGTGTCATCCTCCTTTGTGAGATTGGAATATTTATCAACGCCAAAGCCAGCCATCTCACCCGCACAGAAAGTAACTTGTACTTTGAGTAATTTATTAACAAGGTCCTTTTTTACCTTTACTTGAGTAGGTTTTTCAAAGGGTAATTTTCACTTTTACTTGAGTCAGTTTTTATGGGAGTAATTGTTCTATTACTTAATTATGGCTTTTCAGTACTCACTGCCACTTACCTTGTAATATCAACAAAACTTTGTAGACAGTCATTGTTCCCTGAAGGAGGAATCATAATGTTTTGGTGATGAATACCACGATTTTTCTAAAGTGTCACCATAAGGTTCACTTTTGTGGTTTTAAGGAAAATTCTCAACAGATTTGGTAAATTGCAGAATCTGTCTTGAGAGATTATTAATGGATTGACAGACATTTATGCCAATCTGAGGCTGACTTTGGTGATTCATTTTAATCTTAAAATGAAGGACACTTGTAGAGGACCTGGTGTAAGCCAACTAATTGATGACTGATGACTAAAACAAGGCTATTTTATAAAGTGCTATAATTACTAAAATTAGCATAAAATGTTCAAGATAAGGCTAGATATCCAGTGTTAAGATTGATAACTACATATGACCAAACACATTCATTTCTGATTTTAGACTAAATAGAAAAAGCTGACCAAATAGCAGGCCCTGATTTGTCATGACTACTGTAATAAAGGGAGATTGTTATTGTTATTCAATCAATGGATTGATGACACTGGCATTATGCCTCATGAGTTTAGCTCCAGACAAAGTAACTGGGTGGTTTAGCTTTTTTGTTGTGTTCAACTCAGGCCTCAAGTCATGTTCAGGGAATGTTAGTTTTAAAGTAATTTGCTATCCCCAGCCCAAGCTCTCTAAGAAGACAAGGAAAAACTCCATAACATTCTGAGCCCACAAGAAAACTGCGAAGAAACCTCAGAAGAGGCAATTCAAAGAGAGAGGTCCTCTACATGGACAGCTGGGGGTTCAGCAGGATCCAGAGGTGGCGAAAGCTCCAATATTAGTGCTGTATTGTGATGTAATGTATGAAAAAGTAATGTGATGTAATGTATGAAAAGTCTTGTGAGGTCACTGTGAGGGCACTTGCAATTTCACTATATCACTGTCGATGGTGACAATAAAGGTATTTTATCTTATCTTAATGAAACTCTGTGTGTGTGTGTGTGTGTGTTACCTGTAGACAGTACAGTATTGAGTCTGATGTGGTCCCAGGGGAAGGCTGTGGTGTCAATAGGCTCATGTCCACTCAGCAATTAATAGAAATGCACACCCCACTGCCAAACAGTGGTGGGACCAGCCCAGTATTTCCCCACATTAAAACCACTCAGGTGGGGCGTACGCCAAGACACTTATTGGACACAGTAACAGAAAAATGGAAGGGGACAGACAGAGAGATGTAGAAGGTTTTTTTGAAACATCAGTCATTATTTCAGAGATGAATAAATGAGTCAAGAGCAGAAGCCAGATATCATACCACTGAAGGAAGTATAGGGCTTCCCCATGAAGAATGAACCACGGCCAGAGTTGATCATTCGCACTCTCGGTTCACCAGTGTTGCCTTTAACCAGAACGTTCTCCATCTTGATGTCCCAATGAAAGAAACCATTTGAGTGCATATTGATGGCTGTGCCCACCAGCTGCCTCAGGATCATCTGAAGTAGACAGAGACACAGTTGGAGGGAAGGTAAGGCACTAGCTATTTTTTCAATAAATTCTCATAGAACAGTTCATATGGTGTCCTATAAAAAATGCATGCACAACAGTTTGTATGACACTCTACAAATTTCTACCAAAAATAATGGTTTCCCAATAAATTGCAAACCAAACAACAACACAGAATCAGAATCAGAATCAGCTTTATTTGCCAAGTACGCGTGTACATACAAGGAATCTGACTGCTCTCAATGTACCAGAATTGACGTAAGTATTCAAAAATTAGAGTGGAATATACAGAAACACACAAATATACAAAAAATACTTTGAATGTAAAAAATAAAATAAAATATAATATACAAGGATGCAGTGTTGTTTATCCTGCCATTCTGTGACTGTTAGAAGTTCAACAGAGCGACAGCCTGGGGGAAGAAACTGTTTTTGTGATGGGTAGTATTGGTGAACAGTGCAGTGTAGCGCCTACCGGAGGGGGGAGTGTAAACAGTTTATGTCCGGGGTGTGAGGGGTCTACAGTGATGTTTCCTGCCCGTTTCCTGACCCTTGGCATCGATGGAGGGAAGATCAGTCCCAATAATCCTCTCTGCACACCTGGTGGCAAATCCAAACCAGACGGTGATGGATTTGCAGAGAACAGACTGGATTATGGCTGTGTATAAAGTGATAGCAGGTCCTGGCAGGTTGAGCTTCCTGAGCTGTTGTAGGAAGTATAGCCTCTGCTGGACCTCTATGTGAAAGGTCTACCTCAAATCCCAAGAGATTGTGGTACCAAGAAACCTGAAGGTGTCCACAGTAGACATTGTGCTGTTGAGGATGGTGAGGCAGGATGGTGAGGCGAAGTCCATTGTCATCTCCACAGTCTTGAGCGGGTTCAGCTCTAGGTGGTTCTGACCACAAGATCAGCTGCTCCACCTCTTGTCTGTATGCAGACTCATCACAGTCCCTGATTAGACTGATAAAGTGGTGTTGTCCGCACCTCAGGAGTTTCACAGAAGGGTCCCCTGAGGTGCAGTCGTTCTTACTCAGACCAAGCAACCCACATCCACAGGAGTTATATTTCCATTTACTTTTAAGCAAATTCCTTAAATTTCAGTGAATTTGTTTTTTTACACTCAGCTTTTTTATGCGCAGGTGTGCACACAGGTATGTTTTTTTTTTGTTTTTTTTTTAATTTATTTATTTAAATTTGGACTATTCCCTGACTGACAAGGGCAAAAATACAAAATTATTAAACCATCATCATTAGCAATATTTTTTTTTTCAAATATAGTAATACAATCAATGATTTGTTTTTACTTGTTTTGGCAATAAAAGTTAAATATCCCCATTGACCTAAAAGTAAACATCCATATTGCCTGACCACCCCCCTGTATCTTCATGAAATGGTTTGGCCCTGCCTTAGCGCACTGACAGTGACGGTGCCTTGTAGCAGTCAGCAGCTGCTCATCATCATGCTACCTAGTACTAAAAGAAAATCTGGTTTTCAAAAAGGGAAAGCGAGACAGGAGAGA
Organism: Epinephelus cyanopodus; assembly: GCA_026686955.1. Lineage (NCBI taxonomy): Eukaryota > Metazoa > Chordata > Actinopteri > Perciformes > Serranidae > Epinephelus > Epinephelus cyanopodus. The sequence goes on from CM048920.1 coordinate 40,581,866, forward strand.
GAAGCGAGGCAAAAAAAAAGGGTGTCAATATGTGACCCAGTGTTTCTCCAAGAAAGATGGGTAGCCTATAAGTTAGTCTGTGAGTGGTAGAAATTAACCTGTTAGCTTAATGTCCATAGTGAAACAAGTTAGCTACAAACTAGTGTTAGCCTACATTTCACTCCTTTTTAACTTACATTTAATCAGTGCAGGTAAATGTTCAGCATTTGCTCCTGCCCCTTTTACCAGACTCAACAACAGATGAGTCAGAAGCAGCGGTCCTGTCTCCTCATAACTTCACCCTGACCCAATGAAGAAGGTGACCAACATTGTGTTGAATGGCATGCCAGTTCGCATCTTTGAGTCTGTAGGAATTTCTCTCTCTCTCTTGCTCTTTTTTACCATTACAAAAAAGAAAACGAAATATTTTTTAATGACAGAAATTCAAACAAATTATCTTTCCACATAATGATTGTTATGAAACAAAAACAGCCTTCAACTGTCTTTACTGCACTCTAAAAAAGAATACACTGGCTCAACTTAAAAAAATTAAGGTAACAATTTGCATGGATCTTTTTAAGTAATGGCAACTTAGTCATTATTAAGTTCATTCCATGAGGCTTTTATAGTTATACTAACTCAAATTTAGTGAAGTGCTTAGTTCAATAAACAAAGTAGCCAAATTGCTTCATTTAAGTTAGTCCAACTTGTTTATTTTACTTGCACTCTACTCAAAAATGTCCATGCAAATTGTTACCTTAATTTTTTTTGAGGATTAGCAACTTATTTCACTTCAGTTAAAATAAATTAACAAGAATAGCAATTTAATTTTTAATAACAAACTTTATTTTTGTTACCAGTTTCAGTTTTTTTACTATCAACAATGCCAACAACTTTGTGCACCAAATAAACACTGCCCACCTCCAAATAAATAAATAAACCCACAACTGAATTAGTTCTAAACAAAACTAAAATGAATGAATTTAAAATAAATAAATTAAACAAAATAAAATAAACACAACACAAACATACTGCAATTAATAAAGGGAGTTTTGGACGATCTTTAAGTGCATGTGAAGGAATAAAATATAACAAAAACACTGTGCACTCTGAAATACAGAAATTAAGTTTGGCATGTGTTGGCAAAAACACATTAAATGGCTAAACATAAATTTGCCTGATCAACAGTGAAACATTTTGTAAACACACACCTAAGTACTTGTCAATACTCAAGTCTCCCTTCTCTTACAATAATCCTTTGTGGGTTAATCACAGGAAAGAAAGGAAAAAGCCAAGTTTTCATTACACATCAATATCACACAATGGAATACAACATCACAGTTTCCAGAACCATGACCATAAAATTACAATAAAACCCCTGAGAACATGTCACAATAACAATTAACACTGAACTCAATACTTTAGTACAGGAGTTTACTTTTCAGGGACATTACTTTGGGACTGGCTTTAAGACCATCGAGCTCGAGGAAAATCTTTTGAAATACTTCAAAAGTGTTTCTCAGTTGTTTCGGGTAGCTGAGGTTGAGGGCATAAATCAGCCCCATCAGCGAGGCACAGGCTCTTGGGACATCCAGGACCTCAAGGACTGCTGCTCCCTCGATCACAACTGTTGCACTGGCTGGATCAGATGTTCTGGCACCTCTGGTTACCACAATCTTCATGACATCATTGGCAGTATCTCCAACACCATCCTTCTACAAGTAGGAATCAATGTCAGTATTTTAAAGAGGACATCAAACACTCAACCAGGAAATGAGACTCAGCAATCAGCTATTTTTCTGTAAAGCTGCTCGTAGCAGCTTTAAGTTCAGATACTATACTTTGTTCCTATTCTTTTTAGATATGGTTGCTTCAAGAGGACATGAAACAGTCAACTAAGTTGTGATGGTTTACTGAATGGACATCCCCTCTAATCAACCATTACATATTAAACATGATAAATGTAAGCATTTAGGAGAAAAAAAAGAAGCTCTGTTTTAGATTTCATAGCAAGGGCACCGCCATATTGCCTGACCCTAGCATGTAACGTCATGTGGTTTGTTCGCTCGGCTGCGCTCATACAGTACAATGCATTTACAGTAAAAATAATAAAAGATATCTAGACAGGTTACGACTAAAACATTAATGGCACACTACCCTCTGATAAGCATTCAAACCTTTTGTAACAGCAGTATTATAATCCTTATGAAATAATGCAAATCCTTATGAAATAAATGGTAAAGCCTTTATTTAGATGGTATTACTATTGCTGACTTACTATGTTGCTGATTCTTTCCAAATGTTTGGCAAATGCGTTTGATAACTGACCAAATATATGAAATTAAGAAGAAAAAAAGCAAAGAAATGTTAAATGACAAAAGTTTCTCATAAATATTGTAATTACTGTTAATATTGGAATGCCAAAACAGTACCTCCAAAATGTTATAAGAATAGTTCAATTGAGCAGACTTGTCAGCAGATAAAAATGCACAGCAACATTAACAAATTCGTATGTACTAGTGATAAGTAATGCTATGAAACAAAATTACTTAAGACTTCTATGTTTCTACAGCCCGCTTCCCTGCCCTCATTAGCATGCAGACCGCGCCGCTGAATTTTCTCAATAAGTGGTTCAATTAATGTTAACCAACTTGAAACTCATACACAAATAACTTAAGGGTTTATACATCAACATGCACAGAAACCGAAACAGCGAAAGAGCGTAGCAACCCTTCACTTACTTCAAGGTTAAACATGAATGTATGAACAGCTGCATGCAAACCAAACCTGCATTAACGTTTTACCAAATTTAAATTTGGATGAAGCAAAACACGTTTTGCCTCACCTTTGCAGTGTTACAACTTCCCTTACAGAGGTTCCGTGCCAGTTAATATAATTCGGCTGCCACTGCACAACAAAAAACGGGAAAAGATCAGGGCTCACTACAGCAAGCTAGCTAAGTTTACCAGCTAAGAGCGAACTAGCAACAGGTTTAGCGATACAAGGGCTAAACTAGCTGACGACAAGCTTACATTTCAATAGGTACAAACGCTTTTTTTGGACTGTGTGTTAACACAGTTATCAACTGTTGTGAATATAACAAAGCAAACAAGTACTCACCGAGTAAATTCGCTTCAAGATAGTCTGTGCAAAATCGTGTTTTCTCTCCTCGTGGCTTGCAGGTGCTGTAGGGTGTGGCAACAGGACATGCAAGGGGAAGTCCTGCTCCTCCCTACATGAGTTGCACTAACTTAATACCTTTCTATTGTTAGGAGAGGGCAGAAATTTTTACTCTGAAGTGATACATTAATGAGTAATGACAGCTTTCTGTATTTTGATTTTGGCCAACATATCACAATAAGTTATCAACTTATTAAAATGTGTACATGTAAAAAACATACATTTTCAAGCTGAAAAAGCTCTTCAATTTAAGCTATGCTCACTAACCTCATGAATCATTTCTTAGAGTGTGGATGCTGGACAGTTGGAAACATTAAGTAGCCTAACTCAGCATGTATTAAAGTTACAGGCTATATTAAAATATTCCAGTTAGGTGCTTTCATTTAGATTAAATTATGGCCATTACATGACATCTATAGATACAGACTTATCAAAAGTCGGTTGGTTCGCCTTGATGCTGGAAAGTTAGAGGAAAACCCTGTATTTGGCATACTAATTTATCTGATCTTCAGGTTCTGTGTCTGCTGGAAGCAGGCCACATTGAGAGCAAAGCTGCAGCTCCTGCTGTGAGCATGCAGAGGTAAGAGAATGGGGGAAGGGCGTAGCAGGTCCTCCTGTCTACATCCTACCACGGTCAAGGTCCAGGAGAAAGAGAGCCCATTGGAGGCACAGGAAAAGGACCGCCATCAGAGGCTCAGGAGATAGAGCGAGATGGAGAGAGAAACTTCTCCTTAAGTTTGCTTGGTGACATCACAGAGTCACATGTCACTGTAACAGTAGTGCCCAATCAAGTTTGAAGACTTGTCTCTCACTTAGGTGTGACAATGAAGAGTTGAGAGCCAAATGGTCGTCTTTTGTTTGAAGAACAAAGAACATGCAGTTTTACCCACCATTTCAGATGGCAAGACCCAGAGGAAAAGCCTTCACATGCCCAGTTTAGATCTTAACAAATAACAAATCATCTGTGGTCCAGTGAATCTCAACAGAGAGTGGCCTGAAATAAAACTAATAGTGCTTATTTTCCTTTATTGAAATACAGTAGCACAGGTACTTACAAAGTTTGTAGGTTGTGTAGAGTCTCGTTTATTTCATCAGCTCCCTCTCCTCGGTTTGAGAGTCCCGTTGGCCTGTAAGATGTCCATACATTTGAACTAGTTGAAGCTATAATGGTCAAGTTCTTGTGCGTGTGCATTATGGCAGTAAGCTTAAAGTGTGTAAAATGAGTTAACCATCCATTTTTTTTCTAACAAAGGAAGGAAGAATTTACACACTTAATACATAATGATTATTATGGTTGTATTTTAATTGTGCAAAGATTCTTTAGTTTCTGGCAGCAATTCTGACAGTGAAGAAACTTTTACACTCTCCTCCATCGATGCAGCTCAACATAATAATAATAAGTGGACTTTGTTATGGAAACAGGAAATAAAAACTAAACCTTCTGTTGTCTTCTTATGAGAAAAATAAGTCACAGTCTCTTACAATAATTAGCTCCCGTGTCAGATAGACTTTATCAGGCATTACCTACTTTTCTCGTACTCTCTCTTCTTCTCCCTGCTTTGGCAGCAGAAGTCTTATGACTTTTAGCTTTTTTTATGTGTATTGCATATTTATAATAGATGTTCAATATGTAGCAAGATGTAAACTTTTTTGACAGTCATAACCCCCCCATTATGTGTGCAAGCATAGGGAATAAGTACATACCTTTTCCATAGCATTCTATATACAGTCCTCATTCTCATGTTTACAAGGTGATCAGGTAGAATGTTAATAATGGTCTTCCCCACTCATTTACTAATTGTGTCTCATCAAAAGGCCTCTGAGCAGCCCTCATCGTGTGTGTGTGTGTGTGTGTGTGTGTGTGTGTGTGTGTGAGAGAGACAGAGAGAGATGAAACATAAGGATACTAATGTCTTAATGATGATGTAATCCTGGAGGGGCCTATTGAAGATGTTACGCCTCACCACAAGGGGATGGACAAACAAGGAAAGGGGTAAGGAGACATAAGAGTTTAACCTTGATGTTGTAATGAGTCTGGACACGATGACAGAAGTTCGGAACCTTCTCCTTGTTGGTAACATTATATGATCCTCCTTATTTTCCACCATGTAGTTTAGTATTCAGCCTCAATATGACTTTCTGACGACTGTATGGGTCACAATTCAGCAAAAGGCCTCCAGCCTTTACCGCCATCACACACGGTACCATTTATTTTTTTAAATGGAGAGGATGTCTTTTGTTTTCTCAGGCAGGGCCTGTGGGATGGTTTGTTGATTTCCATCACAGAAAATTTGCCCATGCAAATGAATTTTTTTCTGAAAACACTGAGGCTGAAATTGGCACTAGACAGTTCACATATGACAAGTGTAGCTCCAAGAGATTCAGACTCAGTCACCAGAGTCCCTAACTGTAATTTATCCTGTTAAAATGCTGGCAGTAACATTGGGCCTCATTTACGAACAGTGCGTACGCACGAATTTGTGCTTGAACTGTGTGTACGCACATTTGACGCAAAAATCTGGGATTCATCAATACTTTCTTACCCGAATTTGTTCTTACTCTGCGAACAAATTTAGAACTGCCTCAGACCATGCGTGCGCACAAATGAGGAAGGCCGAACTGACTTAGAAAATGCAGACACATACCTTTTAAGTACACGCAGAGTCTATAAAACCACATTCATTAAAAATAGATTTAATTAACATTTTTTAATATCATTAATTTACTAATATATTGGCCAGATGGATTAAATTACCATGAAATCGACACACGTTCACCCTCATCATTGTGACACTTAAAATATTAACAATAACATGAACAGAAAAACTATCACTCCATCAGCGTGCAGATGATCTGTAATGCCGACTGCCATATCCTTAATGCTGTAGCCCGCTGGCCAGGAGGCACCCACGACTCATTTACTTTGCAAAACAGTACAGTGGGAATGCGTTTGGAGGCAGGAGCTGTGAGAAGTGGATGGCTTGTTGGTGAGCTTCTTTTGTTCTAGTCTTTTATTTCAGTTATTTTAAGTTAGTATTTTCAGTAAGTCTCTATTCCGTTAATGTTAAAATGTTATATTGTTTAGGTGACCGGTGACATGGCCTTAAAACATGGCTGATGACACCATATGCAAACCCCGAAACCCCTCAAGAGGTGCGCTATAATAACATACATGCCCACACATGCACCGTAGAGCACACTTTTGGCGTGCTTAAGGGCCGTTGGATGTGTTTGGATCGGATACAGCCGGTGGCAAACTACTTTATACCCCTGAGAAGGTCATCCTGGCATACTGTGTCCTCCACAATCTTGGAATGACCCATGGCATTCCTGTAAGACCCGGCGCCATCGCTTCTAACAAACTGTGAAATTTACTACTTTTCTCCTCGTGTAACCGATTCCTTCATTCATGAATCAACTCTAGGCAAGCGGTTTCCTTATATGGAGAAATAGGGGCGTGGTAGTATGCTGATTGCAGATCACGGTCTGAATCTGACTTGAAGACTTAACGTAACGTTATAAAAGTGAACGTTAACATTATGTTACTGTTTTTATATCTGTCATTGGTGAAGCTGTAACATTAGCGTGAGATTACCAGGTGATGACATTGTATGTGGCTCTTTTTTAGAAAAGGAGGAGGTGGAAGACTGCTTTGGAAGCATAGGATTTTTCTGGAGGCATAGGGACCTGAGACTATGTTAAAAATAATTAATAATGACTAAATTATATAAGTATATTACCAAAACTGATGTTATTTCTTTAAGAAACTATTCACTTACTATTGGCTCTGTTCTTGCAGGTTTTCTCATGTTCTCCTCTGCTCTTATTCTACCAAGGCTCCTGAGGCAGAGGCTGCGGAGGTGGATGAATGAGGGGATCACAGTGATGTCATCCCTTTTTTTGATTGCCACCTTTTGTGTCATAAATATTAGTTCAGTATCCAGGTATGAATAGAAGCCTTTGACCAAAAAAATCCATCCTCAAGCTAATAAGATTAAGATATTTTTGTCTTCCTCAGTGGATGGATGGTTGGTGATGTCACTCACTTGTTTGATTGCAACCTTCCGTGTAATAAAAGCTGATCAAAATACATGAAAAGTACTTGACCCCGTTTTTTATTTCTTAATGATAATATGTAATGATTTTTCACCGCCGCACTGAAAATGTCCCCGAATTTCATCTCAGAAATCTGGTCACCTGTACAATCATACTTAGCCTACTTTACCTCACTTCACACACACACACACACACACACACAAACACACACACACACACAGCCAAGTCTGCTGTCAGCTCACACAAAATAAAGTTCATACACAACGTACCATTTAACACGACCACCGGTCTCCTTTTCTCTCCTTTTTGCCACTTCTAGATTGTTGTTGTTGATGCTGCTGCATCTGGTCATGCTTCCTGATAACGTCTGTAAGTCATACGTCCACTCTGGTGATGTTACTGTAGCAACTCCACCTCGTCGTCCATCCAGACAAAGTTATCTGTGCATGCTTTCGGCATTGTGTCTTCTTTGTTTTGATTTGTAATTAATCAAACAGAGGGATTAATAAATAACGGACCGTCTATAATGTAGTTTGTTTCAAATGAAGCTGAGAGCATGGGTGCAGATCCCGGGGGGATCGGGGGATCCCCCCCCCCACACACACACACACCTTCTAAATAACCTAAATGATTGAAATTGAACAAATGTATACAGTAGTCCCATGTACTAGGAAAAAAAGGGAAGATGATGAGGAGAACTGGGAATCTGTGAGAGGCGAGAGATGAGAATGTGAGTGGACATAACATGCCTGAGACCCTGAAACAAGAAGTAGCATTAACTAACAGTGAAGCAGTGAAAAGGAGGGGGATGGCTGACTCCATGTACTATTGGATGTTTAAAAGAAATAAACAGTAAAGGTAAGCATATGATTCTCTGTGTAGTGCTTTTTGAATGACACATTGCACACATGCAATTTAAAAAAAAAATCACAACTGATTGTGTCCCCCCCAAACCTGTCATCAGATCTGCACCTATGGCTGGGAGCCTCTGCAGTTGTGGTGAGTAAAAGCCCCGCCGCTCAGTGTTGCCAACTTAGCAACTTTGTCGCTATATTTAGCGACTTTTCAGACCCCTCTAGCGACTTTTTCAAAAAAGCGACTAGCGACAAATCTAGCGACTTTTCCTGATGTTATTGAAGACTTCTGGACTTCTGTTATGAGAGCACATGCCATTCTTATTCTTCTCAACGAGCAGCGGATGCTGCCGTGGGCTCCTCTCTTGCCCCATAGCACTCAAAGGCAGCCCAGTCCTCCCTCCCAGCAGCAGTCAGAGGAGGACATATTAACCCCTCCACGTCCAGACTGCAAATCGTGCATGTGCATGTGTTTCAGCTGGAGTAACAGAGCACCCAGGTGCTGCTGGCTGCCGGTATGCATAAAGCCTGGAGCCCGAAAGTGCAGTGAGTGGTGGGGGGCCTGGGCTACCTGCTGGTGCAGCCAGTCCTGAAGGTGAGGTTGGAGTACTGTTAGCTGACCAGGCAGAGCGATATGGTTTAAGGCGGTTGTAGTGAATGACCTTAGGCTTAGCTCGGAGGTCCCGTTGGTCCAACAGTTCATAGTCCACCCCGATGTCATTTGTGTCTGAGTCAAAACATCTAAGCACTCTGAAAGGGCCAGACCACTTAGGTGACAGTTTTTGTCGAGAAAGGGCAGGAAGGTCAACCCACACTAAATCACCTGGCTCATAGGCTGTGTGTTTCATCCGACGATCATAATAATGCTTTTGTTGTGCACCTGCTGCCTCAATGTTGTGTGCAACTGAGTGAAAAGCAGCACACAGTCTCTGTAATACTGAATTGGCATAGTCACTTAGAGTACCTGGAGTGGCATTTGAAACTCCTGGGGGGTCTCCTAGGAGGAGATCTGCAGGTAGACAGGCTGCTCTACCATGGACCAGGAAGAAAGAAGTGTGTTTGGTGGAGGAGTGAACAGTTGTGTTATATGCAAACTCAACCTGCCTCAGATGGTCATCCCATTCACCTCCTCTGGTGTACAGATATTTTGCCAACTGGTCCTTTATGGTCCTATTTGCCCGTTCCACCATGCCATCTGGCATAGCATGATAGGGAGATGTCCTAGTTTTGTGTATTCCCAGCCGGGAACACAGTTCTTTGACAAGATCTGAGTCAAACTGACGGCCTTGGTCAGTGTGCAAACTTTGTGGAACACCGTGGTGGCTGATGTAGTCTTCGAACAGACATTTAGCCACAGTAGTTGCTCGTTGATCAGGAAGTGCATACAGGTTGAGGTACTTTGTGAAATAGTCCATTACAACAAGTACATACCGATTACCACGGCATGAGTGGCAGTTCAGTCAGATCTTCTGCAATTTTCTCAAAATGCCTGAATGTGACAATATTTTGCATAGGGGCCTGTCGGTGCGGTGTCTGCGGTTGCCGTGCTTCACAGGCTGTGCATTCAAGACACCAGTTAGTTATGTCATGTGTCATGTGAGGCCAAAATCATCTGACCTGTGCCCCTTGTAATGTCTTCTGTGTACTGAAATGTCCAGAGAAGGAATGTCCTTGTAAGGTTTGAAATACCTCCTTCTGCAAGCTACTAGGGACCACAGTCTGTAAAACAAGATCACCTGGTGGGGGTCTGACTTTGCGACACAAGAGACCCCCAATGAGGGTGAGTTTAGGAAATTCTCTCCAGTACTGTCTCATGTCAGGTGAACCGGCTTTTATGTTTGAGAATGGTGGCCTACATTCAGCCAACACCCAGTTCCTTATTATTTGCAACTCAGGGTCAGCTATTTGAGCTTGGATGAGGTACTGTCTGTCCATATCCAGGAGTGACGCATCCATAGTCACAGCTGCAGTATGTGGTGAAGCACACTGCAGTAGGGGCAGCCTCTGAGCAGAGGGAAAGCTCAGTGGCTGGAGTGCATGTGAATGACTATACTGGATCTGTTTGAGTGTGACTGGAAACAGATCTCACCTCGTTGGCTGTAACCACCGTGGGGGCATCTTCAGCTGTCACAGGCCGGCGGGACATAGAGTCGGCATTGGCGTGTTTTGTGCCTTGTCTACATTCAAATGTCCAGTCATAGGGATCAATTTCCAGAGCCCACCTGACCCTACGACCTGTAGGGTCACAGTCCAGAGCCATATTCCTCAGGGAGAGAAGGGGTTTGTGATGATGCAAAAGGAGTGACCTGTCAAATATTGGCAAAAGTGCCGGATGGCCCATATGATAGCCCACAGTTCCCGGTCATATGTGGGCCAACGGGTCTCTGTCTTTGTCAACTTGCGGCTGATATATGCAACCACATTTTCCATGTTTTCAGCATTCGTCTGTGACAGAACACATCCAATGGATGTGCTGGAGGCATCAGTGAGCAGAAATTCACATGAGAAATCTGGATAGGAGAGAATTGGTGTGTTACACAGAGCATGACGAAGGAATTCAAATGCTCTCTTTTCAACCTCAGTCCACAACGATGTCTTTCCTTTCTGTGTGAGCGCATGCAGCAGCTCTGACATTTTAGAAAACTGGTAAATGAAGCGCCGGTAGTAAGAACATAGACCAAGGAATGCTCTTACTTCAGTGGGGTTTTTAGGCGCAGGCCAGTCTCTCACTTTCTCAATGTTTTGCGGGTCAGGTTTTAGTCCTGCTGCTGAGACAACATGTCCCAGGAATGTCACTTCCTGTAGCGCAAAGCAGCATTTTGAGGGATTGAGTTTCAGGTTAGCAGCTCTGAGGCGATCCAACACCTCTCTTAAATGCTGAAGATGGATGGAAAAACTGGGGCTATAGACAATTATGTCATCAAGGTACACAAGACATGTTTTCCACAAGAGACCTTGTAACACCAGCTGCATGAGATGTTGAAAAGTGGGGGGGGTGCATTTACCAAACCCATGGGCATCACCCGAAACTGATAAAGTCCTCAGCCTGTGGTGAAAGCTGTCTTTGCTTTGTCTTGCTCCTCGAGCTGCACCTGCCAGTATTCTGAGGAAAGATCCATTGTGCTGAACACTGCCAAACCTCTGAGTGCATCCAAGGTGTCGTCTGTTCTGGGTAAAGGGTGTGCATCTTTCACAGTGACTGCATTCAAGCCTCTATAATCGACACAGAAGCGCCAAGTACCATCTTTTTTATTGACCATCACCACAGGTGCTGCCCAGGGGCTGTGACTAACTTCTACAATTCCTTTTTCCAACATCTCCTCCACATGTGACTGAATCAGTGTTTGCATTTTGGAGAAGTACGATACGCACGCTTCCTGACTGGAGGTGCCTGGTTTGTGTAGATTTGGTGTTTGACAATGTCTGTGTTACCAAAGTCTGTACTGGTTTTACTGAACACATCCTGGTAAGAAGAGAGCAGGTTATGTAGGTCAGATTTCTCTGCATCTGTCAGATTTCCACATTTAACATCAAAAGGCAGTTTGGTTGGCTGTCTGATATTAGTGGGCAGGCCGGATGGTGGTTTTGGGCAGGTGGATACCTTACATATAGGGGCTGAATCCTGTATTATCTCAGTGTCAGATACTGGGGTAAACTGTCCTAACTTCATACCTGAATGAAGCACCATAGGGCCATATGTAGGGTTGATGATGCATACGACAGTACAGCCATCTTCAGCAGTCGACAGTGTGCAAGCAACTGCAATACCATCCATGTCTAGCTGCAGGGGTTCGAGACAGCCGCTGTAGCTGTGAGGTGTGCCTGCAGTAATAACAGGGGGAATCAAGGCAACTTTGCAAATAATTTCACAGCGTGGAGGGACTGTGGTGTTCTCCATTATTTGTGCAGTACAACTAGCAGGTGCTAATTCACTTTTCCTCCGTAGGGGCAAGACATCATCACCCAGATAGCATAGCCCTCTTCCCATGTTCAGAATAACACCATGGGGGGTGAGGAAGTCAAGCCCCAATATGAAGCCTTGAGTTACATTTCTGATCACTTGTACTTCATGTTGCAGAGTTTGAGACCCCAGCTTAAAGGTGATGTCTATCATACTGAGTGTGTCCAAACTTTGGCCAGTCACAGCCTGTGACATGATGAACTTCTTTTTAATAGGTCTTTTTGCTTGCGAAGGAATGGACATTTTGGTGTCCTCGCTGACAAATGAAATAGTGGTCCCTGAATCTAGCATGATGTGCATATCAGTGCCTTCAACAATGCCACTTACATATGAGGTCAAGTCTTTACAGTGGCTCAGTTTCAGTTAAGGGGGTTGTCATATCTGTCTTACCACTAGGGGTCTGTGGTGCACTGATGTGGTCTATGGTTTCAGCAAAGCAGACATCTGGGGCTTCCAGAGAAGTAGCTGATAAGTGCCCCACATCGTCAGCTAATGGTCATTTCCCTGAGGAAATCTGCCATGATCCTTGTAGCCACTCTTAGTGGGGTGCTGCAGGTCCCAATCATTAGGTTGTCATGTTTGTCCTTTGTCCTCATGCTCTTGGAATGAAACACGTTTGGCATAGGGTCTCGGGTTTCTGTGGTAAGAGGCATAGTAGGGTCTGTTGGGGGAGGATTGTCTCCCTCTCTGTTCCTCATAAGGGCTAAAGGCCTGGTCTGAGTAGTGGGTCTCTCTATAAGGCTGTCGATACCTGTCAGGTTCCCTGTGGGTGTACTCCTGATAGCGGTGAGACCTCTGAGGGGAGTAGCATTCTGGAGAGGAATGATGGGAATGTGAATATCTGGATGGGGGACGTCCATAGCCTGAGTTCCGTGCATCTGGGCTCCTCCCATAACGTGAGGGAGATCTTGGAGGACGTACTTGCATGTACCTGTCACGGTGCTGGACACTGCCTCGCTCATCCAGCTTCAGTTTCAGTGCATCCAGATCCTTACTCAAGTCTTTAACAGTAGCAGTGAGGTTTTGGACTGCTTTTCTGAGTTCAGTGTCATTTTTGCAAACAGAATTTACTGACTGCCTGGTGCCAATATCTCTGACGGCAACATTAGCTGAGGATGTTGGCATCATTAATTTAGCTGCTTGGCGGGCCCGCTCGGCTTGGGAAGCAACATCAAAAGCCTCAGTAAATGTTTTCACTCCTCTTTCATGACACTTGACTTGGAGCTCCTGATCCAGACCAGCAATGAAGCTGAAGCATTATGCTCAGAATCTGGGAAAGCTTCTTTGACAAGCCTGCATGCATCCGCAGGCTTGTCTATGACGGGCATTAGGGAATGTTTGAAAAGATGCAATTACATCCTTTTGACCAAAAGCTGCTTATAAGTGCTTCTTGGTTTCAGTATAACAGTCCTGAGTTTCCTGTGGCAGGTTATCCCACACTATGAACAGTTCTGGTGGTAGTCTACTGGGTAACTCAGCTGCTAACACTGTATCCAAATCCACATCACTATCCTTGTAATGGGCCGTTTGAATTACCTCATAGCAGCGAGCCCACAGTTGAAAAGACTCGTTGTGAAAAGGTGGCGGCAAAGAAATGCCCCGCGGTGCTCCCGGAGATCTGCTGGACGGTGGCACAACGTGCGCTGGAACTCCAGTGGCACTTGAGCCGGCTCGCTGCTCCCCAGCGGAGACGGGCTCCTCCTCGTCAGACATGATGACTTTTCTTCCTCTCTTTCGCTGTTTTCAGTAGCTTCCAGACAGATTCAGAGGACCGAAACACAGTTTCTTAACTCACTTATAGCTCACAAAACAACAAAACGAGGATGGTAATGACTAACTAACTCACTGCTCTTCAAACTAAGCTAGCGGTTTGCGAGGCTAAATTTAGCCTATAGCTTTAGAGACTCACAAAGTTGAGCAGAATCCCAACTGCCGATTCTCCACCGGAGGATTATCCCACCGCTGCCACCAGTGTAAGCGACGTGGGTGTGTGTGCAGGAATGAATCAGTCCAACAACGTACTGGGTTCTGTTCATAACGTTTAGTCCGGTCTCTGAACACAGGTCACAATACAGCCATACCATTTCCCCCATTTCCTTCCCTTTCTCTACTCCCTAAATCTGTGGTCCATTGCCCAATAGGAAATGTAGAATACTCAAAAGTACTTTTAAAGTAATTGAGTTACTTTACTCAGGGAGTAACGCTGTGAGAAAGCCCTACAGGTCAGGGTCCAACAGCACCATCTACTGGTGCAAAGAGTACTGTCAGTCAGTTGAAGGCACGAACTAGTCAGGACATGCCCAGCCACACTGACAGAGCAGAGCAGACTGTATGAAGCTCCATGCACTTTGTGTATGTTTCCCTGATTGTGTGCGTTCTTGAGGATATGTGAGTACTGTCTACCGTTCACTTATGGATCATTTAACCATTATTCCAGTTTGTGTTGATTTACTGTGGTTGATGTTGAGTATGGAAGGTTCCCACGCTGTTGAGCCTGTTTGTCTCTGCTAATGTTAATGTTAGAATTGTGCTGCTTGTTCCACCACTGATATTGCATCTCTGTTGTTGTGCTGTGCTTAAGTGGCAGTTGCATAGAAGTTAGGAATATTACTGGTGTACCTTCAATTATATGCTCATATAGCAACCTATGTAGCAATGTTTATTTGATGTAACTGCTGAAGAATATGCAGAGTGTTCGTAGTAATGCAGTTTATTGCCTTTCTTTATTTTCAGACCACACACACACACACACACACACATGCGTATGTGTTACAGTTCAACAACCTCATTAAAGGAAGATCAATCCAATCTCTCTCTCCAAGTGCCGTGATTCTCTAACCGGAATCATAGTCTGTAATCTGCCGCCTCAACCAGCTATCCCTTTACTGAGGCTCGCCCTCAAAAAACGCAGTAAAGTAACTGGTTACTTTTTTAAAAAGTAACACAGTAATGTACTTTGATTACTTTTAAAGTAACTCTTACCCAACACTGGAAATAACACAAAATCAACAGTATGTATAAATGGATTAAACAAGAAGTAACACTCGTGTGAGTTATTTAATTTGGCGATAGTGAGCGAGTATGTGTAGATAAATTGGGAACACAGGGATGCGCAAAATATTTATCTAAGGAATCCTAAATTAAGATTAAGATCTTTTCTCCTATTTGACATCAGCTCTGTGACAAGTGGCTGGCAGCTGCTGGGTTTAATGAATCTGTCGTTGAAGAGGCAGGTCAAAAAGGGCACTTGTCTACTTTGTTATAATTACTCACTTATAATAATGGTGAAAACAATATTGTGCAGCGTTCGATATTGTCATCAAAGTTATTATTAACATGCATAAAAATGTTGAAAACACTGGAGATAAAAGAAAACTGGATAAACAAAACTCAAAAGTGTAAAATAACTTTGATTTTGAGAGTATAAAAGCGTAACTAAAATGTAGAGAGGCTAACATACAAAATAGAAGAAACAAAAACGCAGAGAAGTATAAAAAAACAAGAAGAGAGAAGAGTCAAAAAAGAAAAGAGAGCAAAGAGTGCAAAAGAGCAAGAGAGGAGCGCACCAGAGTGCATGTTTTTAACCGGCCAAAGTGGGCGGGTCTGATAAGGCTGTCTTCCTAGTTGTAAAATAGGCTTATTACTTTATTTCAAAAGAAACTTAATGTTTTTTATTATACGAGAATAATACTTTGACATGTTAAAGCCACAGTGTGTAGGAATTTCTCCCATCTAACGTTGAAATCATATATTGCATTCAAACAGATGGCGCACTCTGGCGCCTCACTGTTTCAAACACGTATTGCAACAACTGTAGCCGCTGTGTACCAAAAAGCTATGATAACACTGATGAAACCATGTCAACCAATACTACATGGAGTATTCATTCAGGCTCCTACACAGACACACGCAACACAAGTTGACAAACCCCCTCCTCACCATGCTGGCTGTGTTTACAACGTAGGACTGTTGGGACGGATGTAAATGAAACAGCTGATAGTGGCCAGCGGCACTACTGCCGCATAACAAAGTCCCACTCTGTGAGCATAATGCAGGATCATGTATTATGCAGCATCACGGGAGACGGAATCCTTGTCGCCAAGAAAGTGCAAAAGGGAACCAAAAAGGCAAGCGTGACCGGCGAATTAAAAAAAACAAGGGTCAGCACTGGGGTTGCCTTCCCCAGGTGGAGAGAGCTGCTGAAGGAGAAAGGTAATACAATCACAGGCCGGTCACGCTGCCTTTTCTATTCCCTTTTGCACTTTCTTGGCGACAAGGATTCCGTCTCCCATGATGCTGCATATGCATGATCCTGCATTATGCTCAAAGAGTGGGACTTTGTTTCAAATTTGCCAGGGTAGTAGCGAAGTGCCTCTTGCTCCTCTCCTTGCTCCAACGCCGAAGGCGGTGCTGTATGTCCCTTACTGGCGGGTGTATTCTCAAGATGGTGAAATGTAATGGAACCCCACAATGTACAAACAAATCCAAAATTCTCCTTTTACGAGAATAAGTCAGATTATTGGTGGAGGTAATAATACACCTGTGATGACATATTTATGAATGCAGACATCAATTTTTGCCAATAAACAACTGAAAATGTTACACAATGTCCCTTTAAGCACAATAGGCACATATTCTTCTCATTATGGTCAAAATTGGTTTTTAACATCCAATTAAAATTAATACAATTATTATACCACGTGTATCAGCAAAGTACATGTATAGCCTAATTCAAATATACACTCTAGACTAACCAATAGTTGCAACATATAATGAAAAACAAAATGAGAAAGCACATATTCATGTAAACAAGTTGATTAATAAATCCAACTACAGTTTAACTCCATAATATGGACAAAATGTACAATTTCACTTCCAACAGACCTTTCAATCAATCAGTTTTATTTATAAAGCCCAATATCACAAATCACAATTTGCCTCACAGGGCTTTACATCATACAACATCCCCTGTCCTTTGGACCCTCACAGCGGATAAGGAAAAAGTCCCCCAAAAAACCCTTTAACAGGGGAAAAAACGGTAAAAACATCAGGAAGAGCAACTGAGGAGGGATCCCTTTCCAGGACAGACAAACTTGCATTAGATGTTGTACAGAACAGATCAGCATAATAAATTAACAATAATCCGTATTACACAATGAGACAGAAAGAGAGAAAGAGAGAGACAGAGACAGAGAGAGAGAAGATATGATGGAGCCTGACCATTTAGAGCTTTGTAAGTTAACAGTACGATCCATCCATCTTCTAACCGCTTCATCCTCTTGCGGGTCACAGGGGGGCTGGAACCTATCCCAGCTGACATTGGGCGAGAGGCAGGGTACACCCTGGACAGGTTGCCAGACTATCGCAGGGCTGACACATAGAGACAGACAGCCATTCACACCTATGGCCAATTTAGAGTCACCAATTAACCTAGTCCCCAAACTGCATGTCTTTGGACTGTGGGAGGAAGCCGGAGTGCCCGGAGAGAACCCACGCTGACACGGGGAGAACATGCAAACTCCACACAGAAGGGCTCCCACACCCGGGATCAAACAGGGAACCCTCTTGCTGTGAGGCAACAGTGCTAACCACCACACCACCGTGCCGCCCTTAACAGTAGGATTTTAAATCCACTTCTGGATTTTACAGGGAGCAAGTGCAGAGAAGCTAAAACAGGAGAAATATGATCTTGTTTCTTAGTTCCTGTTAGTACACGTGCCGCTGCATTCTGAATTAGGTTTAGAGTTTTTAAAGACTTACTAGAGCTACCTGATAATAGGGAGTTGCAGTAATCCAGCCTTGAGGTAATTCATCATTCATCACCACGTTTTGCCCCTAGGCTGGATACTTTAAGATGGCATCTGAAACTTGAGGGATCCCAAGTGACTTTTTACCTCCTTTTAGCCTAAGGATGGCTGAAAGAAGCGTTTGTCCACTCGGGGGTAATACAGGGGTGAGTCCTAACACTTGACCCCCGGTGGTCTCGTTAGTCTTGTTCATTGATAATACTGGTTCAAGGGAAGTCCAGAGAGGCTGTTCCTCCACAAAAGAAATGATTAACAAATGCATAAACACAGGCTAACTAGCTGAAACACAGGCATCTACAAACAGACAGGGTCATGTGGTTCAGGCACTTGGAGGAGAGAGAGATAGAGAGAGAGCCAAAAGTGCGTTTGGCACTGCCACTGCCTGCATCTACCTACAGCAAAACACTGGTTTACTTTGTGTGTGCTGCTTAACAAGCGGCGCAGTAATAATCAATATATAAACATGCCTGCGTCTTTCAGAGAGGAATGGACCAGAGGAGCGAGGGGGGAGAGTCTACCTGGCAAAATAGCAGCTATAATGAGCGTTTAGCGTTTCAAAAATGAAGCGGGGGGGGGGGAGCAGTAAATAAACCATGCCCACCTGCGGCGTCTGAAGCCAGGTAACCCGGAAAGGGTAGCGTGTTCCAAATGCCGGAAAGGGACGGGTACCTTCCGCTTTTATATTGTGAGTGCAATGATTGCGGAATCAGGATAACGGAAACCGTAGTAACAAATATAAAAAAGAGAGAGAGAAAAAAGAGAAATGCTCATTCTGCTATAATATTTTACACATATTTTTGCCACTGTCTAAATGGGAATGGCTGTTGCCACAGCTTTCCTTCAGGGGCAGGGTCTGGATCATTAATAACTTGGTTGCCTCGACCCTTTCGCACAGACTGATAGCCCTGCCTCCACCAAGAGGCCTGATCGAGGAGGTTAAGAGGGAAGTTGTGGGCTTCTTCGGGTCAGGGCAGCACTGGCTGCGTTCATTGGTGCTATACCTGCTGGTGCAGTAAGGGAGGACAGGACCTGGTGAACATCACATCTCATATCACAGCCTTCAGACTGCAGACAGCTCAAAAACTGTTGTACAACTTCGGCCTGCCTTGGATGGACACTGCCTGTCTGCTGCTGAGAAGAGCTGGATGCTTAGGACTGGACAAACATCTCTTCCTGCCCCTGCCCCAGTCCATAGACTTGACTGGTTTGACACCTTTTTACCTGTTTTACAGGCATGGCAGGTCTTCTCATTCCACTGAAAGGCTGTAGGGTTACCTGGGATGTGGTTCTTTGAGGAGCCCCTCTTTGGCAGGAGTTTCATGGCCTCTCAAGTCTTGTCATCTGTTAGCCTGAGATCCAGACTGAGAGGCTGGCATAGTTCAAATAAACACAAGAAATTTGTGAAAGGATCAGCGCTCAGTGAATAACCTCCTAAACCCTATGATAAGCTATTATGGCAAGGCTTAGCTATACAGACCAGTGAGCAGTGATGGACTGACGTGCTGACGTACTGCGGTGAGCGTGTTGTGTCATTTCCGGTGTTTCTGTGATAGCGTCTCTGTTTTTTCTTCAGTTGCTTAACTTCTACTTCAAGTCTTAACCCACTCTAGTTCTGTTTAAGCACTTAAAACTCCCCTCTTTTTACGACTGTCTTGCTAATCATAGCTGTTGTTTGCACGTTATTAGCCTTGATAGCTACATTAGCTTAACAGTTAGCGATAGCTTCTCCTTCTCTTTCTTGCTTGGTGTGCCAGATGTTTAGCAATGCCTCTGCCTCCTTTAGCGACAGTGGTAATTGTAACAAGTGCAAGCCCGGTTCTAGGCAGGCATATATGAGGGGGCAGTCATAAATGTGAAGGGGGCATCATGCTCCAGCACATTTTTGCCATAGGCAGAGCTGACAAATATAGCTCACTCACTCACTTACTCACTCGCAGGATGTGGGGACGCTGTGAGAGTGCTCTATAGAGGGTGTCA
This sequence comes from Epinephelus cyanopodus, assembly GCA_026686955.1. Classification (NCBI taxonomy): domain Eukaryota; kingdom Metazoa; phylum Chordata; class Actinopteri; order Perciformes; family Serranidae; genus Epinephelus; species Epinephelus cyanopodus. The sequence goes on from CM048920.1 coordinate 40,601,680, forward strand.
AAGCACCATGGTCTCAAATGTGCTTGCCGCTTGTTTTGTTGTTGATAACAGTGCTTTCTACATGGAATTGGGTTGTTGTTAGCTGTTTGTCCAACCCCCAACCTAAAGAAATGGATTGCATTTTGTCAGGCCTCGACCTGTCCAACTTGGGTGTCCCACCTGAAGACTAAGCTCCTGCTGGTATAGCTCTTAGGGTCACTGAGGCACACAACCCCCCTGACCACAATAAGGTGACAATCCCTCAGGGAGGAAAACTGAAAAATAAAATAAACAAAAAATAAAATAAAAATTAAGAAAAAATAAAATAAAAATATCCTTCATCAAGGCACAACCATCATCTTAACATTTATCTTATTGGCCATTAGGCATCTACACATATGAAATAAATTTGAACCTAATACTGTAATTACAATAACCTCACTATAGCCAGTATTTACCAAAGCTAATCTTATAAAAAAAACTTCTCAAACTAACAGAACTAACAAACACAACAGATATAGGCTAGAGCAGAACATTTGATACTTTTTTGTTTTGTTTATTTGTCTTTTTTTTTGTTAGCAATTTAACAGATTTCTCTTCAATCCACTCTCCTTTAAGCTGCTGAAAGCTGCAGGAGTGAAAAGTTAATAAAAGCTTTGTTAAAATCACTGTGATTATCAAAAAACAGTGTGCAGAACTACAGGTTGGGCGGGGCTTTATGTAGGGGTCTGGCACACACAGGGCATTTGTCCTCAGTATGTGACATGCAGCAGGCACTCATCTCTCACTGTGCTTGTGTGATTGAAGAAATGTTCGCACTGACAGGCTCACACTCTATGATCACACTGCTATATTTACTTTTGTTTTGGTTGTTAACTATATATTAAGTGTCTCAGAACACGAGACACTACAACGAGTTTAACGGAGCTTCACATTATTGCTGCATTCTGCCTCACTGAGACTGAGAAACCTGACGCCAATGCATCTCAGCTCATTTACGTACTAAACAGTGATTGAGTGTTTACCGAGGGGAGGATCTCTGCTGACTGCAGACAGTAGATCACACACAGCAGGCACACAGCATGGAGTGGAGTGGAGACAGATGAGGAAACTTTTTTTTTTACCTTTTTCAGCGGATTTGATTTGAGGGGCAAGACATTTGTTTAAGGGAGCATTGCCCCCTCTTGCCCCTGTGTAGAACCGGCCTCAAACAAGTGTAGCTTATTTGCAGCATTGGAGGTGAGGCTCAGTGAATTTGAAGCGAGGCTCTGCACCATGGAAAATCATTCAGTAGCTGAGGTAGTTAGCCATAGTCAAATGTATCCCTGGGGCCAGAGTGGGCGACATTGAATCAAATTTAAAACTGCTGGCTAAAGCTAAATGTAGATTCAGTAAGATTGTTAATCATGTCGGCGGAAATGACACCCGGTTACGCCAATCGTCACTAAAATTAATATTGCCTCGGTGTGTGAATATGCAAAAACAATGTCGGACGTAGTTTTCTCTGGACCCCTCCCTAATCTGACCACTGATGACATGTTTAGCCGCATGTCATCATTTAATCACTGGCTGTCCAGCAAACAATGTGGGTTTTGTTAATAATTGGCAAACTTTCTGGGGAAAACCTGGTCTCATTAGGAGAGACGGCATTCATCCCACTTTGGGTGGAGCTGCTCTCATTTCTAGGAACCTGGCAAATTTTATTAGTAATTGTTGAGATCAGAACTCAGAGTCGCAGTCCTATACGCTTCTCTGAGCTTCTAGTGCAATTACCCACCCATAGTTTTCATAGTTTTATACAAACGGTTTCTGTCCCCCGACCACCTAAATTATTTAAATCTAAAATAAAACAAAAAGAGGAGGTGTGCATAACAACCTCATAAAAATTAAAACCTCTTCTGTGACAGAAAGACAAAACAGGAGAATCAAATGCGGACTGTTAAATATCAGGTCTCTATCGTCTAAAGCAGCGTTAGTAAAAAAAATAATTTCAGATAATCATATTGATTTACACAGTCTCACCAAAACCTGGCTGTGTCAAGATGAATATGTTAGTCTAAATGAATACACTGCTACCAGTCAACTCCCGAGTGCAGCCATTTGTAACTCCAGTCTGTTAATCAGCCCTAAACCTAAACTAGTCTATAATTCATTTGAAAGCCTTGTTCTTAGTCTTTTATATCCGAACTGGAAAACCTCACAGTCACTCCTGGCCTGTACTCTGAATTTGTTTCTGAATTCTGAGTTTTTATCCAGTTCTTAAATCAGATAAAGTTATTATTGTAGGCAATTTTAACATTCATATCGACATTGATAATGACTCCCTGGCGACCGTGTTTATCTCATTATGAGACTCCACTGGCTTCAGTCAGGGTGTACATGAACCCACTCACTGTTTTAACAATACCCTCGATCTAGCTCTGACGTATGGAATTGAAATTGATAACCTAACAGTCTTTCCACAGAATCCCTCGCTATCGGATCATTATTTGATTACTTTTGATTGCTTTTTACTCGATTACACGCCACTCAGCAACAGTTACTATACTAGATGTTTATCAGATAGTACTGTCGCAAAATTTAAGGAAATGATTACTCCGTCGTTAAATTCAATACCAATTCCTTCAGTAACAGAGGTTTCCCGTGCCAACTTTAACCTCTCCCGAATTGATAATCTTGTTGATAGCGCCATAGGCTTGCTGCGAACAACACTAGACTCTGTAGCTTCTCTTAAAAAGAAGTTAACAAAGCAAAGAAAGATCATTCCTTGGTATAACTCTCAAACCCCTAAGTTAAAATAAATATCGTGAAAATTTGAAAGAAATTGGCGATTAACCAAACTGGAAGAATATCGTTTAATCTGGGCAGACAGTCTCAAAACTTAAAAGAGGGGCCTCCGCGATGCCAGAGCAAACTATTACTCAGCATTAATAGAAGAAAACAAGAATAACCCCAGGTTTCATTTCAACACTGTAGCCAGGCTGACTGAGAGTCAAAGCTCTATTAAGCCTTTTATTCCTTTAGCCCTTAACAGTAATGATTTTATGAGCTCTTTTTAATGACAAAATTCTAACTATTAGAGGCAAAATTCATGACCTCCTGTCCTCAGATAGTACATATTTAATCTCAAACACAGCTGTAAGACCTAATATATATTTAGATTGCTTCTCCCCAATTTCTCTTCAAGAATTGACTGCAGTGATTTCTTCATCTAAATCATCAATCATCATGTGTCTTAGACGCCATCCCAACTAGGCTACTCAAGGAGGTCTTACCTTTAGTTAACACTCATATATTAGACATGATCAATATATCTTTATTAACAGTCTATGTACCACAGTCTTTTAAGGTAGCTAAACCTCTCCTAAAAAAGCCCACCCTGGATGGTGTTAGCCAACTATAGACCAATATCTAATTCTCCCTTTCTTTCAAAGATCCTTGAGAAAGTAGTCGCAGACCAGCTGTGTGATTTTCTCCATGATAATAATTTATTTGAGGAATTTCAGTCAGGATTTAGAGTGCATCATAGCACTGAGACAGCACTAGTTAAAATTACAAATGATCTTCTGATTGCTTCAGACAAAGAAGTCATCTCTGTACTTGTTTTATTAGATCTTAGTGAAGGCTCCCACTCCTCTCCTGTGCAATCTTCCTGTTGCAGTCCGAGAGGCAGACACTGTCTCCAAATTTAAGACTAGACTTTCCTCTTTGATAAAGCTTATAGTTAGGGCTGGCTCAGGCTTGCCTTGTACCAGCCCCTAGTTAGGCTGACTTAGGCCTAGTCTGCCGGAGGACCACCTATAATGCACCGGTCTCTCTCTCTCTCTCTGCTACTGTCATTATCATCTGTCCTGCATCTCTCCCTGTCTCTTCTGTCTCTCTCTCTCTCTTTCTGTCTCATTGTGTCATACTGATTGCTGTTAATTTATTATGTTGATCTGTTCTGTACGACATCTATTGCACGTCTGTCCGTCCTGGAAGAGGGATCCCTCCTCAGTTGCACTTCCTGAGGTTTCTATCGTTTTTTTGTTGTTGTTGTTGTTGTGGGTTTTTTTTTTTTTTTTTTTGGGGGGGGGGGGGTCCTTATCTGCTGTGAGGGTCCAAAGGACAGAGGGAGGTCATATGCTGTAAAGCCCTGTGAGGCAAATTGTGATTTGTGATATTGGGCTTCCTAAATAAAATTGAATTGAATTGAATCAAAATATATCATTTTCAGCAGCGGTCACTGCCACGGTCGGAGGTATAAATGCTTAGAAGTCTAGTGTGTTGCATTTTTGTGACTTCTGACACATTTTTAGGAAAAGACATAGGAAGAGAAGAGTTATTTGCATTATAAAAACCCAAATGGTCTGTCAGACTGCCCGTCAGAGTGATTGTTTCCTCATTCATTCCAAAAAATGTTCACACCAGGGTGAAAAATACATTCTCTGCATCTTCTTTCATTGTTTCAATGTTTCTTTCTTGCAACAATAACCGCAGCCATGTGTGCGCAATTATGCATACAAACCATTTGCACCTCCCTTTGACACGTGTTAAATATAGACAAAGTTTCTATAAGCAAAATTGCTTTCAGGTTTGATAAATCACTTTACGTGCGCTAAATTCATATATTTACATTTTCTCCTCCCAGCACATGCACAATTGCGTGCTAACGCCCCATATTGCATATTCATTGCAGCAAACATACTAACTGGATGCAGATGCGCTATTTTGCACCTTTGAAAGACGCAACCCTTAGTGCGCACTGTTAGTAAATCAGTTTGTACATTTTTTTGTGCGTGCAATGAGTTTGCACACATTTTTATACACGCAAACCTTTAGTAGATCCGGCCCAACGATCTGTAAATGTAAAAAAAAAAAACAATTTCATACTATTTTCAGGCAGGAAACAGTATAACATCGACGATGCAAAGATCTTCATTGAAGGCACTGACATTAAAGTATCCTCTGCTTGCTTCCTAGGTGTTGTGGTGGATGAAAATTGTACTTGGAAAGAACATATTTATTTTGTTGCCAAAAAGGTGTCCAAGTCTCTGGGAATCATCAGAAAGTTAAGTTCATTCCTCAATAGACCTAGTTTGTTTGTTTTATATTAAAGCTTAATATACCCATATCTAATCTACTGTAATATTGTTGGGGCTAACACAAACCCCACTGAACTCTGTAAGCTCCACTTACTCTGAAAACATTTTGTGAGAGCAGCTACAAATTCAAATACAAGGGTCTCCTCTATTTTCTAACCATAACCTAACCATATTTGATATCAATGTCATGCAACTCTGCATTTTCATCTATAAGGCAATTCACCAAAGTAATGAATTCCCCTAACTGCTTCTGGCAATATTTGTGTGAATTCGCGTGAATTCCAGTATACACTCATATGCAACAAGACAAGCAGGACACCTGCATCTCCCCCCTGCCGTACTAGCAGAGGGCAGTTCACTATTAAATATAAATGGATCACACTGTGGAATGAACATCATAATCATGCAGATGCCACTGCCTCCTTGTCTATAAAATAGATTACTGGTGAAACTATTTAACTGTTTAACAGTTTACTAGGACTAGTTGATCATGTTACAATTATCTTGTTTAAAATATTTTTTTATTTCTTCTTACTTTCTTTTGATTCTCTTATTAAACCTTATTTTATTCATTATTTATTTTCTTGTTACCTGACATGATGTACATTATTAATTTTTCTTGACTAAACAAGGTCAAGGTGGGGTCAATTTATAAGCCCTCCTAGGGTTTCCAACCTCACCTGCACATTCCCTACCCACTCTCTATATAGAGTGATTTGTACCAAATTTATAATTTGTCACTTTTATATGTGCAAATAAAAAATAAACAAACATTGTTAATCCATTATTTGATGTCCAATAGAGTTAGAATCTGGTGACTGTGAATGCCTTCTCTTCCATTTGATTCCATTTTGATTTTAATTTCATTGAATGCAAATCAACTGTTTTGGTTGAAACACCACTGTAAAGGCAGGAAACAAAATCATAAATAAAACAGACTTATTGAAACCAGTCCTGTCTGTGAAAGGACTGAAAACACAAAATAAGTTTGTTGCTCTTCTCTTGCCGGATCAAACAGATCAACAACCAATACAGATTCAGTTATTATCTGCCCACTTTGGCACTTACTTCAGAGCTAGGCTACCTTCCAAAATGGGCTTAATCAAACACAGCTGCAATAATCCCTCAAATTATCAAAGCCCCGTGTCCATTCATTCATTGTCTTGATTACATGACATCCAAACAATATACTACTTCATCCTGATGTATGATTTGTTCAGTGTGTTCAGCAGTTCGCTTGCAAAAACATGCTTTGGTAGACCGGTAGCTGAATGAACATCTTTCTTCCTAGCTGATGATACTGATGATTGAGCCTTGAATCAGACAAATGGGTTCAGAAACCATATCTCCACAAGGGTGTTATAATACCAGAGTTGTTAAGAGAATCCACCAGTGATACATGAAGACCCAAAGAAAAAAGATTTAAGGATTAGAAGAGTGAAGGTGATAAAGAAGAAAGAGAAGGCTTGTTTAGATGTATGAGCATAGTGGTCGTAGCTGTGCCAGTGGTCCTTACTTTGTAGAACAGTGAGATCCTCATTCACACTGTTTCATATTCTGTTCATCTTGTTCTTGGAACTGACAAAGTTACAATCAATCAATCAGTGGCTAATCATCAGTTAATTACTCTGGGAAGAATGTGCTTCATTGTCACAGACCCTGGATGAGTTTTTTTTTTTCTCTGAAACAGCATACACTCATCAGTTGCTTCATTATTTGCCTTTGCCCACCGGACTGATGGCAGACATGCCATTCATTTTTCAGACTTGCAGTTCCAGCTTTTTTACTTTATTACTTATTTCCCACCAGATGAGATGTGCTGATGAAACAGCTAGAAGCTGTGCCCATTTTTTTTCTCAATATGCTCCAACAGCTGTAGCTTTGGAAACGCCCAGGATATTGGATGTAGTTAGGTCATGGAAGTAAAATGGTACAAGTATATTAAAGGGTGGGTTGACACACTCACAACAAGACTACTTTAATGTCTAGTATATAAATGAACCATTTATGCTCAATGTGCGACGTCTACAGCGTAAATTGCTGGATACTAAATGTTCATTTGCAATTTCTACATGACACAGTTAAGCTACACTTGAGTGAAATTATTAAGACTGTCCACACATCACTGTAAATGTCTCCTGAGGGTGTATTTGAGGACAGTCACTTCCTTTTTATTTTGAAAGAGCAACGGCCAATGGGACAACTCCATCACTCGACCAGTGTGAGGCTATAAAAAGTAATTAATTACTGATAACTTGTTACTCTTTTCAAAAGTAATTTTATTACTTCACTTATTACCCCCTGGCGATAGTAATTAATTACACTACTTAAAAGCACGATCTTTTCTTATAAAGATGCTCTTGGCTCTCGGCTTACATGCATCCAAGTCCGACGCGCTCCAGCGCTGTCAAATGTTTTAAAGTGACCATGAAATCCAAAACACTTAGGGGTTTCTTACCTCATCATGGAGTGACAGGCAGATCATATCGGTTTATTTCTTTCTTTTCCATCCATTCAAACAAAACATAAAACAACACTTTGCAGCGCTCTAAAACTGTATGGCTGCGTGCCTGAAGCTGAGAGCTCCCCCGGCCCCAACAGCCAACACTAATATAACCCAGGTGCTGCAGTCACCTGTCTATAAAGAGGAGGCGGAGGTGAGAAATGGCATCAATTATGCATAGCAGTGAATAATCAAAATTAGCAACAATTCACAATTTCATAATTGTTATCAATTTAACTCATAATTCAAACCAGAATATTTCATGTTCATATCTCATAACCAATCAGACAAATAATAATAGCAAACTAGAAAAAATAAAATTTTCATCAAAATATAAATCAAGCATTTGTCTCCAACACTACTCATACTTTACTTTTCCTTAACATCCCACAAAATTGGTAATTGCGTACACCCTCAAAATTCATATTTCTCATGTGCGCCTAGTGTGAATGGTAATTGCCACTAAATATAGCTAAGGTTAGATAGCGTGTCATTTTTTTTTTCTTCTGTTGCCAATGACTGGTATTTTCCCAAGGCTCATGGAGCAGCATTTCATCCAAAACATATCCAGCTACAAGCTTTATTATTTCTTTGTAGCCTGCAGCTGCCTACATTTAAAATCCAGTTTTTGCTGTTTAGTCAGTGTAGGACTACAGCCAACCTCTGCCATTGAGAAGCTCACCTTTGGTGAGGTGCATTTCCTGGAGCTTGTTGTGTTATCAGTCATAGTAGGTGTTTCAGATTCAAGGTTTGAATACATGTTTTTAGCAGCGGAAAGAGTTTTAGTATGACTACCGCAACAGTGTTCTTGTCATCTTTCAAAAACAAATCAAAGGCAATGAAAATATATCCAGCTGCTAAGGTAGGCATTTCCATCTTCCAAACTACAGTATATAAATCCCCAAATACATTTGTGAATCCTTTTTTGTCCATTTATTAATTTATTTGTGCATTTATTAATTTTGAGACTGTTCTAACTCCATAAGAATGAAAAGGCAGGGACTGTCCTCAATTACATCCTTAGGAGGCTTTTACAGTAAGTAATATTTCTACTGTAACACATTACAGTAATAATATCACTTTTTGCAGTAACAAGAAGTGTAAGCAATCACTAACATACTGTATATTATGGGGTGCCGTTTGTAAAGTGGCTCACGCTGAAAATAACATCAACATTTTGCCACATGTTGTAACTAAGACATCTGCTGGAAAAATCTTTTTTTCACGGACTGTTTATTGATTGATTAATGTTACAGACGCCGCTAACGGGGCTAACGGTTAACGGTTAGCCCAGCTAATCTACGATAGCCATGTTATTAATTTCAAAGCGTGCACACAGAAATAGTAATGTGTGTTCAATCATTGTGTTTATGGACTTTACAAACATCAGATTAGTCTAAATGGTGCTGTAGTGACACACATACTGTATATCTAGCTAACCAGCTCTGCTGGTTTTCTACCCGGAAGTATTTGTAAACAACCAGGGGATTCCCTCCGAAGGGACACTAACAACTCAAGTACACTAATCTAATCTAAGTCTAATAAACTGTCTCCAAACGTGTTTTTTTTTTTTTTTTTGTTATTTTAGGTAGTTATTATCGCGCTAATGTATGTTCATTTCCTCCGACAAGTTGGTTTTAATTTGTCATTTGAGTCTATAAACATAGTCTGGCCATCTCAAGCTTTTATTTTGGTACTTCCGGTACCCAGAACATTTAGATTTAACATTTAACATTTAGATTTAGATTTAGCATTTAGATTTAACATATATATTTATATTTAATATTTAGATTTAACATTTAACTTTCAGATTGAACATTTAGATTTAGATTTAATATTTAGATTTAACATTTAAAATTTAACATTTAGGTGCAACATTTAATATTTAGATTTAACTACTTAATATATTTCTAAGTTAACAAATATTGCTGTAAATGTGGTAAAAGGTGATGTTAAAAAATTCACAACACTTAAAAAAATATTTTTTCCAGCGGATGTCTTAGTTACAACATGATTGAGCTAGCAAAGCAGTTTTGTGTTGCGATGTGTGGTATTTATTCAGTTTTGGGAAATCACGATGTCTAGAAAGCATCAGTGGCTGCAGCAGCAGCAAATTTATATTTATTATTTATATTTATTTATATTTATATTTATATTTAATATTTAGATTTAACATTTAGATTTAGATTTAATATTATATTTAGATTTAGATTTAATATTTAGATTTAACATTTAGATTTAAATTTAGATTTAGCATTTAGATTTAGATTTAATATTTAGATTTAACATTTAACATTTAGGTGCCACATTTAATATTTAGATTTAACTATTTAATATATTTCTAAGTTAACAAATATTGCTGTAAATGTGGTAAAAGGTGACGTAAAAAAATTCACAACACTTTTTAAAACATTGTTTGAAGCTAAATGTGGCAAAACGTTGATGTTATTTTCAGCATGAGACACTTTACAAACGGCACCCCATAACTCACTCAATAAGTCAGAGACAGATGTTGACACCTTTATATTGCTGGCCCTGCTTTGCGGCAGTACAGCCAAGAAGAGTAGTTTCAGACTGTAGAAGTTCATCCTTGACCTTTGAAACTGTAGTTTGACAACACTGATGTAAGGTCACATGCTTTTTCCATGTGGATGCATCAGTGGTGTTACTAAGGACATTGTTGCATTTTGACAAAGATAATACATGACAAGTTGGATGTTCCATGATTGTATTGGAAAGTCAGGGGACAAGGCACCTTCACAAAATTCATTACACTCATGGAGTGTAAAAACTTGGAAGGTATTTTACTGCATATACCATGGCCACTGCCAACAAAATGGCATGTCATCAAATTGTTGTAAAATGACTTCATTAATTTACACATACATCTAATTATGATCTTGCTTTTTTTATTGAAAACATTATAAAACATAGTTCCTGAGCCAAGTGTGTGGTTAGGAAACATCTACACAGCTCACAAAGCTGAGCCAGGAGTTTTACAACACTGATAAGTTATGAAACTGGGGGAGAAAGAGAAATATAGTCTTTCCAGCTAACACTGTGTTACATACTGCTCTTTCTCTTTTGCTCACACAGGCTGCCCCTCTGTCCTTCTCCCTCAGACACACATAGTGTTTCTGTGAAAAGACAGCGAGAGTGTAACATCTGAGGCAAAACAGAACACAGCCAGCTTCCATTTTTTTTTGTGCAACACTTCCAGCTAAGCAATCTTGACCACTGTGTAAATGTCCCACGGTATTTGCTACAGTGACATTACTGCACGCATGGAAATGTTTACATTACTGAATGCAATTTTAAGGACTAACTTTAAATATTTGAGGTTAATCGTTCAAGAATAAATCACCTGGAAAGCTGGTGCTGCTCCACATGATTTTTTTTTTCGTACCTGTCTGCATTGGTCTTCGTAGCTTAGCGCCACAAAAGGGTGTAAGTTTCTTATGAAGATTGATACACTGTTAATCTTGCAGTCAAGTATTTTATACCCATACTGTGACCGCTGGTTGTGACCGTCACCCACCCTCCCTGGAGACTAGCCTATCAGCCTTCTTTGGAAAAACTTCCTAATATGAGCCAGAGAGGGCCGTGATACACCAAAGTGTGTAAGGGGGGGGGAAGTAAGGAACAAGCAGGGGGGATTGAGGGGCAGAAGCTTAAGTCCTGAGTTATATAGCGGCAGTGCATGCGGAGAAGAAGGAGGGAAAAAAACAAACAAATAAACAAACAAACAAAAAAAAACAGAGGAGAAACAGGCAGTATAGCTGATGTATTGTGGCCTTGAGGTGCTTGTGCTCCATACAGATTACCAAAAATAAACAAATACATGTCTACTATACTGTACTGACAGACAAAAGAGAAGTCTATACTGAGCACCAGAAATGTGAGAGTCCTGGTGGTGGAGGAAAGCGCGATTGTGGAGAAGAGTTGCCAGCGCAGTGTGGTAGGTTCGAGAAGCAAGTAAGCCCCTTCTAAGTGATCCCATCGATTGTTTGCGATGCGTCACGGAGCTGAAGTATCGAACATGCATGTGTGTATTTGAACCCTCCCAGTGTGTTTATGAAAACCATCACCAGGGTCCAGGGCCAGCCCTGCGGGGGAAGGCAGGCGGTATGGCACCCCAAGACCGCAGGAGCGCCCAGACCCCACGCCCAGGGAGCTGCAGAGGCCCAAGGACCCGGGGCAGCAATGGCCAGCACCCCCAGAGAGCCAGAGACATACCCCACTCGCCCACCGTCCGATGTGGACATAAGCCCAGACCTGTCCGCTTACTGTTAGTTGATTTTAGTCCAGATTCACTAAAATATCAAACATATTTAAAAATCTAATTTGCATAATGTTTTGCTCTCCAGTTTGTTTTGTTGGTGACACAAATAGCTCTAGCACCAAGCTTTTTAGCTAAGCCAAGCTGTTTTAACCGATGACCGTATCTAGTGTATTACGTTAGAACTTTTCTAGAGTCATAACTGTGTTAACTTATTCTAAGGATTATATACATTTGTAGTAATATAGTAATATAACTTGAGCAGTGTTTCCATTTCCAACACAAAAAAAGGAATAAGGAGCTCCTGAAAGCCTGCTCAACACAGACAGGACAACAGACACTATCACACAGGCTTTAATCCCTCTCAGACCTGTCCAGCTGTAATAAAAGACTTTTAGGGTTTGATCCAGCATTCTATGCTTTTTCCCCCATTTTTAATTTTTTTGATCCTTGGTAATGGCAGATGGGTGTAAATAATTATTAATTAGGCTACAATTATAATTAGGTGGCAGTAATCAAGTCCTTAGGAATTTTGATAGGAAAGGTTGTGAACACTTGCCCTTGTCCATCCATCCGTGCGTCTTCTTTCCTTTTCCCCATCTTACTTTTTCAAAAATAGTGTCACAAGTAGAGCGGTGTGTGTGTGTGTGTGTGTGTGCGTGTGCGTGTGCGTGTGTGTGTGTGTGTGTGTGTGTGTGTGTGTGTGTGTGTGTGTGTGCGCGCATGTGAGTGTGTGTGTGTGTGTGTGTGTGTTGACCCTGGGGGCATATGGCATACTGACCCTCTCTATGAGGTCTTGTTATCTGCAGAACCTTGAGTCCACTACACAAGGTTTTTATAGTTAACCAAAAATAAACCAATACTAAAACTTCAGCTAACTACAAATGTAGTTAACTGAAATAGAAATAGAAAAACTAGACCACAGAAAACTAAGTGAAACTTTACTTTGTATTGAACATAAAGGAAATGAGTCTTAGGCTTTGTCAGTTCGGTCAAATTTGTCAAAACAAGCATGAAGAGGCATTGGTGCATATGTTAATTGAGACTGGGTTTGAACTTGTCCCTGACGAGTACCCCCTATATTTTAATGGAAATAAATAAACAAACTTGAAACTAATAAAAACAAAACATTCTAAACAATAAAAACTAAACTGGATCAAGCAAACCCACTCTGGAAGCTAATTTAAACTGAACTGCAGTAGTACAACTGCAACTGTAACTGCTTCAAAAGTCTTTTTCCTATGTATGATAATTCCCTCTGTAATATCTATTTTATATGGCTGTGAAAACATCAACAAATGTTCTCCTTCCAACAGCTGTATGTGTCCTCTATTCAAGTTTCTCATGAAAAGCTACATTTTACAAGATTATATCGAATACATCATGATAACCATTTTTACTGAGGAGAGCTTGGGCATCTAATAATGTAACTAAATGCAACCTCCGTTAGCAGTTAGTTCCAGCCACTGCCTTGTAACAGCTTATGTTAGCCAGCTCTCCTCCTGCCAAAGTCAACGCAAATTTGTTGTTCACTATGCAGCATTATCAGGGAAACAAAGGAGTTAGTCTCCTGACATGCCAGTGAGTTTACTGCATCCTTTTGTCCCAACGGTGTCCTGGAGAAGATCTTCCCAACACATTTTCCATTGGCCCCAGGACAACGTGATGCAATTAGTCTAGAGCCCTGCTCTAGCCTGCACAATTGATCAATCAATCAATCAATCAATTTTATTTATAAAGTCCAATATCACCAATACTATTTGCCTCACAGGGCTTTACAGCATACGACATCCCTCTGTCCTTTAGACCCTCACAGCGGATAAGGAAAAACTCCCCCAAAAAAAACCCTTTACCGGGGGAAAAAAATGGTAGAAACCTCAGGAAGAGCAACTGAGGAGGGATCCCTCTTCCAGGACGGACAGACGTGCAATAGATGTCGTACAGAACAGATCAGCATAACAAATTAACAGTAATCTGTATGACACAATACAGTAATCTGTATGACATCCTCTGTAATGACAGTAGCTTACAACAACATTCATGAAAGTAATAATATTGTCGTTATAGTTCTGGCTAATGTGGTACAATATGTTGAAAGTATATATTAGTATCTGGCAGTATACATGTATGATAATAATCATATGTGTATAATAACAGTAGAAGTATGACTAATGACTAATGATGGCAGCAGCAGCAGCAGCAGCAGCAGCAGGAGGCATCTGGCAGGACCACGGCAGCAGCACAACCACACACGTCACACTATCCAGGCACCACTGCAATACGAGTTAACCTGAGAGACAGTGGAGCACAAAGGCTCCGGAGAAGAAGCCGAGTTAGTGACATCCAGAATGGCCGAGTTAACAAGATACAGTAATAGGATACGAGAGAGAGAGAGAGAGAGAGAGAGAGAGAGAGAGAGAGAGAGAGAGAAGGAGGTGGTCCTCCGGCAGACTAGGCCTAAGTCAGCCTAACTAGGGGCTGGTACAGGGCAAGCCTGAGCCAGCCCTAACTATAAGCTTTATCAAAGAGGAAAGTCTTAAGTCTAGCCTTAAATGTGGAGACGGTGTCTGCCTCCTGGACCGTAACAGGAAGATGATTCCACAGGAGAGGAGCCTGATAGCTGAAGGCTCTGGCTCCTGATCTACTTTTGGAGACTTTAGGGACCACACAAGTTTGATGTGATAGAACAGAAAAACATTGGCCAGAGCATTTCCTCAATACATAGGGACCTCTATTCAATGCAATCCCACAGATTGAAGTCTCCCTATGTTGAGGCATGCTTCATTCTACAGGGTATAATGGTACATGTAAGGTTGATTGTGAACTGTGAATCATCTCCATTATCATCTCCATAATGTAACACATGTAACCTTTTAAACTGAACACATTAGTGTGTAATCATGTAAACGTATATATATCACATGGCACGATCTGGAGGAAGGGTTGGGGGGTGGAGTATGTTTTTGATTGTTTATTTTATATGTTCTGTATGTCTTTTAAAAAAAAAAAAAATTAAAAATTAAAAAAAAAGAAAGAAAAACATCGGCCACCACTCTCCTGAATGTCATCTGATTAGCCAATAGGTTGCAGTCAACAAGGTGAATCATCATATAGGAAAAGTATCTATTCTCTATCTGTTTTCCTTATTAAACAAAAAAATACAACTGCACCCTTTTTAATTCTCTTTTCTCTTAGACATTAAACTGAGATTGGCTTAACTGACTTATTAACTTACACTTCATTCAAATTAAACAGAAACAAAATAAAACTCACCCAAACTGTCTTGGTTACTTCTGTTATTCATCCAGTTAATTAGTCTGCTTCCAACAATCAAAAACTCTGGTTTTGTCAAAATAAACCCTTGATTCACTGAGATACATGAAGAAAACATGTTGTTTTACCTCATGGTTTCTCTTGGTGGTTGCTGGCCAGCTGTTTGCAGTCCTGTGCGCTGGATAGGCGCTGAAAAAAACCAAGAGGTGCTGTGTCACACGCTCACGCAGCCAGTGCAGCCTGGGCGTTATTCCTCCATCACCCTGTGTCACAGTGTCTTTTAGCTCAGCTACCCGTTCCATCAATAGAGACTAGAGACTGCCCTCTGGTGGCACATACTGTTGACTACATCCAATGAGTTTAGTAGAGAGAAAACCCACTTGTATTTATGACAGTACTGAAAATCATACCTTTGTGATTTCTGAATACCCTGGTATGCCATGATACCATGATACTGCCCAAGCCTAGCCAATGGCAATTTTGGGGCCAATAAATTGGTGAATCCCTACCAGCTCCACCCTCTCATTCAAACATGGTCACTTCTGGCTCCAAAAAACTAAGATGGCAACAGCTGAAATGCCAAACTCAGGCTTCAAAATGGCCTGAGTTGGTTCATAGACTTATGAACCAATGGATGATGCCACGGTTGCTACATTGATTATTTCATGCAGTCTATGATTCTGCCTTCTGTATTTCTGCCCTGGCTTAACAGGTAATTTACACAGAAGATATTTTGACATATCACAGTAGGAAAAGCATAATGATAAAATGAATGATAGTTGAATTCTATGTAGCTTTTTTCAGTTTTAGGGTCCTCGTATTCTGCAGCTTACTGTCAAACTGTCAGAGTTTACTGAGACACTTGGATAGAACAGAGCCACCATCATTTATTTCACTAACACCTGTGCTTCTCCTACTATAAAAACTGAAAACGTCTGTTGTGATCCTCCAACATCCACAGATCTCGTGAAATAACTTGAGTAATAACTGCCAATAACTGAGTAAAATGCTATCAGACGTACAACACCACTTGGTGTACACAGTTGCTAACTCCTCAATGCATTCTCATTATGAGGAATGACAGGGTTTAGTTATGCTGCTTGTAAGTGTGTTAACTAGCTAAATTCAAATGTGAAGTTCCAAGAAGTTTTTTGTGACATTTGCACACAAAAATGTTGTTAATTCTTTTATCAGTGGTCTTTTTCCATATACATCAACAGCCATTCACTCACCCGTATTGATCTGTCAGTGTGGTTTGTTTTGTTAGCAAAGCTGTGAGCCTTTTGTTCAGCTTAGTGGGCAGCCTTTCAAAACCCAGCGTAAAGGCATAAAAGCCATAATCAGCAAACATACAGTAACAGTAGGAGCTGAGAAACATCAAAGAGCAGTAAACTGGTGGAAAACTGTCACACAGCAGGACATGACAGATGGACGGAGGGTGGAAGACAGCAAGCAAGTTTGATGTTATGTATGGGACCAATGTAATATCTCTGATGATTCCACTTTGTGTTGAAACTGTATTTGTGGGATTTGTGTTGTATCTGATGGGTTTTTTTAATTCACTTTGTACCGTGAGAATCAGTGTATAAAATTATGAATATACAGTTGCAAACAGAATAAGGAATGCGAATTGAATTTAAAATTGAAGCACTCCTTAATCCAAAGTATAAGTTGCCTCATATTGCTCTTACTGAATTTGCAGGTGAGCCTTGTAACAAAGAGCTAGAAACTTTTCTGTTCAATTTACCAAATTTAATGTGAAAAAAAGAAAAATCAGAGCAGAAATCGATGAGGCAGGTAAGTCTCTCTTCATCCATCTTGCCAGTACATTTATCAGACATTATGAGGTGGTGTCATCCAGCCGCTTCGCCAACATACTGGCTTGGTGCTGCTGGCGCTTCATTAGGCATCATCTGTGTGTGTTTGCACTAATTATTGAGGCCTTTAAAACCTAGCCAGCTCTGTTGGCCTTCCTCCGAAATTGCTGTCAAATGGTATGGAATGGATTCATCACTTCCCACCAAAGGAAACTGTTGCTGTCATGAACAAAGAAACAGCTTTTTTCTTTTGGCTTTGTAATCTGAAACACCCGCCACCATGTCTGCTCTGCATAACTCCCTGACCAGGTACTGCCAACTCTCCTCCAATGAGACTAGCTCTTGGCTCCTTAAAAACTCGCGAAAAGCTGCCAGTTGACATTATCTGCTAATTTGCATATAATACTATCTGTCTCTCTGCTAAGAATAGATGTATGGAGATCAGTTGTTTATAGGAAAGCACTGTGATGACACCTCTATGAATTTGTCAAGCAAGTAGTTCATGTTTATATCCATCAGTATCAGTTGTGCCAATTTGTCACCAAATGCTGATGGAGTCAACATATTAACAATGTTCCTTGTTGTTGTTTGTCAAAACCCTGTCTTCACAATGTCTGAAATCTGCTAAATGTGGCAACACAGTCATCAAGTTGGCAGCAGCAGTTTGTGAGAATAACTCTGGTCTGAAGACTCCAGTCTGTGAGGCTGTAATACTCTTTCATTTTCTAAAAAAAACAAAAACAAAAAACCCAAAGTTGTTTTTGTTTTTGAGCCATTCATGTCATAGTGAAATGATGTAAAAAGTGAAAATCTGCAGAGGCAGGTGTCACAGTGAAATTCTTTGGTACACTTTATTTTATTTATAGAATAGTGTCTGATACCAGAGGGGCTGCTAATTAGTGGCCATTACTTAGACCAGTGAAACCAGTAAAACAGTAATGGAGGCTGAACTGTGGCCATGACATTATGTTGCATCTGCCCGGTGGGTATAAATATTAGTGATGGCCAAATGAAGCCTCATGAATCATTTTCTTTATTTTCTGAGCCCACTAGATGGCGCTTTCTGTTCAACAAAAGGTTTAAAACACTCTGAATTGCCATTCTTTGAGCCTCTCTCTTTAAAACAAGAGCGCCATCTAGTGGGCTCAGAAAATAAAGAAAATGCTTCATGAGGCTTCATGAGGTCATCACTAATAAATATAGACAGTGCAGGCTCGTGCGGTAGGGGGGCCCGTAGAGACAGTGGGCCCTCCAACAATGTGATGGGTGCAGAATAGGCTTTTATGAGTGATTGCCACATTGGAAATACAGTGGCATTCAAAAGTTTGTGCACCCTTGGTCAAGATTTATTTATTTTTTTGTGAGAAGTTAATAAAGTAGAAGATGATATGATTTCCAAAAGACAAAAGTCAAAGATGACACTTTTTTTTTCAATATTTTAAGCAAGATTACTTTTTAATTTCAATCTTTTACAGTTTCAAAATAACAATTAAGGAAAAGGGCCATAAGCAAAAGTTTGGGCACCCTGCATATTCAGTGCTTAGTAGCGCCCCCTTTGGCAAATATCACAGCTTCTGAATGCTTTTTGTGATCACCTAAGAGTCTTCCAATTCTTGTCTGGAGGATTTTTACCCATTCTTCCTGCAAAAGGCTTCTAGTTCTGTAGTTTTGTGAGATTCTTGGTCTATCTTGCATGTGCTGCTCTTTTGAGGTTTATCCACAGATTTTTATTGATGTTTAGGTCAGGGGACTGTAAGGGCCATGACAAAACCTTCAGCTTGCTCCTCCTCAGGTAGTCCATTGGTGTGTTTAGGATCATTGTTCTGTTGTAGAAGCTATGCTCTCTTTAACTTCAGCTTTTTATACAGATGGTGTGATGTTTGCTTCCAGAATTTGCTGTAATTTTAAGTGAATCCATTTTTCCCTCTACCCATGAAATGTTCCCTATACCACTGGCTGCAACACAAGCCCAAAGCATGATCAATCAGCCATGGTGTTTAACAATTGGACAGGTGTTCCTTTTATGAAATTCTACACCTGTTTTTCTTAACAAACCTTTGCTAATTGCTTCCAAAACATTCTATTTTTTGACTTCATCAATCCAGAGGACCTATTTCCAGAAAGCATCAGGCTTGTTTAGATGTTTCTTTGCAAACTTCTGATGCTGAATTTTGTGGTGAGGACACAGGAAAGGTTTTCTACTGATGACTCTTCAATGAAGGTCATATTTGTACAGGTGTCACTGCACAGTAGAACAGTGCACCACCACTCCAGAGTCTGCTAAATCTTATCTCTTACAGTCAACTGGGGTTTCTATTTACCTTTCAAACAATCCTATGAGCAGCTCTCTTGGAAGGTTTTCTTGGTCTTCCGGACCTCAACTTGACCTCCACAATTCCTGTTGACTGCCATTTCTTAATTATATTACAGACAGAAAACAGCTATCTGAAAACACTCTGCTATCTTCTTATAGCTTTCTCCTACATTGTGGGCATCAGTTATTTTGGTTTTCAGAGTGCTGGGCAGCTGTTTAGAGGAGCCCATGGCTGCTGATTGTTGGGACAAGGTGTAAGGAGTCAGAATCTAACAATGATTGTGAACAAGTCATAGCCCTAACAAGCTAATTAAGGTCTGAGACCCTTTTAAAA
This sequence comes from Epinephelus cyanopodus, assembly GCA_026686955.1. Taxonomy (NCBI): domain Eukaryota; kingdom Metazoa; phylum Chordata; class Actinopteri; order Perciformes; family Serranidae; genus Epinephelus; species Epinephelus cyanopodus. The sequence continues at coordinate 40,621,263 of CM048920.1, forward strand.
ACTTTTCTCAGAACTTAAATGTCTTGGGGTGCCCAAACTTTTGCATGGTGCTTCTTTCCTTTTTTCACTCTAAAACAAAAATAATACACTCATCTTGCTTAAAATGTTGAAAAGCATGTTTCATTTTACTTCATGCCTTCAGTTCATCTTCTACAGTACTTAATTAACTATTCACAGTAAATGGAATTTTGACCAGTGGTACCCAAACTTTTGCATGCCACTGATGCCCGTGTTCAAAGAACAACTCTCAATAAAATAAGAATGCGGCAATTTTGCAATATATGCCCTTGTGATCATGTGACAAGATGATTAGTGACACATAGCATGCACTAAGGTCCTCCATAATAGTGTGCACTGGGGCCTATTGTAACTACCTTACTCCACTGCACTTGCCTTTCAAGCCTGTGGGCCAGTTTAGCTGTAGTTTAGCTGAAGCAAACACAATAGAAGTTTCCCATTTTCTCTTTGATTCCCTTCTGTCCCAGTCATACATGCACCCTGTTTTTTGTGTGCTTGCATCACTTATGCTTGTAACTCTATGCACATTCTCATTATCCATGTACTTGCAACATCTCTAAAACTTCAACTCTGTGTGTGTGCTGTGTATTGTATTTCTCCCTCAGTCAGTTGTGTATGAGGGATCAAGTGGCTTCAGTGTGGCAGCCTGTTGGTTATATTGGGCTACCACAGAGGGCACAGCACCATACTGCACTGCTGCCAGGCTCAGCATGCCACCACTCCCTACCTACCACTGATCAGCAAACAGCAGGAAAACATACTGGTAAGGAGCTGTACAGTCTGTGTGTAGGGGAGTAATAACTGAAATGTTTATGTGGTTGTTTGCTGTGGGTTGTTTGTGAGAATATACGTGTTTTCTATGTACTTTACATATCATATCACTTTAATCTAAAGTGAATTAGTGTACTTACTGCAACTGTTGTGGTGATAAACACAAATCTGACCAACTTTAGACTCATCAAGTTTCTGAAAAATGGAAGACAATCACATAAAATTGTTAAACAGGTTCAACGTGAGGTTCAACAGTTTATTTTTAATACAGGTGCATTTGTTGTGCCAGTTCATTTTTTTTTTCTGAAATAGAGTGCATTAGTTATAAAGGCTTAGGACATGACTAGGGTTGATATCTCAATTGTTGGTTTTAATTTGAGATTATATGATAGTTATTCCTAGTCCAGGATAGTCCTCCAACCGGGGATGGGGTAGGTGGACATAAGGAGTTGGGGCTTTCCAGTCATACAGAAATGTTAAAAAAATCCAATGAAAACATGTGATTAATATTTACAGTTTTGAACTAAGTGAGTTATATTTAAATTTACAGGACTTCATAACATTTCCATTACAATTTCCAAGACACAGCTCAACATCCTCTAATTGTTTGTTTTGTCTGACCAACGGATATTAAACAGAAAAAACAGCAAATCAATGTTTTCAGTTATGAATTGTTTAGCAAAATAGTTTTTGATTAATGTTTTGTCACACTGTGTAACTAAATGCCACACGAGCCAGCACTGGCGACTAAATCAGATTCTTTGCACTGTTTTCTATTGGAATACCTACCTGCTCACAAGTGATGCAGCCTGACATTATGCGATGTAGCGAGCCATTTTAAGCTTAACTTTTGTAGGATGCCCAGTTTCTATTTTATTCCAGTCACTGAAGGTACCACAATGGAGGAGGAACAGCTTATTCACAGGATTGAAATGAGGAATTATCTATACAATACCTTCTCATTTTAATACCAAATCCTAACTATGGTGACAGGTGGTTGGTGGGAGTTTGCTGGAAGGTGAAAGATTCTGTTAAGCATTGTACCTTGTTTTACCAAGTGGAGATGGTGGTATGATATAGTGCGGTGGCTACAACAATGATATCTATACCTACAATGATATTGTGAATATAAACAATGAGGTAGTAAATACTTGCCCATGGAAATTGAAGAGCAGCAAAACACAAAACAAGATTTGGTGAATCATCCTTTTCAGTAGAAAGTATACAATTGTGAAATGCATTATGATATGAAATTAAAAAACTGACAGAACTAAAGGTTTTTAACACAAATATAAAGCAATGGCTAGAACAAAAGCAAGCCTGTGAACACTGATTGTGCAGGCCACAATCTTTGATCACACATATAAACACATGCATGGACATATGTAACAGGGTTAGAAATAACCTTTATTATGAATTCCTGCAAAATCAATGTGCTGGTCTGTTTGTATATAGTTTTGGAGCCACCTGGTGAGTTAATAGTGCAACTGCAGGTTTATGTTCCTCTCGGCGCACCGTACATCCCTCTGCAAAGAAAAATACTTCTGAGCTGGAGGTGAGTCCATGGGAGCCACGTTGCAAACCATATTTTTATGTTTAATGCTTTTTGGTTGTTGTTGAGGCTATCAGTGACATGCATTTTGACTGTAAGCACTTCGAGCAGCTATGTGGAAAGTTACAGACGTTTCTGTGCAGAAATAGTAACTTTATGAGGGAGTGTTACTGGTGGCTCGTCCAGCTAATATAAGCTAGCTAGCTAGCTCGTCCCCTGCCGTGATGATTTCAAGTAATTATTTTAGACACTAACTTTTCTATTCTGTGTTGCCCAGACCTGAATGGTTGCAGTTGCGCTTTTGATGACATCTCTGTGTTGCTGTTATCTTTATACCAGGTGGGCTCCATTAATGTTGGTTTTATAAAACGTTATCGTTGCTGTATAAAAACCTAATTATTATAGCTTTCTGACTTATGTTTTATTTGTTTATGAATCAAATCTTTATTGTGACTGTTTAAGCTTTTGTTTAAATGTGAAAGAAAATAGCGCTAATACAAGTGCTGTATAGATAATATGTTTCCACTATACGATCACGTTTTATTTGTTGTTGTTGTTGTATTGAATCGAAGCTTGTTAAAGCGTAGTTTCAGGAGCGGGAACACACACCAATCACAGCCTTCCAGCCTACTATATAAACGGAACTAACCCTTTCCTCAGTCTCTCGCTCCTGCATTCGCATTTGAACCAGCGAAGCAACCACAGAGAAGAAACAAAAAACTTAACTTACCGAGATCATGGATCTCTTATCCTTATCTCCTTCCGATGACGACATCTTCAGAGGCATTCAACACCACCAACACAGAGGTCCATCACCACAAAGACCACCCGAAAAAGCCATAACATCTCCTGCGATTTCCGTGCCCGAGACCCCTTCTCCTGTGCTCCGAGCTCAGCAGCGGAGGACGGGGACCTCGGCACGCACCGTGTCGTCCACGATCCACATTCCACCTGGTTCCTCCCTCCTGGATCTGCAAAATTATAACTCCTCTGAAGACTCCTCCACATCTCCCGGTCCACCACCCCCACCAGCCAAAAGAGGTCGAGGTAGGCCTGCTTCGAGGAGTTTTTCCAGCAGACGCCGCAGTCATTCTCCCCCATCACCTGCGAGGATGACAGCCGCCCGCAGCCATCAGGTCACCGGCGTTTCCACTCGCAGCCGGCCGCAACGCCACCTCGCTCCGCCGAAATCCTCCACCAGCCAACCGTCCTCCAGGATGTCGGACTGGACAGTAGTCTCCCTCCAAAAGGCACTGAAGGACAGGCGAGTACAATTCCAACGCTCTGACAATAAGGCAAAACTTTTCCACAAACTCATGTCTGTTTGTTATCCTAGCCACGCTGTCCACTCCGGCGCACTTCCGCATGACGTCACCACGCAATCCGCAACCAGCCGTACCCAGACGGCCCACCGGAACCGGAAGAGGGCCTTCACCTGCCAAAATAAGAGTCCACCTCCAACCTCTTCTTTCCACACACATGGTGACAGATTACCCGCTACCTCCAGGCCTAATTCACAGCCAAACCCTCAGTCTGTGTTTCCTGGGGTGCATGATGCAGCTGCCCGCAATTATCTCCTCCATGTTCCCCACACAGCCGGGCTAGGGGAGCCTGGCACCGGGATGCCAGGTCCCCCGGTACCTTCCTCTCACTCTGTTCAGCCATCTTTTTCCGCAACAGCTTTTGGCACCGGGATGCCTACCTTTCCTGTAACCTCTTCTTCCCAGCCTCACCTTATCTCTGCTGCAGTTTCACGTGGCACCGGGATGCCTGCTATTCCTTCCATTCCTCCTAACCCCATTTCTCTCGGGGTACCTGGTACCGGGTTACCAGGTCCCATAGCTCCTCCCTCGTACCCACCTCAGCCTTTCATTCCGGTCGACGCTAATGGCACCGGGTTGCCAGCGCAACATTCACTCCCCGCATCATCATGTCAGCCCATGCACGCAGCAGATTCACACAGCACCGAGTTGCTGGAAATATCTGCCAGTCACAATCCCACTCGTTATGGGGTATCAGGCACCGGGATGCCTGTACCCCCCGTAGCCTTCTCCTCAGCACAATGGCCATCCGTTTTGGCCGGAGCTAATGGCACCGGGCTGCCAGGTTCCCAGGCTGCTCACTACTATTTGCAGCATCTTCCACCACCCGCTGTCCCTGGCACCAACCCACAAGTCCGCTCCACCCTACCACTTTCTCAACCGCCCATAGTTAATGCTAACTTCACTTTATCCACAGCTAATCCGGCAGTGCGTCACCCCACCTCTTTTGTTTCCCGCCCTTCTCCCGTTCCCACCAACATCCGCAAACAGATACTAGACGGTAATTACATTGATCTAGCCATTCTACTCCTTCCTTCCCTCCACCAACCTCCCGTCGCCAGAGACCTCGACGACACAGAAAGCTGCCCCCATCATAAAAAACAATTGTCTTCTCGTTCTAGGGTTCTCAATCCCACAGAATTCGCTTATGCTTTCTCATTATATAGGGATGTACTTTGCTCCCAGTTTCCTGCCCGCCGCCAGGAACTGGATGACTACTTGTCCCTTATACTCAACTTGGCACTCCGTTTCGGCGGCTCTGGCTTCTACCAATATCACATTCATTTCGCCTCTGAAGCCGCAGCTCGCCTAAACCAGTTTAACGAGAGCACTTACTGGGGCACCCTTGACACAGAGACTTATTGTCGCATCTTCGCTGCACGTCCCGCCCAACCTTGTCCCTTGTGCGGTGCACCTTCCCATCCAGCATCTTCCTGCTCGGTCCCCGCCAGGTTCACTCAACCACGTATCATTCACAGGACTCCCACTCCCTCCCTCGCGGCACCCACCGCCCCTCCGGTCACACTTATTCCCAAACCTGCTCCTTCTGTCTCTAACTTTTCCCTCAACCCCAGTGGAGTGGATAAAAGAGGACGGCCCATCTTGCACCAAGGCGGCCGTACCATCTGCAACAACTTCAATGACAACGGCTGCCAGATGTCCCAGTGTCGTTACCTCCATGCCTGCTCTTTCTGCGGCGGTGGCCACGCTCGACCCGCGTGCCCACATAACCCCACATCCCAGAAACTAGGTAAGCACCCCTCTACGGCAGTAAATGTTCCAGCACTGAGGGCCGCACTCCGTAACCACCCCGATCCTATTTTCGTAGAGTTCCTCACCACCGGCTTCATGGAGGGCTTCCACCCCGGCATCGCAGTGGAGCCGTCTGTCTCCTTCACTTGCAAAAACCTACAGTCTGCCATTAACGATCCTGAATCCGTCGACCGATTACTCGCTGCCGAAGTCGAACAAGGCTTCATGATTGGCCCTTTTGCTCAACCCCCTTTTCCTACTTTCCGAATAAGCCCGCTCGGCATCGCCACCAGAAAATATTCAGGAAAGAAGAGAATCATTATAGATCTCTCGGCACCACACGGTAGCCATGTTCCCAGCATCAACAGTCTCATTCCTAGCGAGGACTATCCCTCCATTACGCCTCCATTAACCATGCCATATCCCTCATCAAACTTGCTGGCAAAGGATCATGGCTCTCAAAAGCCGACATCGTCAGCGCATTCAAGGTACTCCCCATTCACCCGGACTTCTGGCGGTTCTTTGGTGTTTGCTGGCGAGGTAGCTATTACTTCGCAGTGCGACTTACTTTTGGTTGCAAAAGCAGTCCAAAGCTGTTCGACACCTTGTCCGAAGCCCTCTGCTGGATACTATCCAACAACCACTGCATCCCGTTCCTCGTCCATCTTCTGGATGATTTTCTCCTTATCACCCCTCCCTCTTCACCACCCGCATCAGGTCTGGCCACTTTATCCTCTGTGTTTTCTGACCTTGGCATTCCTCTGTCAAAAGAAAAGACTGAGGGCCCGTCCACCTCCCTTGAGTTTCTGGGAATCACACTCGATACAAACCTGTTCCAAGCATCTCTTCCTGCCGAAAAGGTTAATCGTATATGCCTCATTATCTCAAACTTTCTCCAGGCCCCTTCTTGCACTAAACGTCAACTACTCTCCCTCCTCGGCCACCTCAACTTCGCTTTGCGCATCATTCCTCAAGGTCGCGCATTCATCTCCCACTTGCTGTCCATCGCTTCTTCCGTCCCATCGCTTCTCTCTGCCATCTCCCTGAACCATTCTTGCCGGGCCGAGCTTCGCCTGTGGCTCCACCTTCTCACAAACTGGAATGGTGTCTCCTTCTTTTACGAAGACCACCTGACCAACTCCCTCGACATCCAGCTGTACACCGATGCAGCTCCTTCTGTCGGTTTTGGGGGTTTCTACAATGGGAGATGGTTTGCCGCAGAGTGGCCCCCAGAACTTGCAAACCAATGCCAAGTAGCTTCTTCTGCACTCTTTGAAATCTACCCCATAGTAGTCGCAGCAATTCTCTGGGGACACGAATGGTCCCGCCAGTCAATCCTCATATACTCCGATAACCTTGCAGTAGTCAACATCATCAACAAAGGTCGCTCCAACTCTCCTTCCATCATGCCATTTATGCGTTCGTCTCACCTGGCACTCCGTCACCCACCAATACATACTTCGCGCAGCCCACGTTCTCGGTAAAACTAACACCATCGCTGACTCTCTCTCTCGGTTTCTGTTTCAGAAATTCAGAGGCTTGGCTCCACACGCCGACACTCTCCCAACTCCAGTTCCTCCATATTCTGCACTGACCTCAATCTGTAAACCCATCCCTAGTACCCCTGATCATCGATTCTCAAATTCACATCATAAATAGTTTATCACCCTCGACCTTGTCATCATACTGGACCGCTTGGAATCATTTCCACAACTTCCATGATAAACATAACATTTCATTTCCATCATTCGACCTAACTAACGTGGTCTGCTTTATTAACCATGCCCATTCAGTTCTAAATATTAGAACTCACACCATCAAATCATACCTCAGTGGTATCAGCTTTTTCTCCAAACTACTCACTCGGTTACCCTAGCCCAGCCTTCAGTCATCCCCAAGTAACATCTCTCTTCAAAGGCCTTCTCCGACAAGAACCAGCAAAAACCCCTCGCCGCCTTCCACTTACCACCGACCTACTTCTCAACTGTATTAGTAATCTTCGCCCGGTTACAATACTCCCCACGTCGCTCTCACCCTCGAGGCAATATTCACACTAGCATTCTTCGGCTTCCTTAGATGTTCAGAATTCACAGCATCCTCATCAAACTTCATTCCTTGCCGCCATGCTTGCATCTCAGACTTGTCTCTATACTCCAATGACATTATGGTATTCTACCTCAAGAAATCAAAAACTAATCAATCAGGCCATCCTACACCTATTTTTTATTTCAAAAACCTATCCCCTCTGGACCCGTTCCGTACTCTCTCAAACTACCTAAACTACAGAAAATCCAACAGCTCGTCGCTTTCCGACCCTCTCTTCCTCTCCGAATCCGGCCAAGTTGCCACTCGTTTCTGGTTCCACCATCACCTCCGCCAAATACTTATACAATCCGGCATATCTCCCACTCACTACTCAGGCCATTCACTCCGCATAGGCGCCGCCACTTCAGCTTCCCGCAATGGCATACCAGAACACCTAATTCAAATCATGGGTCGCTGGACCTCGCTAACCTACCACCGTTACATTCGTTCAGACCTTAGCGATCTCAGAGCTGCACAAGCACTACTTTTTTAAATGGAGTTTTGGGGGTTCATCGATGCCCGGGCGCCACCACGGACCTCCAAATCTCCCCACACCGCACTCAGTAATCCGTCCGTCCGTCCGTCCGTCCGTCCATCCGTCCATCCATCCATCCATCCATCCATCCAATTAATTATTGTCCAATAAACCTTCTAAAACGTATCTGATTGGTTGCGTGTTCCTTGCTCGTGAATCGAAGCTTGTTAAAGCGTAGTTTCAGGAGCGGGAACACACATCAATCACAGCCTTCCAGCCTACTATATAAACGGAACTAACCCTTTCCTCAGTCTCTCGCTCCTGCATTCGCATCCCTCCCTCCCTCCCTCTTTCACCTTGTCTCCCTGTCTCCTCTCCTCTAGGACACTAGGGGGGTTCATCGATGCCCGGGCGCCACCACGGACCTCCAAATCTCCCCACACCGCACTCAATAATCCATCCATCCATCCGTCCGTCCATCCATCCATCCATCCATCCATCCAATTCATTATTGTCCAATAAACCTTCTAAAACGTATCTGATTGGTTGCGTGTTCCTTGCTCGTGAAATGTATAGAAAAAAAGAAAAAAACTTAAGAACTGGAGACCTGAATGCTTGCAGTTGCACTTTTGATGACATCTTTGTGTTGCTGTTATCTTTATACCAGCTCCAGAATAAAAAGGAAACCATTGAGAGCCGTGAGAGCAAGTCCTGTGTGGCCGTGTCATACTTCCTGCACCATAGACAGCTCCACATCCACAGACAGACACAACCGGTTACACGTACATGTTTGAGCATGTACACATACAGACACAAACACACACAGACCTCATGCTTAAATTACATACTCATTGTTAATTGTTTTTGTCTCTGTCAGATACAGTAGCTCAGTCCAAAGGGACTTGGGTTGGGAACCGGAGGGTCGCCTCCAAAATATGGAGCCTGGACTGGTAACAAGAATAACCCCAGGTTTCTTTTCAGCACTGTAGCCAGGCTGACAGAATCAAAGCTCTATTGAGCCTTGTATTCCTTTAGCCCTTAGCAGTAATGATTTTATGAGCTTTTTTTAATGACAAAATTCTAACTATTAGAGGCAAAATTCACGACCTCCTGCCCTAAAACAGAATCAGTCTGCCCTCAAACACAGCTGTAAGACCTAATGTATACTGAACAAAAATATGAACGCAACACTTTTGTCTTTGCTCTAAAACTTTTTCTATATATACAAAGGACCTACTTCTCTCAAATATTGTTCACAAATCTGTCTAAATCTGTGTTAGTGAGCACTTCTCCTTTGCCGAGATAATCCATCCCACCTCACAGGTGTGGCATATCAAGATGCTGATTAGACAGCATGATTATTGCACAGGCCACAATAAAAGGCCACTCTGAAATGTTCAGGCTTATCACACAGCACAATGCCACAGATGTCACAAGTTTTGAGGGAGCGTGCAATTGGCATGCTGGACTGCAGGAATGTCCACCAGAGCTGTTGCCTGTGAATTGAATGTTAATTTCTCTACCATAAGCCGTCTCCAAAGGCGTTTCAGACAATTTGGCAGTACATCCAACCGGCCTCACAACCGCAGACCATGTGTAACCACACCAGCCCAGGACCTCCACATCCAGCATGTTCACCTCCAAGATCGTCTGAGACCAGCCACCCGGACAGCTGCTGCAACAATCGGTTTGCATAACCAAAGAATTTCTGCACAAACTGTCAGAAACCGTCTCAGGGAAACTCATCTGCATGCTCGTTGTCCTCAATGGGGTTTCGACCTGACTGCAGTTCGTTGTCGTAACCGTCTTGAGTGGGCAAATGCTCACATTCGATGGCGTCTGGCACGTTGGAGAGGTGTTCTCTTCACGGATGAATTCCGGTTTTCAGGGCAGATGGCAGACAGCGTGTGTGGCATCGTGTGGGTGAACGGTTTGCTGATGTCAACGTTGTGGATCGAGTGGCCCATGGTGTGGTGGGGTTATGGTATGGGCAGGTGTTGTTATGCACAACGAATACAGGTGCATGTTACTGATGGCATTTTGAATGCACAGAGATACCGTGACGAGATCCTGAGGCCCACTGTTGTGCCATTCATCCACGACCATCACCTCATGTTGCAGCATGATAACACACGGCCCCATGTTGCAAGGATCTGTACACAATTCCTGGAAGCTGAAAACATCCCAGTTCTTGCATGGCCAGCATACTCACCGGACATGTCACCCACTGAGCATGTTTGGGATGCTCTGGATCGGCGTATACAACAGCGTGTTCCAATTCCTGCCAATATCCAGCAACTTCGCACAGGCCACAACAAACAACCTGATCAACTCTATGTGAGGGAGATGTGTTGCACTGCGTGAGGCAAATGGTGGTCACACCAGATACTGACTGGTTTTCTGACCCCCCCAGACCCCCCCAATAAAGCAAAACTGCACATTTCAGAGTGGCCTTTTATTGTGGCCAGCCTAAGGCACACCTGTGCAATAATCATGCTGTCTAATCAGCATCTTGATATGCCACACCTGTGAGGTGGGATGGATTATCTCGGCAAAGGAGAAGTGCTCACTAACACAGATTTAGACAGATTTGTGAACAATATTTGAGAGAAATAGGTCTTTTGTGTATATAGAAAAAGTTTTAGATCTTTGAGTTCAACTCATGAAAAATGGGAGCAGAAACAAAAGTGTTGCGTTTATATTTTTGTTCAGTGTATATACCAGGGCCCCACAATTAATAGCATTGCAATCGCAGGAATGCTTAATTATTTGTTGCAGGAGAAATGTGTCAAAATACCATTTTGAATTAAATATTAGATTAAATATTGTCATGCTGCAGAGATGTTGTGGGTTATATATTATATTCTGCAGACTTAAGAAGACGTCTCTGTTTTGTACAGATCCCTGCAATAGTCACACCATAGTCACTTTGATATGTTTTTCAAAGATAATGAAAATAATGATGTAAAAGTTGCCATTCGCCTTAATATTGCAGATCATATCACTTTCGCAGTATCAATCAAAGTAATCGCAATTAGATATTTTTTCAAAATAGTGCAGCCCCAATATATATACATGCATACACACATCTTTTGTTCTTTCTTTCTTTTTTTTATAATACAATTAAGCCATGATTCTACTTTGATTTGTGGTTTTAGGGGCACTTATCTCATTTAGAAGAGCCATGGGGTGGTGGTAGGGTGCCGGAACAGCTGCCTATCTATGTATAATTTGTCGACCACAAGAGAGGTCCTATTTCCCTTCTGCCTGTGCTCTTTTAGGTTGATTTCCCTGGGGAATTGATCGTTCATACCGAACGAAGTGCCTTTCAGCTCTCGTCCTTTACTCTTAACAAGCATTTTCTGCTGATAATGTTCAGATTTGGCGATGATTGGACGAGGACGCTGACCTGCTCGGGGTCCGAGCCTGTGGACGCGGTGAAAGGTGATGTTGTTGACAGTCTCCATCGGGATCTTGAGGGCCGTCACCATGAACTTTTTTACCTGGACTTCTGGGTTGTCTGGTGTGCTCTCCAGGATGCCGGAATTGACTAAATTGTCTCTCATGACTGTACATCGAGGACAGTTTCCTTCAGGAGCTTATTTTCCTTTTTTAGGGGAGCTACATCTAAAGTGACTGTCGATAAGGTGGAGCAGAGTTCAGCGTTGTTTTTCTGCAGGTCGCTAATCTGCTGGTAAGTGACCTCGGTGGAGCATACCAAGCACTTCTAGCTTCCTGTTGATGGATTCCAAGACATTAAATTCGGAGGATAATAAGTCTTGTGTATCAGTAGTGGAGTTGGTCTTCTTCCTCTTATTGGGGTTGTCAGCAGGACCCTCCATGACGCACTCGTAGTAGTAGTGATCGATAAACTCTTCTAGGTCCTCCACTCTGGCTGATGGTGCAGGCTGGATTTGTCACCCATTAGGTAATTATATTTGTTTTGTTCAAGATACATTCGGGAGACTAGTTTGTTGATCTAATCAAGCAGCTAGGCGCCGCCATGTTGAATCTCAAAATCTCACAGTGGTCTCACAGTCTCACGCTGCCATCATTCCAGCCTAAGTGCATGCCTTTCCAAGAAATTGCTTCTTTGTCTCAGAGGTTGTGAGTTCAAGCTAGAGGGTGACACGGGAGTGGATTTTCAGTCCTGTCCTATCCCTCTCCCACAAAAATAATCCCATCCCGTCCCAATCCCATGAAAAAGGGAGAAAAAAAAATCCCGTCCCATCCCAATCCCACAAGAATGACTCCCGTCCCATCCCACTCCCATGTTGTCTTTCAGTTACAGTAAAAACAAAAATATAGTACATGGATCACACAATACCTACCTTAGTTGAATATAAACCCAAATATGACATCTAATGTTGTGTTTTGATGTTTATTGGCTAATTATTTTAACATTCACTCCACCTTGAAGCTGTTCAGAATGATAAACACATTTGATTTCTGATGTGGTCAGACCACACGTCATAAGAACCAGTTCTGAGAAAGAAAACTGTAGTTAAAGCATTGCAGTAGAAGCAGTGTTTGGTTCCTCTGACTGATATTATTATATATGACATCATTAGATTTTTTTTTTTTAAAGATATTTTTCTGGGCATTTTTAAGCCTTTAACTGATAGGACAGATGAGTGTGAAGAGAGAGAGAGGGGGAGTGACATACAGCAAAGGGCCACAAGCTGGAGTCGAACCTGGGCCACTGCGGCAACAGCCTTGTACATGGCCTGCTCTACCACTAAGCCACCGACGCTCCATCATTAGATTATTAATACTGAAGCATCAGTGTTAGAGCAGCATGTTACTGTTGGTGTGCAGTTAAGTTGGTTGTATTGGCTCTTTTTGTTGAAATGGGGCTGTGGCATTTGGTTTAGGAACAAGTTCCATGTCTTTCTCTTACACTCAACTATCTGTTTTCTTCTCATCTTCTTGTTTCTTTCTCCTCGTCTCCCCCTCATGAAGATCGCACTGTGTGTGTGTGTAGCCCATGCTGTGGTGTCTCCAACTTCCCACACTGGCAGAGACCATTTAGGTTCTTGGCTATTGTTTTGAGGTTGCTGTCCAGACCACAATGCCCCAGTTTTAAAGTTTTTAAGTTAAAACCACATCATCCTTTCTTCCAGTTTTAATCTGTAGCCTCCTTCTTTTAACAGATGGCTGCAGGGAAAAGTAATGTCTGCCATGTCAGGTCGAGCCCTTGATGCTCCATTCTTCACGGCCAAAAAGGCAGCTTTAGAATCTGAACAAACTATGCTTTTTAGGGGTCTAACAACCTCCACCCACCACATGGCCCACAAGATCGCTAGGAGCTCAGCAGAAAAGATAGACAACTTGTTAGATACTCAGATGGTCTGTTGAATATTAAAGTTTGACACAAACATTCCAAAACCAGCCTTTCCAGATATTGGGTCCATAGATCCATCTGTAAAAATTTGAACATAGTCTTTTTGGAAACTATTAACATACTCATTAACCTCATTATATGTCTTTATGTTTTCAAGAGAGGATACATGAACTTCAGGTTCAGGAATAAACCATAGAGGGACAGGGGAACAGAGAGACATGCACATCCTGTCTTCTTCAAGCCCAAAGGTCGAGGTGAGCTTTTTAATATGACTAAGGAAGTTTGACCTCCTTTCATTACCAACAAATTCCCAACAGTTTTCCAAAAGACATTTAGAAAATGGGACACATTTAATAGTACACAATTTATACCAATAGTGGAGCCCAAGCTTATCTTTCTTTATTCTTAGAGGAGCCTCCCCCATTTCAACAAGCAGAGCTGGTATTGGAGTTGTTCTGAAAGCTCCACAACATATTCTTAGAGCTTTGGCCTGAAGATGATCCAACTTCTCAAGCACAGATTTGGAGGCTGAGCCAAATACAACACATCCATAGTCTAGGTAGACCTTATCATTGCTCTGTATGTCATTAGCAATGTCTCTCTTTCAGCCCCCCAGTCACATCCGGCTAAGCTTCGAAGAATGTTGATTATTTTCTCACATTTAAAAAATAGTTTTATCAATGTGGGTTCTCCATGTTTGCCTCTCATCCAACCACGGACCCAAAAATTTAAAATTGCTAACTCTTTCTAGAGAGCTCCCATACATTGAGGTTTAGAGGGGGAACCTTCCTTTTTAAGCCAAAAAACATAAATTTACTTTTGGGTGCAGAGATTTTAAATCCCCACTTGTCTGCCCACTTAACAACCTGATCTAAGTCCTCTTGTGTTTGACAGAACACATGATGCATGTTTTTCCCTCTCCTCCAGAGGGCACCATCATCTGCAAACAATGATTTACCAAACCCTTGATGGACATTTTCAAAGATATCATTTATCATAACATTAAAGAGAACTGGACTAATAACTGAACCTTGCGGTGTACCATTTTCAACCACAACATTTTCAGATTCAATACCTGTTCTCACTTGAATAGTTCTATGATTAAGGAAATCTTTAATCCAATAAAACATTCTGCCATGAACGCCAGCGTCATGCAGCTTCATCAGCACACCCTCCCTCCACATGGAGTCATATGCATTATCTTTATCTAGAAAAACACAGATCACAACTTCTTTATTTATAATAGCTTTCTTTATGTCCTGGTCAAGGACAGCAACAGAATCCATTGTGTTTCTGCCAATTCTAAAGCCATTTTGATAATTAACAAAAATTATTAGATTCAAGAAAGTGCATCAACCTATTTGTAACCATTATTTCCATTACTTTACACATGACTGATGTTAATGCTATCGGTCAATGATGGAGAAGATGAATCTGATCCATGTCTGTACCTACGTGTGCACAACAGCGACAGGCGGCTAACACTGACAAGCCGGCATTGAGAGAAGGATGTTTTATGGCTGTTGGGATCAGCTGTTGTTGTTTTTAGCGAGTCACATTGACATTACCAGCACTCAATTAACAGCATTAACATATTGACAATAACAGTACTCCTGCTATAAAACATCAGAAAAACCCATCGTGTGTCCGCACCGTCGTAAACAAAATGGTGACTTCCTTGTTCCGGACAAGGCTTATCAAGAGCAAGGCTTATCAAGAGAAGGCTGAGACACGGGGTCAAACATGGGGGGATTGCACATGCGCAGTACAACCTGGTCTGCATTTCTTCGCTGTCACCCTCCAGAATTGCAGCTCAAGTTACACTGCGCATATGCAATCCCCCCATGTTTGACCCCGTGTCTCAGCCTTCTTTTGAGAAGCCTTGGTTCCGGTCAACCCCCAAATTGACACAGTGCCATCTGGTGGCGTTAGTAATCACTTACATTTTCCCACTCGGCTACACAGTCAATACATTTCCAATAGAGAAACAAAAACAATAACATATCATATCAAATAAATAAATGTCATATGGTCTTAAGACTACGAGGGAGTATTAGGGCCACATTGAAGAAGAAAAAAATTCGGAGAGTTCGAGAAAAAAGTAGAAATATTACGAGAAAAAACTCGTAATATTCCAAGAATAAAGTCATAACTGAGAAAAAGTCATAATATTACGAGAATAAAGTCGAAATATTATGAAATTAAAGTCGTAATTTAACAAGATTAAAGTCATAATATTACAATAATAAAGTCATAGTTTTTAAGGAAATAACCAACAACAAACAGAATGTCTGATTGTCTTTCATGCCGTTGTAAGTAGCCTACTTAATGAGGTTCAGAAACCGGCACCATGCCGGTGTTTGAATAGGGGAAGAGTCATTAAGGGCGCTGGACCTTTAGTGCCACATACAGACTTCTGAGTCCTGTGAGCTTCAAGTGCATTGTTGACTGGTGGGTTCGTAGTGTAGGTACATCTTTTGAACTATATGATCTCATGAATCCTGCTCCCTTGGGTACAGTTTCACCAGGTGTTAAGCACCAATCGCACCCATACATGCCATTGAATTGAGTAGTATTTTTGAGAAGAGGTCTTGCTATAGCATCAGCAGAGCAAACTAGGTTGAAAACCTTGAAAGTGTGTTTTTTTACCAGCGCTGGGGTTTTCCCACACTATACCATCTTGAGCTAGTTTAGTGCATTCAGCAATGTATGGCACTAAGAAAGTGTCCATTTTTGGCTTCATTGGTCCAAACCAAAGTGCTGTCGTCATTATATTTTGTTTTCGCAGTTTGGGGGGCAGCTCAATGAGTTGTGTTTGCAAGGGCCATACTGAGTACTTTGACGAACGAAAAACTGGGACCCCATCACAATTCCAGATGACTGGCAAAGTGTCCTTATCTAGTTTCCCCTCTGACAATAATTGTTGGTACAGAGCACCATCCATTCTATCACCGATACTTCCATCTTTTCTTATTTTCTTCCCCTTCAGATGTTTGGAAACATCTGACCTACTGAGAAGGTCTCTTAACTGTTCAACCAGAGGCATGTAGAGAAAGAAACAGCCCTGCTTTAAATTATGTTCTGCATTGAAAGGGTTGAAACAGTTTCCACAATGCAGAATGCCTGGATTGTCAATATATTCAAAGCACATTCACACAGTGCTTAAGACAGAATGCCAAAAGAATCAGTAGGCTTTCACAAATGGTGACTTGGGAACCGGGATACAGTGGCTGATTGTCATTAGTCAGGTGGGTGGCATTGTCCTGGCTGGCTTCCTCATGCCCATCTTGCATGTATTCAACGGAAGCATGTCCATTGACCCAAACAGTTGTAGAGGAATAGCAATACAAATGGTTGGAAAACTACAACCAATTTTTGGGTCATTGAATAAGCCCCTTAAATCTATAAGTAGCCCTTTTCAGTGATCTATCCCTGCTTTTAGACAATAATGTAGTTTTATTACAGTTATCACTTATTGTGTACCTCATCATCATCTGAAGACATCAAGTCCTCTTCTTCAGCAGCAAGCTGGTCAGCATCATCTGTTGACAATGAATCCTCTTCTGCATCAGTCTGCTGATCTATCTGTAGCAAGGAGAACATTCAAAACCATGTTACTATTTCAGTTTGTTGTTTTTTTAATAATTTATTTTTTACCATCATTAAAACTGTGTTTGATTACCACACATTTGAACTCAAATATAGGAACCAATTTTCATACCGTTTCATCTGCAATCTGTAGCAGGTTGTCATCGTCATCATCACCCATTTGCTGGTCTATGTGCTGATTATTTTCATTGGCCGTCTGCTGATCACAAAAAAAACACATTGTTCCTGTCGCGAGAGGGGCCTCATTTATCATTGTAAATATACCTTTTTTACACCTTGTTTTCCCCATTTTGTGCATACACACTTTTCTTTGCCAAATTTGTGATCTATCAAACCAAAACTTGATGGGAAAAAGTGCAGACATTTACACCCACTCTGACCCTGGCATACCATACGGACGCGGTGCGGAATTTCGCGTTGTTGTGTTCCAAGTCCGCGCTGCATGAACGGGTGTGGATGAACATGGACGAGAGTAGCAGCAGCAGCGAGCTAGCAAGCTAACGTTTAAACAAGCGTCAACATCAACTTTCTTTAGCACTTACCACTCTCACCGCAGCCACCAAGCTGGACAATGGACTGCCAGACGTCCTTTAATTCAAAAAGGACGGGCTGCTGTGAAACGAGGTTTATCAACCTTTCTCTCATACTGTCCTGCCTGACTGGATTTGGACTCTCTCGGGTCTGCGCGACTATAAACAAACAATTTCATTGGCCCAGCTGTGTATTCCACCAGCAAATTCCGCAGGAGTGCTAGCTAGTAACGTTAGTAAACGTACCTCATTGTGTTGTCTTTCCATTTCTGGATCTGCTCCATCGAAGGTCTGCTGGCCCACCTGCACAGGGTAAGGAATAAGTTAACGTTAGCTAACTTAGGCTTAGCCAGGTATTGGTCATTTTTACCCAACGGCTAACGTTAAGTCTTTAATTACGTTAATGACGTTGGGTTAATGTATAACGTAACGTTCTAGCTAACGTTAGATGAGCTAACTTCCCTAGCTAGCTAACGCAAGCTAACGTAACTTAGAAAAGAACAAATTATGTTTCATGTGATGTCATTTAACGTTAACTAGCAAGCTAACTAATGTAAACAGCTGTACATCTTAATGCAAATAATAACGTTATCCTTACATTAGCACTAGCTACTTACATTTGTGTGCCAGGGGTTTCTTTGCGTTCCTCTTGCCTTCTCCATCTGTGTCTTGTTTGTTGTGGTGGGAGTTTAGACATCCCCCACAAATATCTCTTGTAATGCCAAGCCCCAGGCATAGTGACATCCTTCCTTACATTTATCAGCTAAATTAATATTTAGCTAGTTAGTATTTATTGAAAGAGTGAGCCCACTCAACCAACCTCAAAGCTCAACAGTTTTAGCGGCACGCGAGCCCTTGGCCACAAATTAAAAAAAAAATTGCTGGTGACGCATCACCAACGAAGGCAAGGGCTCACGTGCCCAAAACCGTTGGCCGGGCAGCATTTAAAATTTAACAAACCAAGCTATCTAACGCAATAACGTTACCCTTCGCGTTAACACATAACGTTAGCTTTATTTATCAGTTATAAGCTTGAGGATGTATAACAGATCGGTAAGGGAAAAGAGGGGTGGGAGCAGTAGCGTTAATGTTAGTGCTACAGTATTCAGCCGATGACAACGACTCGATGACAATTGTAAGTAACGTTAAGTTAACATTAGCTATAACGCTGAAGTTGGCCTAGCTAATGTTAGTCACTACGTTAGCTAGTGGTAGCTAACGTAAGTAACTTGCTAGCGAGCTACTTACGTTAGCTAGTGGTAGCTAATGTAAGTAACTTGCTAGCGAGCTACTTAGCTCCTCATAGACCGCTAGTTAGCTAGCTAGCTAGCAAGCTATGTTGGCTAACATTAACTGCGATAATGTGTTACCTAGATAAATGGGGGAATTTGGTTGTTGTGCGAGGAATTTGGGACAGGGAGGATTGAAGGGGTGGAGGATAACGTTAGTGGTTTAATTTTTTTGCTCCTCTTTCCAGACTGAAGACAATAGCAACACTGTTGCCAGCAGGTCGAGGCAGAAGAGACGAGGCTCGGGAGTTGGGACTTCAACTGTGTCCACAGACCTGATTTCGAAGATAGTTGCACTGAATAGAAAGGTAGGGAATTGTCTTCTACCATGTCTGTTGGTGCTTGTTGGACAGATTTTGCTGTTGAATTAACAAACTTAGAGTAGCCTAGCAGTGAGTGAGTAACGTTAGAAGAACTGCAGTGTGTCTGCGGCGCGTGTGTTTGTAATAATTGTTGCCAGATCTTGCAACAGAAACAAGCAACCAGGGGTCCGTTTCAGAAAGGAGGTTCAACAAACTCTGAGTCTAACCCTGAACTCTAGTCTGGGGCCGTTAGTGGCCGTTTTGGTAAGGAAACGGAACCAGGGCGAGTGAGACAGGATCCGGAATTCAATGGATGTGCCTTTAAAAAAAAAAATAAAAAGCACCAAGCTAATAAAAATGCGGTGAAACCTTTAATTTAAAGAATATAATTTACAAGAAAAGCCCCAAGCCATTAAGTTAATAGATTTTCTTACACCCCTCATCACCCCAAATTAATGGTGCGCCAGAATTTAAAGTTTTATTATGGTGAACACTTTTAGTTTGGTGAATTTGGTGAATACCGCATCTGCTCCCTAGACTGGAACCAGAATCCAGACAAAATTCAGAGTGAATAGACACCAGGGGCCTCATGTACAAAGACCTGCGTGGATTTCCTACTGAAACATGGCGTACGCTTAAATCCAGAAAATGTCGTACGCACAAAAATATCCAGATGTATGAATCTGTGCGTACACATGAATCCAAGCACATTTCCTTTGTACATCCCAATCAACGTGGAATTGAGCGCACATGTTGGAGTACCCTGCCCCTCCCTGTTCACGCCCCCATTTAAATATGCAAATCACATTTAAATGAACCCTGCACCTGAGATTCCCCTCTCTGCACGATCAGAAAACTAAAACAAAAAAATGAATAAGACAGGAAAAAAGAAAATCTTCACAGAATGTGAATTGGAAACGCTACTCACTTAAGTGGAGGCACGCTAAGATGTACTTTTTGGCACGCTGTCCACCGGCACCAATACTAAACGTAAGCGGAGTAAGTAGGAGAGTGTGTGTGAGGCTGTCAATGCTGTGGGGACAGAAAAGTGTACACACGCAGAATTAATAAAGAAGTGGTCCGATATTAAGGTGGACATGAAGCGGAGGGCGGCTACCCATCGCCAAAGTGTGGCCAAAACAGGCGGGGGGACAGGAGAGGAGGAGCTCACCCCGTTTGAACACAGAGTTGCCTGGGGTCAATTCAAAGCAGACAAATAATAATGTGAACTGGATTTCCATTTTCGACTTGTTAATTGTATACACCACTTACATGGATCAGACACTATTGTTGTAAATTAACGCAGAAGTGCACCGGGGAAAAGATGAAGCTGATTAAGGAATGTCACACCTTACGCACGGGTCTATTGACATGAGTACTTTACACACAGAGACAGTCAGGGGCTTGTTAGAAAGCTCTGAAGCTGCAGTTTAACCAGCAAAAATCAGTCACTAACTTTAACCACTGACTAGTATGATGCTGTGAAAATTTGGCGCCATGCAATGCGCATCAGGGGGATTAATATTAGGATAATTAAACAAATAAATTATTTATTCACCATGAATCCACCCATCTCGCACAGTGCCAGCTAGTAGTCTGTTCCCAACCATGCTGTTACTCAGAATGTATGAATCGTGCGATAAACTAAGCCACCTCGCCACAATGTTTATTAATTGCATTTGCGCATCACATATGATCTGTACATTGATCGAATGAAAATGCTTCCTGTTGACATAAACAAATTCATCCTGTGATGGCGCTTTTATACTGTAGCCATGTGTTTGCAGTAGATAGCTCCGATAATATTAGGGAAATCGGCTGTTGCTGTAAATTGCGCTTTAATGTTGGCCTGTTCAGCTGCATTGTATGGGAATTTGATATACCTGGCTGACATGCGGATAATTCTGTCCCACACAGCTGACATGGCTCGGCTCAGGGTCGACTGGCACAGTCCCGATTGGTCGGCCAGCTCCCTCTGGAATGCCCCTGTTGCTAGGAACCCCAGTGTGGTCAGCACCTGTATGGATACAGGCAGCGCATGGCTCCTTGCCGTGTCGCGCTGCCGACTGCAGCTCTGCGCACAGTTGCAGGAGGATTGGCCTCGGGAACCTTAAGCAGCTGATGAGCCAGTTGTCATCATGTGCCAGTGCCATCTGTCTCTGAACACACACTCTCTTCGTATTGCACCATTTACAAACCTTCTAATACTGCTAAAGCAGCTGTTGTTGTTAACGGTATTTTCGGCACCACTTTGCGCATGCTTTTATATCCACTCATCTTATTGCAGACACGTGGGTGTGTTAATTGTTCATCAGCGTTAATTGTTCATGTTTCTCTGATATGCACATCATTCTAAAGACTAATTGTCTTCAGATTTATTTATTATAACAGTTTCCCAGCATCACCTCTAAGAGTCGACAAAGGATCAACAGCTGTAGAAACGTGCGTACGCCAGCCATGAAGTTGGCGTGAGGCACCGCACATTTTCACGGTCATTTCACTCTTGATACATCTGAACTTTGCCGTGGAAAAGGACGTACGCCACGTTTTTGTGCTTACGTACCCTTTGTACATGAGGCCCCAGGCTCTTTGCTTGAAGAGCCTGGTGACGCAAGGCTACTGAACTCTGAGTTGATTTACCCTGAGATGGGAAACTCTTGAGTTACTGGTTTCAGAACAGCTGATTTGAGTTAGTTCAGTCAACTCTGAGTATGTTCACTCTGAGTTAAGCCGACAATAAAAAGCCATCAATGGAGCGCTGACTCCACGATTCACCATGGCAACAGGTAAATAAAAGACAGCACCTCCATTTTAATCCAGTGGGTGTAGATTAATGCATGTTTATGCAGATGCATGCATTTGTCACAACATTAATCTTTAAAATAAAGAGCCTGGGTCAGGGCAAGGAATGTGTCAATAAGTTAACAATAAAGTTTATTCAGTGTTGTCCGTTTATTCATCATTTATCAGACTTACATTTCCTTAATGATGATAAAGTGGTGGAATCTGACTGTGTATCAGGCTGCAGCTACATTACATTTTAAATATATTTCAGATTTAATCTGACGGGGAAAAAACACAGGAGGCAGCAACTGAAAAACAGAAAGATTTTAAACATATAGGCTATAGATCAAAGACATGACTGTACCTCACAGTCTGACCCAGTAATAATATGTTTGGTGATTTGCACTTGAAAAGACGTTGAGGTTAATATACAGTAGATTTTAAAATGTTAGACATCTATTTGTATCTTGACTCACCAGCATTGGCGGGCCGCCATAGTCTCGTCAATGTATGGGAAAAACTGTACTTTTAGTCTAGTAGGAAGGGAGGGGGGGTCCCCATGGTCACGGTGGATTTCTAAATGAAACCTGTATTTTGGAATCGTGAAGGTCTGTAGATAATGAATTTTGATGTTCCCATCGCAAAAAAGGGTAGTACTCAAAATTCCGGCAGAATTTCAAATTCCGTCAATCGGAATATATGGAAAAAATTAAAAATCAAACGTATCCACAACTTTTGAACCATATATTGTACAGAGACAAATAAACCATCTTTTTTGCATAAATTAAGCATGAGAAATCAATTAAAATGGTTATTTTAATTATTTAAAATGTATGTCTATGCATAATTGGCTTAATTAATTAATTAATTAATTAATTAACAATACAATTTCAAATTATGTGATTCAATTTCAGTTTTTCAATGCAATTATTCAAGTTTAGAAATTCAAATATAAATGATTCAGATTCAGTTTCTGGTGGTACATATTTCAGCCCATACAATATGGTTAAAGTGGGACAATGGGCAAACTGGGACAGTTAAGCTTAATCATATTTATCTTTACATGTGTATACTTATATAACTAAAAAATCATCATTGAGCTCAGGTAAGTATGAGATTAAAAAACATTGGTTCTGTGTCGATGACATCACTTCTGGGGGTGTGGCTCACCATATTCAACTCCCTCTGCAGTGAACCAAGATGGTAAGTAAAATGACATAGCGTTTTGAGGTGAAAGATGTTAGTGTTCTAGAAATAAGAAAACTGTTGGATAGTTTGTAATTGTGATATATTTTGTTAAGGGGTGTAATGGTGATTCATAATTTTCAAAAGTCACATCCATGTGAATCTTACACTTTTTTTAAAATGCCATTTTGTTGCTGTCCCACTTTAACAATATGCTATTGTTAAAGTGGGACAGTGTGTTATTGGCAAACCTAGACAACTATTCAAGTCAATATAAAGGTGGAAATAAGTTTCCTTTTTATTCATTCCTCATAAGTGTAGTTATCTAGCTAGCTAGATATATCAACAAATTTACTTAAATTGCACAAATTAAGGTAGCTTGTAATGAAAATAATAATTGTGATGCTTATGCTAGCTAGCTAGCAAGCTCTTGCCCTGCCACCCCACATGTTTTGCATACTCCTGTTTAAATTGATCTAAAACAAAAACTATAGTAGCTAGAACATAAATTTTTGTGTGGGTGAAAGCTAAGACTTATGTCTTTTACATTATTATGTTGCACACTTAGAGTACCAGCGATGATATTAATGATGTTGCAAGTGTCCCAGTTCACCAATATAGGCTATGGTGTCCCACTTTACCAATAGCGCCTGGAAATTTTGGTTTGGGTCAGTGTGCTTTTGGTGAAGGGTCATCCATCCTGTGTTTAATGTTTCTTTGTTCTTTTCTTCTACATAGTATAGTAGAGATCACAAGCTATTTAGAATGGTATGATATGGTGATATGGTATGATATGATGGGCTAAGACATTTGGTTCATAACTAGAAATTATGTCTCAGAAAGTGTCCCAATTTACCCATATTCACCCTACTATTTGGACTAAATACATAAAAACTACTTCAGTCATCAAGAGAACACCATAATCAATTTGTAAAATAAAAAATTACATTAAAAAAGTTGGTTCATTTATATATGTATGATGTATGATTCAAGAGTTATGATTATCCCTCATTTTGACCTGTCTATCACAAATTTGGGAGTAGACATAGCTCTAACAGTCTCCCAGACTGTATTTTTTTAGTTACAGCAACATGTAACCAATCAAATGAAAGCTTAGAGTGCTGGGCAGTTTTCTATAGCTATTAAAAAGCTGATGTTTCTCACCAAATACCAACAAATCGGGAAGATTTCCTATAGGTCATAGCTTTTTTCATATTTTTCTGCTAAATTTTGCGAAGAAAAGCCAATTACGCATAGACATACATTTTAAATCATTAAAATAACCATTTTAATTGATTTCTCATGCTTAATTTATGCAAAAAAGATGGTTTATTTGTCTCTGTACAATATATGGTTCAAAAGTTGTGGATACATTTGATTTTTAATTTTTTCCATATATTCCGATTGACGGAATTCGAAATTCTGCCGGCATTCCGAGGACTACCCTCTTTCGCAATGGGAACATCAAAATTCATTATCTACAGACCTTCACGATTCCAAAAATACAGGTTTCATTTAGAAATCCACCGTGACCATGGGGACCCCCCCTTCGTACTAGACTATTTCCAGTTTTGTAAAGAACCAACAAGGAAAGAAACAAAAGTGCACCTATAGCAGCATCCTTGTAGTAAATTAACAGTCTTTGGCATGTTCGGAAACACTGCATAACACAAAAGGATGCCCTTAATCACTCAATAACTCTTAGGGGAAGATCCACAAAGAATGGGTTGCGCCTGCTAATAATAGCACCATAATTTGCGCAAAAATTGCACTTGCAATCTGCCCCAATTTAGCGTCCTGTCCACAAAAGATTTTGCACTAATGATATGCTGGCGCAAACACGCCCAAGTTTGGCAGCAGAGAGCAGTTTGCCCTTGTTTTGCGTCTGAATGACTGAACGTGTCATAGCTGGCTGTGCTGCAGCCAGCTGTAGCGGCGCTCTCCACAGAGGCCATGCGTCTCTACGCACACTACCATCATATGCAACTTTAATAATTGCAATTACAGATATCAATGACAGTGTGCTAGTTATACACCTGAGATCACTGACTAATCCCATACCTGAGAACGTGTCACCTGGTACAGAGGTGAGCATCATTAATGTGCAGGACAGAGACTCTGAGAATAACTGACAGGTCGGCTGCTCCATGCGCAAAAAGTTGGAATAAGTTAGTTCCTTCTATTCTAAAGTACTATTCTCTGGTGACTACAGGACAACTGAAACATGAACTAGTGTCTGATTACAACATTACAATCACTGCCACTGACGTGAGATCTCCACCTCTGTCCTCCTATAGAACAGTTACGTTATGAGCAGACATCATGACCACTCACACTGTGTCAGACGTCCCGGTGCTGCGCATCAAATCAATGTTATATATTAGGCTACTCATAACTTTAGTTGTTTTTTCATTATCTTTTGAGTTTAAAATTAATAATAGAACCGTGTTTGTCTGTCCCTTTTTTTTTTTTTTGGTGTAATCAACTATTTGAATATCATTAATTTGCATTTGGAGTGCGTTTTTTTTATTTTTATTTTTAAAATCCAAAATAAGCCCACATCTCACCTGATCCTCCCCTCTGACTAGATTTCACCCTTAATATCATACAGTATCAGTTCAATATCATTTACAGCTCACAAGCTTTGAAGAGCGACAGGCAGAGAAAGAGAGAGAGGACTGATTGCGCAAAGTTAATACACAGCTCTAAATGACGGTAACAGCGCGTGCCATAGCAGAATGCGCTGGTCTGTGGATAATAGGCTTGTGCCAATTTCCGGTTTAACTGATTCGGTCCGGTTTAAGAGCTCCACCCGGTTTAATTCACGTCAACATTTTCGTCAATGCATTTTGCACTGCATTTTGTGCACAAAGGGTCTTTGCGCGTGCTTTGTGGATAGCCTGCTATATTTTTGAACCATTTGCACAGCTTTTGTGGCCGCAAAACCTGCGCAAACCTTTTGTGGATTTGGCCCATAGTTTCAAATTTCCGATTATTAATTTTTCTGCATCGATTAATAATCTTTCAAGAGAGAATCTCGATGCATCCAAGAATCCAATTTTTCCCCCACCCCTGTTTATTATTGGTTTTTATGTGCTCATCTTCAGGGTTTCTTTAGTTCCAGGACCTCAGACCGATATGTCATAAAACAAAACTCAGATTTTCCTTCTTTCAGTTTAAATATATTTGTCAGCAATAAAGAAAGACAGTATAAAGTGACTTAAGCCAGGACATTCAGACAAGTGTCAGAAATAGTGCAACAGGGACTGCAGAAGATCCCATTTTTAAACAATTAATGTTACAAGCCAGAAACGGGGGAAACTACGACAATCTTTGTAGAAACAGATTATACTTGTACCCGGGACCCTCCTATGCGTATAGGCGGAGGGGGGACGGGCTAGAGCCGTCCAGCAGGAAGAGACAAACTACGTTATTATCGAAAATATCTGCTTGACATCTTATGGAGCAGGGAACAACCCGAAATAAGCAACTACACTTTAGAAACAAACCCAAAAAAAACCACAACCCACGACTACCAATATTTGTAAGCGAATTTACCAAAAAAAACAAGCCCAAAGTCGCTTATAATAAGCGGACTTTGCAACACTGTTTGTAATGTGTTTTTATGTTTGTGTGGGTGGGCCTTCATTGATTAGCCTTACGTGCTCTGGTTTAACATTACCAACCTCAAAATGGATACTGTGCTCAATAGCCTAAAAGCAATCTAGAATGCTAGAGTGAAACATATCTAATAGGGGTTATCTTTCCTTTCAGGAAAATCAATCATTGGAACTTTTCTCCTCACAAGTAAATGTTAATTTCCAGTACATTTACAGTACATTAGCCTATTCAGTACAACATTACAACTTTTTAGACATTTTCTATTTAAAATAAGACAAGTTATTTAAAGGGATAGTTCATCGGAAAATGAAAATTCACCCATTATCTACTCACCCTCATGCTGATGGAAGATGCTGTGAAATTTTGGAGTCCTCAAAACAGTGGTGTTCTAGGGGGAGAAAGGTTTGCAAAAAATGTCATACAATGGAAGTTTATGGTGCTCAAAATTCAAGTGTCCAAAAATCACATCATGAAACCACCAAATATCTCCATACTGCTCAGACTTAGTGAACCAAGTGTCCTGAAGCCCTGACATGACAAGTTTTTTTTTAACCTAATTAGACCTCCATCTTTGGCCTCACTGTAGCCTGTGGATTGCTTAGTTTTTAGCCTCGCCTAAAAACAGGCTAAAAACAGAGTTTCAATGGCATTTTTTTTGGAAAAACTTTGTGTGTGGGCTTCAGGACACTTGGAACACTACAGATAAGCAGTATGGAGATATTTGGTGGTTTCATTGTATTTTTTGGATTTTGAATCTTTTGCATTTTTAGCACCAGACTTCCATTACCGGTATATGACGTTTTTTGCTAACCTTCGTCCCCCTGGAACTCAATAAAACTCAAATCAATATCTTTGTGGAAAGGGCCCACAGCTTCCAAACTTGGTGTGAAGGGCCTATACATTAAGTCCTTGCTAATCCATGTTAAAAACCATACCCCCTTTACTGTGATTGGGCCACTGCTGTGGGTGAACTACCAGGCCAGGGGTCGGCACTCATCGAGTGCCTCTTTCTGGTCAATAATTGTCATTCTGTTCTTGTCTTTTTTGCCTTACAGGCTACGTGATGGAAAAGTGTGGCGCTACCAAGAAACAGGTTTTGAAGGTGGTTAAGGCCAAGATATGATGATATATTGTATGATATATTACACCCTGGTTTCACGTCTCACCTGAATACTGAACCATGATACTGAACTGGTAAATGGTAATGAATGGGACAGTTTCATTATCAGAAGTTGTAAGAATGTTGTAATTTAAGAGTAAAAGTCAAGGAGTGAGTTGTTTATAAGTAGTCATTGCTTAATAGTAAGACAAAAGTAATTAAGTGGTAATCATGTAGAGGTTCAGTAGTAATTTCAAAAGGGTTGTGCAGCAATGAAAAGTAAATCAGTAGTGATAAAACACTACATACACAGAAAGATGTAGTAATTCCATAGGGATTGTGAAGACATACAGCAGTAAATGTGTAAGCTTTGTGTAGTAATTCAATAATAAATATGAAGGAATGAGTAGTGTTTATATAGTAACTTCCCAAAGGCCAATAGTGAGACAGAAGTGATTAAGTAGCAATTGTGCAGGGATTTGAATAGGCATCTTGTAGTAATTGTCAGTAGTGATCAGTACTGAAATCACCCAATACATTACTCATTACTATTCAAATCACTACACAAATCACTACACAGCTCAATAGCAATCAAGTAGTGAAACAGTAGTTTTTGTGTAGGTATTTAGTAGTAGTGATGAGTAGTGATTCAGTAGTGTTTTTTCATGAGGGCCGCCATCTTTAAACATCTTCTGTTGCAATGTAGATGTTGCAGTGTTAACATACTTTCTTCGACATCCAGCAACTCTAACTCCAGCAAGATTCTCTCTCTCTCGGTCGCCATTGTTCACTGTGACCGGAAAAGCTGGAAGCTAAACAAAGAATCAACTAGAGACGACAATAACCACTCCGGAAAGGAACGCAGACCCCTACCGCTCTGACGGTGAATTGCACCGCGACCAAACGGAGTGACGGAGAAGTTCGAAGGGTTCACGATGGCATCACAGCAACGGCGTAGTAATGTCGTTGATTCAACCCAGGACCATAAATCAGGCTTAAGGCACGAACTGTGGCAGTGTGAGCGGCTTTACCTCTGCTCCACCACTCCGCACATCAGGCGTGGTACCGACAGGTTGATGCTCGGCTTCCTCCTTCACCGGAGATTCAGAGCGATCAACCACTGCCCCGTCCTCCACACTAGGAGACTTTGGTGATGCCGGTAAGCTCAGGACCCCTTTATCAATTAAGCCATTTAAGACCACTGCTTTAAGCTCTGCCTTCACCAGAGAACTCACCATAGACACACCATAATGTTCAGCGATCTCACGTAGATTGCTCCTCCTACACCTGTCAAGCTGACCAAGTGCAGGGTTTACAATAAACTCATCAATGTTGAATGCTGTCATACTCACCACAATAAACAGCACAACAACACAATCGGACACTGCCGTAACCACAAAGTTTCACTGCTATATAGCTACAGCTACTGCTACGGCTAACCACTAGCCTAACTGCACACTACTTACCTAGCACACTCGCTCACGTCTACCAGCAACACAGTAACCCCAATGCCGGATGCCACACAGTTAAAATACAGAGCAAAACCTTTAAACAACAAACTTCCCCAGTACCTACCCAGCAAAAACTTTATCTACCTATCTTCTGGAGCATGCCGGCCTCGAGGCGACTTTAAAGGCTGAACGTTAGCGACCGAATCCCTGAAATGCCTACCCCCAACAGAGAAGTGTTGTTTTTGTTGTTTTGTTTTACTACAAAACAACACCCTCCCTTCCACACTAAGGGAGTACTCACCGGTCGTTTAACGTGGAAATGCTCATTCTGCCCATGTCGAAGCCCGTATCATTTTCAGGATATCACATGACCAAAGACAAATGAGGCCCTGTTTCTCTGGAATCACGTGACTGCCTCGTTGCGTGATTCAAGTTGGGAAATATAGAAAGTGTTTTGCATGATCCGAGGTGATTCTGAAGATCGTTAAGTGCAGAGGATTGAGTAACCCAGTCACACAAGCACTCTAACCTTTTGTGGACACACACACACACACACACACACACACATATATGTATATATACACATACATATATATATACACACACACACACACACACACACACACACACACACATATATATATATACACATATATGTATCAATAAAGTGCATATACACACACACACATATATGTGTATATATATATATATATATATATATACATACATATATGTGTGTGTGTGTGTATATGCACTTTATTGATATACCACATTCAGGATAGATTCAGGATAGATTCATTTAGATAGATTCATTTATAGTTTGTGTGTGACATTTGAAAACAAAATACCATTTTGAGAAGAAATAACATTGTTTTGAATGTAAAGTTTCCTTTTGCAGGAGAATTGAGGGGTTTTGCCCATTGTGTGTGTGTTTTTTGATTTGTGTGTAGAGTTCTGAGAGTATGAGGCATGCTTTCAGAAAATGTGTGTAAACAATCAAGAAGAACTGTCATGATTGTTTCCTCATTCATTCCAAAAATGTTCACACAAGGCTAAAAAAATGCGTTCTCTGCGTCTTCTTTCATCGTTTCAATGTCTCTTTCTTGCGACAATAACCGCAGCCATGTGTGCACAATTATGCATACAAACCATTTGCACCTCCCTATGACACATGTTAAATATAGACGCAGTTTCTATTAACAAAATTGCTTTCAGGTTTGATAAATCACTTTGCGTGTGCTAAATTAATATATTTACATTTTTCCCCCCAGCACAATTGCATGTAAACCCTTAGTGTGCACTGTTAGTAAATCAGTTTGTACATTTTTTTGCATGTGCAATGAGTTTTTTTATTTTTATTTTTTCATTTTTATTCACGCAAACCTTTAGTAGATCCAGCGCATTGTGTATTGTGTTCTTTACAGCAAACAGGCAAATAGCAAAATTAGAAGCAGGTGCCCCATCAGTTAGAGCTCATCTGGAGCTGAAGCACTGAGCCAATGACAGGTCAATTCATCTGCCTCTCCACTTTCATCATCGGCAGCGCCGCTTCCTGAGAGCATTGACCTTTTCACACTTCTCCACCGGAGCTGAAAAGTGTGTGTGTGTGTGTGTGTGTGTGTGTGTGTGTGTGAGTGTGTGAAAGAGAGCCCTTACACTGAATGCTGAAAAATTACTCATCATGAAAGCAAACACACTTCAGAACCAGAGATCTTATCACTGCTGGGCTAACAGCACGAAACTCCTCAAACGTACACACACACACACACACACACACACACACACACACACACACACACACTCTGTGTCGCTCCAGTCTTCCTTTAACCCCGTCTGGAGTGTCAGTGCACTTGATCAAGTTGACGGTCCCATCCCGTGATGCTGTAGTCTGACTCTAGCATCAGCTCTATGTGTCTAACAGGAGAAGAGCTGCAGGCGATGAGGTGCATTCTGGATTGGACGTCAAAGGTCTAACCTTGAGTGTTTGGGAAAGGAGAAGCTACATTTGATCATTCAAATCACTCTTCTGGGTCATGTTGTATGCACAAAGACAAAGTTGTTATCCATAAGGTTTCAGTCCTGACTTATTTGATTGTTACCATGGTAACAGTAAGCGCAGTTTAATAGTACAGCAAACAGGCCTTGAGCAGCTGCTTTGTCAGAAACACAGCAGAAGAGTACCTCATGTACAGCACAACCAAACAATAAGAATAAAGAAGTTCATAATAATGGCAATGGTGAACTGATTTCATGCTGCACACTGAGTATTCAAAACTGATCCACAACAAAAGCCGAAAAAGACTGTGGTCTTGTTTTGTAGAGGTATTTTTTGATGAAGTTGCTGTTAGCACTCACCACTGTAACAAATACAGCACGAGACGAGTATGCCTAACAATAGAGAGTTATATATAAAGTGGAAATTTAAAAATGTTAATACAGTAAATATCTGTTGCTGAAAAAATTACAACCATAAATAGTATCAGAAACAGAGTGTGGTTTCATCTATATCTTAAAGCCCTTCTCCAGCCAGTTTTACTTCCTGTTTACAATTCCTGTAACAATTTTTCTTACACAGACCACTGGGATGTGGTCAATACTCATATGTAAAATAATTCATTTCTACAGCAACACAACTGCAACTACAGTATTGGAAAACAGCAATATGGCACTTCCTTTGATTAATTTACTGTTTATCAGAGAACTAATGAGAGAACAATTAGCACAACACAGTGACTCTCTTTCACTGGCTCTTTTTTACCATCTCCTCCTACTGCAGCTGTTGGTTGTATATTGATGAAGTGCCGTCTGGCTGCTGCACCAGAGAGCCAAACTGCTGCACACCGGCTAGAGTGCACCACAAGAGGGATAGGCTTGTTGTTGACATCCACTGTTTGAAATGGAGTTATGGCATGTTTTGGAGGTGCATTCGTTGCTCTCGCCTCAACTCAGCACCAACAGTACCCTGGGCAGCAGTGTGATTCTTTAATAATAATTCCATTCCATTACATTTGTTTTTTAATAATTTTTTTGTAATTCTAATAAGACTTTTCGACTTTTTGACTTAAAGTTGTGTGCTTCCCAGCATCTGTTGGAGGCTGCGGCCCATGGTGGATGATTCAAACTTTCAACACATCCCAAAACTTCATTTCAGATGGTGGACCTCGGTACGCTGTGGCAGCGACGGTAGAGAGTGAGTGAGAGAGACAGCCAATGTGTCATGTTATTTTGTACAGGTAGGATTTTGTGTAATTCACTGTATTGATTGCAGCTGTTCACCGCACATGGGCAATACACTAAACTTCGGTGGAGGGCACAATTACACTGAGAGATATACTGTAAAACTTTAATCAAAAGCCTAGTCTGAATTGAATGCCCAAACCCTTTTATTTGCCATTTTGAAGAAAAAAGGCCTGTCTCAATTAGATGTCTGGTCTGGTTGCCAAGCAGTTCATCTTTTGTAGAAGTTCTCTGGATGTGTAAAACTGGATTGTTGACTACCCACTTGAGTTTACGTTAGTTAGCTGTTTAGCTCACACATACAAACATAAATGTTTAAATTTTTGTTAATATGGAGATGCTACACATCGATAGCTCAGTTTAGTTCATTTAACTGAAACCATGAGCACCAGAGAAGACAGTAATTCATTTAGATTTACCAGCATGATAAAAACACAAGTAGTGACTCCCTTTCTCTGAAGCTGACATTAAGTCAGAAAATGGACATATATTCTGACACTAAGTCAGAATATGTGTCCATTTTCTGACAGTTATTTATATTCCTTTAGTCCGCAAGGGCCCACCCATCAAAAATTTTTTTTTTTTTCATGAAAATTAATACAAATTATGAATGTTGTTTTAACAGGATAAAGTTGTGTTGTGCCAGTATTCTAGGTGCCATTATCCTCGGGTGCCGTGAAACAAGTAACACAACATAACACATAATTGATATGTTATCTAAAGCCTGATTTTTTTAAGTAATATTCATACCAGTTCAAATAAACATTTATTCACCACCTTTGCTGAGCAACAGTTTTGTGTAAAACGAGTTAAAGGCCTGTTCCATATAGACGCCTGTCCCTTATATAAGCCTGTTGAGTTCAGTGATTTAAATAATAGCTACTAACTTAAGTTTAATGGTAGCTAAGACTATGATGCTACAATTATGGTAACACACAAGATAAGTGTACTTGCTACCTTACAATGATGTGTATGATTATTTATAAAAGTACACCTGTGCAAGCTTGGAGAATGACATATGACTTGCAGATTCTTCTGGATGGGTGCAGGCAGTGGTGGTTATGATGACATGAACTTGAATCAAAATCACCCAAAACTGACTGTGGAGGGTTACAAACAGTAGGTGCATTTTTCCAACATATGAGGTTACAAGTACATTGCCATAGATTTAAATCCCACTAATTCCGCTTCATAAGAAAGAGAAGCTGTACTCACTTATTAGAAGCTCATCTTCAGCAAAGTCATTTACGACGCTGCTCAGGTCCAAAGTCCTCGCTCTGCTTTTCTCAATAGAGAGTATAGCCAGTCCACTGAGTCTTTCTTGTCCCATGCTGCTCCTTAAGTAAGTCTTTATCAACTTAAGCTTGGAGATTGAGCGCTCTGCAGTCGCGACAGTGACAGGTATGGTGAGGTATAACAGTAATGCAGTGCAAACATCAGTAAATGATGCTGCCATGGTGCTGTTTTCCACAGTTAGCATCTTAGCCAGATCCTTCACAGTTGGCTCTTTTGCTATTTCAGACTTAAAGCAGGATCTGAATGCAAGGAGTTGGTTGCGGAAACTTGAGGATAAATCCCTGCTGTAGTGGTCTGCGAGGCGCCGTGCATCCTGGTGAAGTGCGTCACCCTGTACTTTGTTCAGTGTACCCAGGTGGATAGTGTGGAACACCTCATTAGTTTCACGCATAGAAATGAACCTCTGTGAAAGCTGGCTGATAATGATGTCCAGGCTGGCGTTGAAGACATTTATTCGCCATCACTAAGCCTTTCATCTTCACAAAGTTCATCTAAGTGACGTTTCACTCTTCTTTTGCGAATTTCCATGAACTCGCTCTGTGCTCCCCATTTTGCCGCAAGATTTTGAGCGGTGCACTTGACCTGGTCAAATTCATGACGGTATGCAGAGGGGGTCTGAATTATGTTTTTGAGGAGACCGATTGCTTTTTGGATGTCAACATCTTTTGCCTGCAACATCTTTCAATTCAATCAATCAATTTTATTTATAAAGCCCAATATCACAAATACAATTTGCCTCACAGGGCTTTACAGCATACGACATCCCTCTGTCCTTTAGACCCTCACAGCGGATAAGGAAAAACTCCCCAAAAAAACCCCTTTACCGGGGAAAAAAAAAATGGTAGAAACCTCAGGAAGAGCAACTGAGGAGGGATCCCTCTTCCAGGACGGACAGACGTGCAATAGATGCCGTACAGAACAGATCAGCATAACAAATTAACAGTAATCTGTATGACACAATACAATAATCTGTATGACATCCCCGGTAATGACAGTAGCTTACAACAACATTCATGAAAGTAATAATATTGTCGTTATAGTTCTGGCTACTGTGGTACAATATGTTGAAAGTATATATTAGTATCTGACAGTATACATGTATGATAATAATCATAAGTGTATAATAACAGTAGAAGTATGACTAATGACTAATGATGGCAGCAGCAGCAGCAGCAGCAGGAGGCATCTGGCAGGACCACGGCAGCAGCACAACCACACACGTCACACTATCCAGGCACCGCTGCAATACGAGTTAACCTGAGAGACAGTGGAGCACAAAGGCTCCGGAGAAGAAGCCGAGTTTGACACTACATTCACGTTTTTCAGTATTTTTGTTTGCTGTACGACTAGGAAAATATAGCAGAAATTTTCCATTTGTTTTTTTAGGGCTGTAACTTCATCCCATTCCTCTCTTTTTTCGCTGACGAGGGTGGTTTTAGTTAAAGCTTTCATGACATCTGCATAACAGTACCTCAGGGGAGCAAGGGCACCATACCTTGAGGACCACCTGGTGGGGCAGAGACGTTTTAGAGTAACATTACCATGCTCTGAGAGTTCAGATGAAGTTATACCAGAAAGGAGCGACCATCTCTTAATACTTTGGCCAAAAATAGTATAGAGACCCTCAACAGTGTCATAAAAGCGACACATCTCTGCTATAATTTTTACAGAGTCATTCAGTGTCAGATTAAGGTTGTGTGCTGCACAGTGCGCATATTTGGCAAGCGGCTCCATCTCCATGATCCTGGCCTGCACACCTTAATATACTCCACTCATGTTAGCCATGTTGTCATATCCTTGCCCCCGACACTTGCTCAGGTCAAATCTGTTACTCCGTATGCTGTCCAGAATTTTCTTCTGCAGCTCACGGGCTGATGTGTCCACTGTTTCCTCGAAACCTAGAAAAGCCTCGTTTATCAGGATATCTTTGGCTGTGTGGTTTTCATCCCTCTGGATAGTCACATACCTATAAACCTGGCTCAGCTGGTCTCTTTTGGAAATATCTTGGGTGGTGTCCATAATAACAGAGAAAAACGGAGCACTTTTTATTTCCTCTTGAATGTCACACTGCACCCGTTTTGCAATAATGTAGATGATTTCGTTTTGAACAGCAGGACTCAAGTATTTAACCTTGTGGTCGCTCAAGAAGTTCTTTCTGAACTGGATCCTAACGTGCTAAGAGTTGTATTATACTGAGAAAGTTCCCGCTGTTAGACTTTCCAGTGATCTCCCTGTGTCCTCTAAAAGACAAGTTACAAGTGGCCAGAATGATTGTAACATTGATAAAACGCTCAAATACCTGTCTCCAGTAATTGGCAGCATTTCTCACGTCTCTCTCCATGTTTGCGTCAATTCTCCCGTTTCTCCTCCACTGTTCATATATGATACACGCTCCAGTATGAATCTGAGATTCTGCATGTGAGTCAATCCTCACAGATAAATGTTGCCAGTCTCGTACTCCTTTGACCCACACATCACTGTAGAAAGGTGCACTTCGGTCTGCAAATAGGAACAGTCCAGTGTGGGTGAATAACACAGCCATGATCGCAGGAGTTTGATACCTGCCTTGGTAGTGGTGGTGTAGTATGTGTCGGAGAAACACCTGTTTCCTTGCCTTTTGTCTGTGGGGAATGGTCCGGTAGGCCTACATGAACCAGTTGCTATTTTATAGCTTTTTGTTTTGGTGTTGGGAGGCAGAGCAATATCGTAGAGTCCTCGGTCTGTGGGCAGAATAATCCCTGCAACAGGTCCACTGGTGGGCACAGCCGAGTCCACCGACTCTGACCTCTGAGGCTGCGGTGGCGGGGAAGTCTCCTTCTGGCCACCCGGA
The DNA here is from genome assembly GCA_026686955.1 of Epinephelus cyanopodus. Taxonomy (NCBI): domain Eukaryota; kingdom Metazoa; phylum Chordata; class Actinopteri; order Perciformes; family Serranidae; genus Epinephelus; species Epinephelus cyanopodus. The sequence goes on from CM048920.1 coordinate 40,657,815, forward strand.
GAAGCAGGACGTCGCAGTAGGGTAGATGTCGCTTTATTTGTGGAGCAAGCTGGCAAGCTACTGCTGGCCTCTGGACGCTAGCTTTTGCCTGGGTTTGAGTAAAAAATTTGTCTAATTTGGTCATTTTAGCTTTACCCTCATCCTGCTCCTTTCTTTCCTTCCTCTTTTGCGTGGCGCTTTTTTGTTTATGCTTGCTAAACATAATGCTACCTTCTGTCAACTTTCATCCACATGCTTTTTTTCTTGCTGAAAGGATAAACAACTGACGTCACATTATCGCAACTCATCGTGAGTGAAGGTGACTGGACAAATTATCATTTCCTCCTCCCATACCAGCCACTCAGCGTTACCTTACTGACCCAGCTATTACATAAACAAAAACAGGGGCCTGTGGCAATTCGGGACAGCTGCTTTTTTTTTCTTTTTTTCTTCCTTCATGGGCCCCTGACGGCGTCTGGGCTCTGGTGCAGCTGCACCAGTTGCACCGTCAATATTTACGCCTGTGTCAAGGATGCATACAGATCCCCCCCCCCCCCGGGCCACTCAGACCACAACCTGGTCCATCTGTCCCCTGCTTACATACCTGTGGTGAGCAAATAAACCCCCACCATTAGGTATGTCAGGAAATGGTCTGAGGAGATTAGCATGGCACTAAGGAACTGTTTTTGAACAACTGACTGGGGAGTACTGTGCAGTCCACATGGGGAGGACATTGACAGTTTGACTGACTGTATCACAGACTACATAAACTTCTGCGTGGAGAACATCGTACCGATCAGGAAGGCACAGTGCTTCTCCAACAACAAGCCATGGGCAGCCCCTTATCTGAAAGTGCTTCTGAACGAGAAGAAGAGGATTTTTAGATCAGGCGACAAAGAAGAGCTCAGGAGGGTACAGAGGGATCTTAAAAGAGAATTAAGGAGGGGCAAGGACAGCTACAGGAGGACGTTGTTCGACACAACAACGTTAGCTCCAGACTGCTGAGGGACTATGCAGTCCAGCTTTGTCAAGTGATCCTGCACATCTTCGACCTCAGCCTCAGTCTGGAGAAGGTTCCTGTCCTGTGGAAGACTTCCTACGTGGTTCTCTGGTTAGAACAGAACTGGACCCCCTGCAGTTCGCATATCAGACAGCCATTGGGGTGGATGACACAGTCATCTACCTGCTCCTCCGATCACTGTCTCACCTGGAGATCACTGGAGGTGCTATGAGAGTCATGTTTTTTTTTACTTTTCCAGCGCTTGCAATACAATCCAGCCATCTTTGCTCAGGGGGGAGCTGGAAGGAGCTGGAGTTGACCGCCACCTGGCTGCGTGGACCATCAACTACCTCACCCTGTACACATCGGACTTCAGATACAACACAGACAACTGCCACCTCCAGAAGTTCTCTGATGATACAGCCATTGTTGGGCGTGTGTCAGAGGGGAATGATCTGGACTACAGGGGGTTCATCATGGACTTTGTCAACTGGTGTGAAGTCATCCGTCTTCATATCAACACCAGCAAGACAAAGGAGTTAGTGATTGACTTATGCAGGAAAGCGCCACAGACTACTCCAGTGAACATCCCGGGTTTGGACATTGAGGTCGTGGAGGAGTACAAATACCTGGGTGAGAGTAGGTGTTTCTGTGATGATCTGGAGAATGCAAGTATGAGGCCGATCACAGAGTTCTTTCTTAATGCACGTTTATTACGAGCTTGGATCAACATTGGCTACATGCAGAAGCTATGTGTGATACATGAACAGAGAGAGACACAGCTTATATAGTAGCACGTGTGCTGTTACCCACATGATGCATTGCCAAATTTAACTTGGCCTTTGGCCAACTAAAATTAGTCTAACTTGTTCCTGACAGAACATGATCCTCAGGGGTTCTTTGACCTAGTATCCATTGGTCAGGGAAGATGTAAAAATACATACTAACACTGGGTGTTCACCTCAACAATAAACTGGACTGGTCCTCGAACACCAACGTCCTGTACAAGAAGGGCCAAAGTCTTTTCCACCTGCTGAGGAAGCTGAGGGCCTTTGGAGTGTGCAGGGCACTGCTAAGAACTTTCTATGTGGTAGCATTTGTCATCTTCTATGCAGTGGTCTGCTGGAGCTGTGGAAGCAGGGAGAGGGACAGGAAAAGACTGAACAAGCTGGTCAGGAGGGCCGGCTCGGTCCTGGACTGTCCCCTGGAGACCATCAAGGAGGTGGGTGAGAGGAGGATGTTAGTCAAGCTGATATCCATCATGGACAACACCTCTCACCCCCTGCATGAGACTGTCTGTGCACTGAGCAGCTCATTCAGCAGCAGACTGCTGAACTTACAGTGCAAGACAGAGCGCTACCGCAGGTCATTTATCCCATCAACTGTCAGACTCTTTAACATCAATATCTAAGACCCTGTGCAATATTCCATATCTTTATTATACTGTGTATATATTGTAAATAGTCTTGTGTGTACAGTAATACATACATATATATATATATATATATATATACACATATATACACACAGTCCCAGTATTCACCGGCTCATTATCCCATACATATCTGCAGCCCCAATTTCAAAAAAGTTGGGACATTGTGTAAATGTAAATAAAAACAAATTGTATTGTAATTGTATTATATTCAATTGAATACAGTCAGAGACAAGGTATTTAATGTTCTGACCTTCTTGTTTTCTGTGAAATATACATTTATTATGAATTTGATGTCTGCAACACACTCTGAAAAAGACTGGGAAAGCTGGTGAATGCTCTAAAAACACCTGGGGTTTTTTTTGTTGTTTTTTTTAATTGGTGAAATATTGTGACAGGACAAAAAATGGTGGTACATGTACATAGAAGCAGAAGGCAAATAGGACAGACGCAATTCACAGACAGACAATAACATAAAGCAGTTATGATGATGTACATGGTGATTCAATAAGACTCCAGAGTGGTATTCCAGAAAGCGGGTTTAGTGAAAACTCTGAGTATGTTAACCCTGAAATGAGGGAAACTCTGGGTTTTCAGTTCCAGAAAGAGAGGTAGATCAAACTCCGAGTCAATCACCATGGCAATTTACTCTGTGAACCTAACCTGCTCGACGGCAGGTTTTCTTTAAGAAACCCTGAGTTTTTCTCTGTCTCCTCCCTCTTACACGCGGTGTCATTTCCTCATTCATTCAGTCCGTGTCAAAGCTTGTATCGAAGAGCATTAATTAGCGGAGATTTACTGTCTGTCACAGTCTAAATCCTGCTGGATATTAGTTTGTTACTCAGGACTGTCTTAAGTTACTGAATTTATGCACATCAATCATTTCTTTGGACATCAGTTTTTGTCTTTACATTCAAATATTACACAGCAAGAATTCACCCTCAGCTCAGAATCAAACCTCTGTCCTTTTTATATTATTTTTTATAACACTGTGCATAAGGATCAGACTGTCAGTCTGTTAGAGCAGCTCCGACATGTTTATTGCACATAATGTGTAGGTCTAATTATTTAAATTTTAAAAATCGGTATGAAGCTTTAGACACGTAGTATCAATGACTAATGATCTCTATCACTGATGTCATTGGTCGGACTGATGGAACATAATTCCTATAGCCTAATATTGGGGATAATATGTTAATATTTCTGAGTGAGAAACGGTGCAGCATTTCAGTGTCTTTAAATTTACTACATTTGTAGCTGAAATAAAGTCACTGAATGCTGTTGAAGATTCAAATAGATGTGCAACATTTTAAAATCTACTGTATTTTAACCTCAACACCTTTTCAAGTGCAAATCACCAAACATATTATTACTTGGTCAGACTGTGAGTTTACAGTTTACAGTCTGTTTTCAGTTGTTGCCTCCTGTGTTTTTCCCCCATCAGATTAAATCTTATATAGGCTATTATATATTATTAGTATAATGTAATGTATCTACAGCCTGATACACAGTCAGATTCCACCACTTTATCTTCATTAAGGAAATGTAAGTCTGATAAATGATGAATAAAGGGACAACACTGAATAAAACGTTTTAATTAACTTTATGGTTAACTTATTTACACTTTCCTCGCTCTGACTCAGGCTCTTCTTTTAAAGATAAACGTGCACCGTCTGCTACACATGCATTAATATCTCTACATCCACTGGATTAAAATGGAGGCGCTGTCTTTTATTTACCTGTTGCCATGGTGAATCGTGGAGTCGGAGCTCCATTGATGATGGCTTTTTATTGTCGGCTTAACTCAGAGTGAACATACTCAGAGTTGACTGAACTAACTCAAATCAGCTGTTCTGGAACCGGTAACTCAGAGTTTCCCATCTCAGGGTAAATCAACTCAGAGTTCAGGGTTAGACTCAGAGTTTGTTGAACCTCCTACCTGGAATACCCCTCTGGGCTAGAGATTAAATTGTCTCAAGTAGGGTATGTGTGGGTTTTGTGTGTGTTCATGTTTTGATGTATGTGTGTGAGGCAGCTGTGTGTCTATGTGGTTACCATAGGTGTTTCTAGCCCATTTTTGGAGGTGCTGAAGCACCCCTAAATTGAATCCCAGCACCCCTAAAATTTGAGAGACTTTTTTTTTTTTTTACTGTATGTCCTTTTTTTAACAAGCTAGAAAAGTGTCAAAACCATACAGTACTTGGTTGAAACGTAATATTTTAACAACAAAAATATACAAATCATAGGTCACTGTTTATGTTGTTAGGTAGGAGTTAGCTGATGTTTTTTCTAGCTAGGAAACGTTACAGGTGGTCAGGTGAATTGGAATGAGAGAAGCTAGCTGTTGTCATGTGCATGTGTTAATATTAAAGCCAAGGTGCTAGTAACTAGCTAACTGACTGGATGCCCATTAATATTATCACTCCTATTGTGTGTGTGCTTGTGTGTGTGTGTACAGAGAGACAGACAGCCTCATCATGTATAAAGTATTGTTTTTTCGGAAAAAAAAAGAGTCAGGTTCAGGTAAGAGTGTAAGATCAAATGGTGTATCTATCTAGAATGATGTTGTAAGTTGGATCAATGTATCAGTTTATATCTCTTATTAGATATAATAAGCATTGTTTGGTTATTTTCCTTTTGGTTGACAGTACAAAGAGAGAGAGGGGAGCAGAGAGAGAACTTTATTTATTAGTATTCTTATTAGTATGTTTGGTACTCACTGTAGGGGGCCAGTTTACTCCAGAAACATACATACTGTTTATGTGTATGTTGAAGAGCTGCTGTATCAAAATGAGTTGTCTTCCCCCAGAAATTAGGGTTACGATATGTTTCTTTTATGATTACAATCCAGTCCACTTTTGCTGTGGCTTAGCATTTAAATAACCTTTATCAGGTTTGATGGTTTAGTCACAGACTTTCCCAAAAAGTGATGTGAGTTATCTTTCACAAATGTGGGAATGAAATTGCGTTAAAATGTACAAAACAGTGAAATTTATCTTGCCTGGCTGGGCAGCTCTCTGGGTGCTCAGCACCCCTAAACCCTGATCCTAGAATCACCCCTGGTGGTTACTGATTCTAGAGAGGTTTGTTTGTGGGTCAAGGAGTAGGTTATGAGATGTGTGGTAGAGATGGCTGTTTTGTTGTTAAAGTGACAGTAAATATATTTTGTGTGATAGCAATATCATTTATGTAATGATTATTTATTAGTGTTGTAATAAAATTAAGTGATATGATATGATAATAATATATTGGTGATATGATAATAATAATATAATACTCAAACAATACAATATTCCTTATTATATTGCATTGTTATTATAGTAAACTTTTAAACTCTACAGTGATGAGGAGCATACTCCAACTGGTACAAGGGAGAGGCAAAGCACAGGCCCCCCCACCCCGAGCTCTCCCAACAGCATGACCAGAAGCCCCAGCATGACACAGCAGAGACACAGCCGGGTACAGGCAGTAAACGGCTAGTTTTGTTTGTGTGTTGAGAGTTTATTTCGCATTTTTAATTTTGGTGAAAGCTTTCCTTGCGCCGCTCCCAGGCCCAGGGGAGGGTGCTGGCCCATCGTATGTGTGCCTCTTTGGAACATTCAACAGGTAAACAGTCAATTGGTAACAGATTAACGTATCATGACTGGGTTTGAAAGAGGCATCCTGGAAAGGCTCAGTTGTTTACAAGCAAGGATGATCACTTTTTGAAAAACCACAAGGGTAAATAGTCCAGCAGTTTGAGAACAACTTTTCTCAATGCATATTTGAAAAGAATTTCACATCTACTATCCATATATCATCAAAAGATTCAGAGACTTTTCAGCATGTAAGGGGCAAGGATGAAAACCAACATTGAGTGGTAACACCTTTGACCCATAAGACAACATTGCATTGAAAAACAACATGATTGTAAGGATATTACTACGTGTGCTCAGTAAACACAGTTCATTACTGCATCTACAAATGTAAATGAAGACACTACCATGCAAAGTGAAAGCCATATATCAACAACATCCAGAAACACAGCCGACTTCTCTGGGCCCCAAGCTCGCATGAGATGGACTGACACAAAGTGGAAAAGTGTGCTGTGGTCTGACGAGTCCATCGTGGATGTTGTGTCCTCTCGGCTAAAGAGGAAAAGGACCGTCCAGATTGTTACAAACTCAAAGTTCAAAGCCAGCATCTGTGATAGTATGGGGGTGTGTTAGTGCCCATGGCATCGTGGGTAACTTGCACATCTGTGAAAGCTCCATGAATGCTGAAAGGTACTTTTCCCTTTTAAAAGCAGCATATGCTGCCATCCAGGAGACGTCTTTTTCAGGGACGTCCCTGCTTACTCCAGCAAGACAGTGAGACACATTCTGCACAAGTTCAAACAGCGTGACTTCACAGTAAAAGAGTGCAGGTATTGGACTGACCCGCCTGCAGCTCAGACCTATCTCCAAATGGAAATGTGTGAACTGTTGAGCAACTTAAGTCATATATCAAGCGAGAATTGGGGGAAAAATTTTTTTTCAAGATTTCAACAGTGTCCTCAGTTCCCAAACACTTGTTAAAAGAAAAGGTGATGTCACACAGTGGTAAACATGCTCCTGTCCGAACTTTTTTGGGATGTGTTACAGGCATCACATTCAAACAACAACAACAACAAAAAACAATAAAGTTTATCAGTTTGAACATTAAATAGCTTGTCTTTGTACTGTATTTAATTGAATATAGATGAAAAAGGATTTGCAAATCATCACATTTTGTCTTTGTTTTTTTTTAAGTTTTAAACAGCTACCCAACTTCTTTGGAATCATGGCTGTTCAGCATATTGTTAAAGATTAAACTCAAACCTTTTTGGCTCATGACTCACTGATAAAAAAAAATAGTCATGGGTAATCATGACTCATCAATATCAATATGAATATTTAGTCCTTGATTCAGAGTTATTTGTGAACTACTCATTGGCAATTTATTAATTAAGAGGTTCTTCCTCACTTGCTCCCTAGTATTAAAAAAATAGTATATAAATAAAGGTGGTTGTTAATCATGTAAGCTGTTGCTCTCCTTTTATAAGCAGAGATCCTCTACTGTTATTTTTTCAGAGAACACACTGATATTACACAGTCAGCAGCTTAAGGACCTACAGTATAACCTGCAGTGAGTAATCAGCCAGCATCCAAGTCTGCACAGCATGTACTGCAATCACCCAGTCAGCTGTAAATAGACATCTCGTTAGCTCTGCATTCACAGCGTCACTTCAGGGAAAACCAGTTTTGCATTCTACATTTTCCAATTTATTGCATTTGACAAATATGTGTAACCAGTAGGTTAAATTAAACGCCCACTCCAGTACCTTATGTGTACAGTTCAGTCAATGCAATTACCTCATCACCACTGGGACTAGATTCCTCAAGGAAACTCAAATCATTCTCTTCTGCTGCTGTGTGTTATGACCATCCATTCCTTGGTAGAGGGATGTGGCATATGCTGCGTTATGACACGGTTACTTTGTTTTCTCACTAAGGTGGTGAGATCTTTAAAGCAATTATTGTTTCTTTCTGTTGATTTTATGCTACATTTTTTTCTGATTATTGAATTGTTCTAGCTGCCTTCATGTTTTTATTGGTTACAACTTTAATTTTGTTCAACACTTGAATGTATTTTAGCATTACTGGAGTCATGGCCAGAGTATTCTGGCAGCAAATGGAGGAGGACCCAATTGCAGTCAAACACACACACAAGGCAAGGCAGGTAGGTAGGAAGAAAGGAAATTTGCTACAGGCAATGGTCAGGAAAAGGCTTACAGGTTGGTAACAGGAAGGCAGTCTGGACAGGCAAACAAATCCAGAGGGCAAAACTGATGATGGGGTAACAAGCAACAGGTTAAAACCCAGGAACAGGTAACAAGGAAGAACAGGAACGGAACAGATCAGGTACAGGTTCAGGGTAGGGGGGTTGGGTTCTGATGGCTAGAAAGCAAAGGCATGAGGATAGTTGACAGTTTGGCCACTGACACAGAAAAGAGGCTGGTATATATACTGACAGACTGATGAGGGAAAGTGGAAACAGGTGAGCAGATGAGTGAGAGAGTCAGGTGACGTGGAGAAAACGTCTGAGGGCATCTGGTGGATGGATGGGGAATGGCAAGTCCTGAGTTCCTCTTAGGAAATATGGGTCTCTGGGAAGTGAGAGGTGCCTGGAGACTGGGAGCAAGTACGATGAAAATTACTGAGACAGTCATTGCTACAAATAGTTGTTCTTCAGATTGTTTTTAGTCTTTACAGTAGTCTAGTTTTTATTTACTTAGTATTTTTCCTGGGGACAAATAGTTAGTTCCTCTTTAATTATTATTTTTAATGTAGAACAACTACTACCTTCTACACCTTTAATGCATCTGTAATTGCACTCTTGTAGTTGTTGCAGATGTTTTAGAGTGGTGTGTCAAATAGCAAGTGCGTCCATTTATTTTTATTTGTATGCATTTGCTACACATTCTCATCCCAATTCATCATATGCCCCCCCTTTGTCTGTGGACATTCACGTCTACATATGATGCTCCTGCGTCTGTTGATGACTATGGGGTGCCGATTATAAATGCTGAAAATAATATCAACATTTTGCCACATGTAGCTTTAAACAATGTTTAAAAAAGTGTTGTGGATTTTTTTAACATCACCTTTTACCACATTTACAGCAATATTTGTTAACTTACAAATATATTAAATAGTTAAATCTAAATATTAAATGTGGCACCTAAATGTTAAATGTTCAATCTAAATATTAAATCTAAATCTAAATGTTAAATCTAAATATTAAATCTAAATCTAAATGCTAAATCTAAATCTAAATATTACATCTAAATCTAAATGCTAAATTTATTTGGCAGACAGCTGGCTCCTGGATGAAAGTCCAGGGTTGTTGGACCCATCCACCTCCCTTCCACCTGCCCTACTGGGACCATCATGCTCCTTAGATTATGTTGTTACAGCTGGGTTTCATAATGCCATAAATGGTGCTTTTGTGCATCTGTATCTTATGCAGACATCCACTGACATAGTGCCGGTATTTGATGACTTTGGTTGGTAGCAACTGCATCAACAACTGTTACTGCCCTGTGTGTATTATACTGCCATAAAAGGTGCCTTTGTTGTGCCCTTAAACAAGGGGAATAGTGATGGGAAATGAATGAATGACACACACGCAGCTCTCGCCTTCACTCGTCTTGTAATGAGTCTTAAATTTTATGGCAAATACAATGTACACATTTTAGGCATAATCACACCCAGCTTCAGGACCACAGTAACCATGTCTAGCGTACATTTTTATCATATTCTAAATTATCTAAATTATATTTTTAACACAAACTATTACATTGCCATGAGATTATGATACATGTTTTTAACCTCTTAACTTATCTTGCTGCTAACATAAGTCCAACTTGGACAAGTGAAACAGTAAGCACATAAACTACACAGTACAAATATGAGTTCATAAAATTATAAACAGTCTAACTTTCTGACGTAGCCACGAGGTACCTAGCTGCTTAGCTTAAACATCGTTTGCATTAGCCATACACAACAACTTCTAAAACACTTAATAAAAACTATTTCTACTTGCATATGAAACCACAGTCATACAGAGGAAACTCTTCTCGTCACATTAACAAGTTTACAGTGCTTTGTGTACGATATTTACCTTAAACATGGGGAATAGTGATGGGAGATGAACGAATGACACACACGCAGCTCTCGCCTTCACTCGTCTTGTAATGAGTGAGGAAGAGATGCGCGCTCCCCTACTGGATCCCCGAGACATTACTAATAGAGCAGCGAACAATTAACCCACACAGACGTGGCTCTACATCACCTGTCTGTACTCCTCTTTGAAACACAATATTATTAGTAATCAATATTAACACATTCACAATCAAACATGAAACTAAAACTAATTACTGTCAGAATGACGTGCAACAATTATGAGGCATGGATCAATATAAATGAATAATGCCCAAATGAGCAACTAGTCATGTCTGCCATATCACTTGTCACACCTTTATGCGTCCGTATTTGATACCCACAGTGGTATTTGATGAGTTCTGAATGAGAATTTGCTGGCATTCCTGTTCAGTGTGCCCTCTTGCTTCTCTTGTTATGTTTACTGAAGTGTTTGTGTGCTTGTGCACTTGGCCATTTCCTAATGTTCTCTTTTTGCAATCAGTTGCAAACCCTCCTCAACTCAATTAATAGTGGCTATATTTAAGTTATATTTTCTTCTGCTTTGGTTATTTATGGTCAGTGCTGGGCGGTATAAAATCACCTTTTCCAGTAGTGAGTAGTGTAACGCCAGGGCCACAAAGATCCGAGACGCGAAGCCAGTTTCCTTTCGGCGCCCATGTTCACGGATTGTGTCATCCACACCGGCAGCTGCTCTGCGGCCGGCGCTGCAGCGTTAATTTCAGCGTCTGGTCTATCTTCTGCACACACAGGCAAACAGAGAGAGATACCCATGATGGAAAAACAGCCTCAAATGTAACGGAGACAACAGCTGGGAGCAGAAGCGCTTGTCAACCGGCGTGCAGAAATGCGCGTCTGATGTGAACGGGCTCGCGCAAGAATTTTCAGTGCGCTGCACTTTGCAGCACTTCATTGGCAGTGTGGCCCTGGCGTAACTAGTGACTAATAAAATTTCAGTAATCATCTTACAGTTTCCCAAAAACGATATACCTCCTTACAACATTAATTTTGTTATCACGTCACTACTGACTTGAAATACAACAATCATATCTGCTGACTCATTTTCATAATCATCACACTGTGCAGGCACACCACAAAGCAGCAGACTAATCAGATGGGAAAACAGGTAGGAAACCTTCCGCCAGCTGACAGCACAGCGATACATACATGGCAACATCTACACACCCTGATGTGGACCCCCAGCTTGAAAAAGCTGACAAAAAGATTGCTGACCTGAAAGAGGACATTTGCTGGCTCTCTGGCGAGCTAAATGACAAATCCTCCATGCTGTCCGCCCTCCGGGAGGTGGCTCATGAACAATCACTCCAGATCGCCTCACTCACAGTGGCCCTTCAGGACACGGTGCACTGGGATCCCAGCGCTTGGCCTCCACCGTCCTTCAGCTCAACACTGAGTCGCCGGTGGTCCTGGGTGGAGGTGGTCGGCAGGGGTAAGAGAGCCCCTGGCTGTGCTGCCTCAGCTCCGCGCCGTAGCCTGTCAAACCACTACAGCGACCTGTCCACTGGTGTGTTCTCTGTTGTTGACCTGGCTGTGTCTGACCACTACTGTGTGTATTTTAACATCACCAGTTATAGCCATCAGAAGGCTCCGGTAAAAACGGTGAGGAAATGCTACCTAACTTCTGAAATGGCTACGAAATTTATTGTGATTTTACAGAGCAGTCCTGCTGAAATTTTACTTGCACCCTGTGATTTTATTGTGAAAAATTTTAACAGTAAATTGAGGTCAACACTTGACTCAGTGGCTCCACTTTTAACCAAAACCTACATCCCCCATGGAGAAATGATAACATCAAAAAGTTGAAAAGAAAATGCAGGAGTGCAGAGAGGAGGTGGAGAAAAACCAAACTGACAGTTCATTACAAAATATTACATGATCAACTCAAATCCTACAATAAAAACAGTCAAACAGGCAAGAATATCCCACTTTTCAAAACACAATTCCGATCAGTAAAACACCCCCAAATTCCTTTTCTCCACCTTCGATCTTTTAACCAGCACCAATTTTAATAAACCATCCTGCGAGGACTTTGCAGACCACTTCAGAAGTAAAACTGATGATATCAGATTCAGTCTTTTATCTCAATAGAATGTAATTTTTAACACACATGAACAGTTGCTTTTACCTGAGGAAACACTGGAGAGTTTTGCCTTGGTTGATGCAAGGACACTAGTCTCAGTGTGGATGAGCTCCCCATAGGTGGTTCTTTCCTCACCTGGTTCCTCAGTGCCCAGCCATTACTGCGTATATTGACTATATTGACTGTGTGTGTGTGTGTGTGTGTGTGTTCATATGTGGGGGTGGGAGGGGCGGGTTTTCAATATTTGTAGTATTTTTGTTGTATGTTTTTATTTTAATGTATGAAAAGTGCTATATAAATAAAGTTTGATTTGATTTGATTTGATTTGAATCAGGAAGATGTATGCGCTGACCTTAAAGCGGCTAGAAATATTTCCATTGCTTTGAGTTTGTCAGGTGGAAAGATAACAAGCACACTGTTGCTGCAGGTAGTCGCACTAACAAAAAACAAACAAACAAAAAAAAGAAAAACACATCCTCAAACTTCCAGTCCAAAACACTGCACAACGTGATTTTTCCAAGCAGGACATGCTCCTGGATCAACATCCCATTGTGTACGTGAACCAACACTGCAATCACCCAATCACCGCCCTCTGACATAATCAGTGTGCTGCTCCTGTGCGTCTTTCAAAAGTCCTTTGTGCTTTTTTAGAGTTAAGCTAGTTTTTCATCCTTGTAAGCCACTGGGTCATTCCTCGCTATTGGTAACTTTTCAAGGTGTTAAGTTTTGAAAATAATATTGTGAATTTTTGATGTTTCTAAGATGTCATTAGGTAGAAGACATGTTTAACCTTGAGGAATTTGTATTTTTAGAGCTCAGGCACTTAAATGAAAATAACTATGGATTGCTGAGACATGGATCGTGCTGGAGTTCCACCCTGTTACGGACATATACATAAGTATTGCTAAATGTTAATAATGTAAATATTCAACAATATTTATCAGCACTTATACCTTATGTGTCCCTTATTTCATAACATATGTTTTTTTAAATTTGAATAATGAAGATACAGGAATTATTGTGTAGAATACAGGCTTTTTGTTTAGAAAATGTCCATGTGCACACCCAATTTAGCCAAAATGCTCAAGATAAATAGATATATGCACAATAAAACACATGTATTCTCATTGTCTCTTTCAGGACTGCAAATTAACGTAAGAACATTCCGAAAAAATACCATTGTTTTTAGATCATTTTAAAATAAACTGTGTGTAACAGGGTGGAAACAAGCGCACCAGGGTGGAAAGTACCGTAACAGGGTGGAATTACCAACAATGATTAGCTGTAACTTGCTATTTATTGAACGTTTTTATTATATCCACATACAATACCATCAAGAAAATAGTGCATTAGTCTTTCATTTTATGTCATTTAAAACCAGAGTAATTCATTCAGTATTTTTAAAATTATAAAGCCCAATTAATGGCCACATTCTGCAAAAAAATATTCTATATGCTTTATATTGGCAAAGAACAGATTCATTACAAATTAGTTCATTATATCATAATATATAATAATGATAATGAAATGTACATATATCATATTTTTATTATTAAATAATAACGATAGTTATGCTAATATAGTCATAATAAGAATAAATATTAATAATATTACTTATTATTATTATTATTATTATTATTATTATTATTATTATTGTTGTTGTTGTTATTGTATTTATTATTAGTATAATTATCAATATTACTATCATCATCATCATCATCATCTGAGAGTGCATATTCCACCCAAAGTAGACCTGACCAGCTAGCACTCCAGACCTGACTAGCTAGCTCTCCACTGTACATACATAGGGACATCAAACATATTTAAAAAAATTTCAAATTTGTTTTTACTTTCTCAACAATTTAGCGTACCAGGGTGGAAATTTAAGTGGATTTACACTATAAAACATGCCAAAACAGCAAGAGATGTTGATTCTTATCTCTGACTTCAAATTTCCCGCCAAAAGGCTGCTTCAGAGTTCCTGCGTGTTGGATCATGGGAATTGTAGTTTTACTTGGTTTGGTAGGCTAAAAACCACAATGTAACAGGGTGGAACGCAATTCGGGGGACACATTCAATGGAACACCTAAATAACAGTGATATAGCCACAAACATATATTTAGAATTTTAATTATTTAATCTTGATTTATACAATAATAAAGCTATTTTTGTAATTATTTATTATTTTAATGAAATATTCTTCATTGAAATATGAAAAGTTGCCTTGGGGACATGGTAAAAACCTGTGTTTGTGCCTAAAAAGAGGTATATAAATATAAATATACATTTTTTTCAGGCAATATTCTGTGTTAATATTACATGGGAGACCTCTATCTGTAATAAAATGTATTTCATATTAAAATTGGAATGGAATGTTACCAATAGTGAGGAATGACCCTACTGCAGGGTTAGCAAGTTAGCTTGCTAACTAGGTAGGCTATGCTAACAAGTAAGTGTTTTTCACGGAAAATAATGTGTCATACATGAAGCCAAGGATTCTTATGTGCAACCTGCCCAGCCTCCTTTTAAAAGTCCAGTGCGTAGTTTGGATTTAGTGGTTTGCAGTTAAGAGCCACTGTTTAGCGATTTACACTGCCTGTTCAAGGTGAGGATATCGTGCCATAATACCACCTAATCGTTGTCCCAATCCCAATTCCTATCTTAACCCTCAATCTTAACCCTCAGTCTCAAAAATAAGAAAAAAGACACCCCCTAATTTTTTTGTCAAATATTTGAACTAATCTAACTCAAATTACACAGTTTTGACATCAGGTCAATCCTACAATATATCAATAGATGGCGCTGTAACGCCACTGTGGAGCCATTAGGGAGACTCGAGATATGTGCTCTGCTCATGCGCAGCTCAGTATTAAATGTTCGGTAGAGTTGTGATATGGTTTTGAGATGTATTTTGAGCACAGAGAGGTTATTTTTGTCAGTTTGTGTTCCAGCCGCGGCCGCCATTTTGTCTAATTAACGTTACCTCCGTGAGTTTCTGTTTCCCACAGTATTTTTGTAAGTGTAAGTTACAGACATTAGCTTGAGGTAACATAAGAAAACATGTGCAAACATTGTTTATGAGTTAAAGCCAGTTAGCGGTGAGTAAATTTAAGAGTCGCCATATGCAAATTAGTTTCACTTCTGGTCGCCCGTTAACAGGTCATTGTCGTGCCATATTGTCAGACAGTTAAGTGCAAGGCTAAGACAGTGTTCTGTAAATGTTGCACAGAGGTTTTGTAACCAGTATATCATTATAGTATGAATGTTATTGTATTGTATGTGTTGACAGTAGGAGTGAGTGTAAGTATTTGAGTTAAATAAATGTGTGTTTTGGGTAATATTATTTTTGTACAGTGTCATATTTGAGTGGAGCCAAGTCTTACTTCTGTGGAATATAATTTAAATTATTTTGAGTTCATGTGCACTTAATTTACCTGAGACATTATTTTTTATATGGTTTACTGTCAATTAGATTTTTACATTGATTTTCTTTGTGTAACATATTTTAGTGTGAATGTGGAAAATTAACTTTAAAGCAACAACTTTAAGATAGCTGACATGACTGAGATGTAACTGATTTTTTATGCAGTATTATCAGTATTAAACGAGCACTGACTGGAGCAAGACACTAACGTTTGGTCCTCTCTCTTATTGATCCACAGTTCCACAGACTCTTATTTTACTGGCTACACAGTGCACCCTTGCCTGTGTAACCTTTGCTGCCGGTCCAGATATCCCCTAGGTCTGGCGCCGGTAACAATAACACTTGTGTGACCGTATAAACAGCCTCACTAGTTCTGCTGGATGTTGACTAACTTACAGTATTCATTGTGATAATACTTGCAATACTGCATGAAACTAAACTAATAACTTAACGAATATCTGACAGGTAGCCAAAAAAATAAATGAAAGTAATGTTATTATTTCTGTTCCATTTCAGGGCCACCAGACAAAACACAACCCCTGATTCATTTCAGGGCCACCAATGAAGACAAGTTTACAAAAAGCAAGCAGGCTCCAAAAAAACTATGGGAGTGAGTAATTCATAACTTGTGAAGTGTTCATATTCATTACATAATTCTCAGTCACATCGGCAACTGTTGCCCTAGTGATCAAGCATTCTGTTTCAATATGAAATCAACACAGCTACAGACGGCAGCAGATTATTGTTTGGTAACTGCACATTTGTTTTGCTGCCCCTATACTGTCACTTTTTGGAAAGATTTTGTCGAGTATATTTGTTGTAACATTTATGTTCTATTTTCACAACTGTACAAAGATGTGCTGTTTGGATTTTATGATGTCAGCATTTCTAAACAAAAACAATTTTATTTCAATTTTTTTGAATGAAATGCAGCAATACTTAGAAACCATTCAGCACTCCACAAACTCCAAAGCTATAAAGATTCTGAAAATATGTAAACAATTTAATGGTTTGAGCTGCTGAACTTTTTTATTTATTTATTTATTTGTTTATTTTATTTCTCTTTCTTTTCTCTTAACCCTGGCATATTTGTTCTGTTCATGTCTGTCGCTGCTTGTTTTGTACAAGAACTGAAATAAAGTGTTGAGGAAAAAAAATCGTCGCATCTTTTTATTGACGACTACTGATGATGTATATTTCTTCTTCTTTGAACTGACAGACTGGACAGAGTTTTGGCCCCCCACAGTCTTAAGACGTATTTGCCTTTGAGGGGTGTCCCATTTTAAAGTCACAAGATAGCCCTTAACACTTGGTTTTGAGGGCTAGTGAGATTGAGCGTTGAGCTTGAGAATTAAGATTGAGGGTTAAGATAGGAATTGGGATTGGGCCATTCTCTCTACATAAGAGAGGCCCATGACTGAAGGGCCAAAGCCACCCCAATTCTCCACAATCCAGCAGCTAAGCTAGCCTGCTACACCTGCAGGCGGAGACTTACCTGAGGCTTCCACAATCAGCGGGCCCTGTTCCGGGGCCCTCGCCTCCCTCCCATTCCGTGCTGTTGATCTGCTATCTCACCGCTGCAGGCTCCAGGTCGGAGCCCTGGTGTGTAAGTGTCCTACATGACAAATCCCTCTCACAGATTAACGTTAGAACCCACTGCCCTGGTCTGTCCGACGTTCTCTGGCTGTCTGCTGGCTGTTGTTCTCCCTCTGTTTCAGCGGACCCGCGCCGTACCATGCCTCCGCTCACCTCTCCATCCGGCTGTGACAGCTGTGCCCGCCTTGTCGGGAAGATCCAGGAGTTGGAAGGAAGGATTTCCACTCTCTACAAGATCCAGGAAGCCGAGAAGCTCATCATTTTCAGACCAAACAAACAGTGCCCTGCAGCCTGACACTACTGTCCCCCACAATGCAACCCCGAACTCGCCCACCTCTCCTTCAGAACCTGTCACCGCTCACTGTCCTGCAACTGCTGCTCCCCATCCCCTCACTGTTTCTGAGGCCTCCTGGCTACAGCTTGGGGCTAAACCCAAGGTCCTGGTCAGCTCCACCACATCCCACCATGATAACTGGACCCAGGTCAGTACCTGCAACAGGAAAGGCAAGAAAGGGAGGCTGTCACCCCATGCACCTCCTCACTACAATATCCACCTGGAGAACAAATATGATATCCTCAGCCAACAGGAATTTCCTCCTCTGACTACAGCCTCCCAGCTCACACCTCCGTCCCCCCAGTCATCCAAAGGATCTTCCTGCTCTCCGCCACCTCAGTCCCCCCCCACATACTGTCCCAATGCACTCCTGCACCAGGCCCCTCTCCATAGGCCTACCATGTTTCACCCCCAGCGCCCCGTTCAGCCCCTATCCTCCCTGCCCCACCTACTCACCCCCTGGAGAAGTCTCCTTCATCAACCTCATCACGCTCCCCAGCCTCACTTGTCACATCTCCCTGCCCTCTCTTTCCACCGGAGACTCTAATAGTCTGTGATTCTGTTATCAAACACATCTGCTTTTTTAATGCTGTTACACGCTGCTTTCCTGGTGTAAAGATCCTTGACATACTAGTGAGGCTAACTCCTCTGCTACAATCCCTGCCAACCTCCATCCGGAGAAATATAATCCATGTGGGCACAAATGACACATTCCTACATCAGTACGAGATCACCAAGACCCACTTCAACCAACTTCTAAACTTCCTAACTAGCTGTGGAAAGTCTATTTTCATCAGCGGCCCAATCCCGACGGTTGGCCGTGGATCTGAGTCATTTAGTAGAATCCTCTGCCTCCACACCTGGCTTCAGTCTGCCTGTAGGGCAGCACCCCTATAATTTGAGAGATTTTTTTTTTTTTAATTACTGTATGTCCGTTTTTAACAAGCTAGAAAAGTGTCAAAACCATACAGTCCTTGGTTGAAACAGACAGCCTCATCATGGATATATTCTTATTAGTATGTTTGGTACTCACTATAGGGGGCTGGTTTACTCCAGATACATACATACTGTTTATGTGTATGTTGCGTAGCTGCTGTACCAAATGAGTTGTCTTCCCCCAGAAATCAGGATTACGATATGTTTCTTTTATGATTCCAATCCATTCCTCTTTTACTGTGGCTCAGCATTTAAATAACCTTTATCAGATTTGATGGGAATGAAATTGCGTTGCTGACCCCTGTAGTAGAAAGTCATCTCCCAGTGTTACTGATCCCTATTTACCGCCCTCCTAAGTACGCAGCCTCTTTTTCACGTGAAATATCAGAATAAATGTCACTTTGCCTTAAAAAGATTTCTAATATTTGGTGACTTCAACCTGCGTATTGATAACCCCTCAGACACTAAAGCTAGAGAATTCCTGAATCTTCTGTCTTCCTTTGACTTAATGCAACATGCCTAGGAGCCAACCCACACTGGTGGCCACATCTTAGATTTAGTGATCTCCAAAGGCTTGCATATTAATGTCAACAAGGTTGTGGATACTAGGTTGTCTGATCACTTCTGCTTACTATTTACCATGTCCACCCCAGGTTTAATAAGTAGTCATACAGAGGGCATTACAAAGAGACATATTTTTACTCCATCTGCCACCATCGATTTCCCCCTTTTTCTGCATAGTTTACCTCATCTAACAGACGACTCCTCCATCCACGACAAAGTTAACCATTTCAACCTCAAACTACAGACAGCCCTTGACATAGTAGCTCCTCTAAAAATCAAGAAGAAGTCACAGAGACTATCAATACCCTGGAAGAATGAGCAAATACAACTCAAGAGGGGGTGTCGTAGGGTTGAGCGAATGTGGAGAAAAAGCAAGCTTACTATTTATGGTGACATCCTAAAAAATTCTATACTTGTCTATAACAAATCATTACATCATGCAAGACAGGCATATTTCTCTGGCATCATAAATGAAAACAGGCATAACCCCAAAGTTTTGTTCTCCACAATTGACGGCCTTATAAATCCTTCCCAGTCTCCTGAGCAGCTATGTTTGGCATCAAATTCAAAGTGCGAAGAGTTTGCAACTTTCTTTGACTGTAAACTACTCAGTATTCGGGCTGATATCTTGAATAGTGCTGTTAATCTCAGCAGCCAGTCCTCTGTTAATCCTCCTCCAAGTATTCTAACCTCTTTCCACAAAATTAGTAAAGAAGAAGTCTGTAAAACTATTTTACAGATGAGGTCAACTACCTGCTCTTTGGATGCTATCCCTACTGCTTTTTTCAAGGAGGTCTTAAGACTGTCTGTTTGAAGATGTATTGATTATTGTAAACAGTTCCCTGGAATCTGGCATTTTTCCTGACTCTCTAAAAATGGCTATAGTCAAGCCATTACTAAAGAAGAACGACCTTGATCCCTCAATCCTCAGTAATTACAGGCCAAGATTCTTGAAAAAGTAATATATGAACAGCTGGATGCCTTCTTAAATGAGAATAAGATCCATGACAAATTCCAATCTGGTTTTAAACAAGGACATAGCACTGAGACTGCACTTGTTAAAGTGGTCAATGATCTTAGGGTGAGCCGTGACAATAAAAATACCTCCATTCTTATGCTTCTCGATATGACCGCTGCTTTCGACACGGTCAATCACAACATTCTTCTTTACTGGCTTGAAAGCTGGATTGGTCTCTCTGGAGCAGCCCTATCTTGGTTTCGCTCTTATCTTACCGGCAGAAGTTATCAGATCAAACTTTCTGATTATGCCTCAACAAAGCGCCTGATCTTCTCTGGTGTTCCGCAGGGCTCCATCCTTGGGCCTCTGCTTTTCAGTTTGTATATGCTGCCACTTGGAAAAATAATTGGTGACTATGGAGTCAATTTCGATTTTTGAACTGACGACACTCAGCGTTACCTGTCTGTGGCACCTGATGGTCCAAAGGCGCTCAACCCATTAATTAGAGTGTGGATAAGCAAAAATTTTCTTAAATTAAATGAAGACACTTGAGGAACTATTTCCGCACTTGAGGAACCCCCCCCCCCAATCACCTGTACATTGCGTGTATTATGTAATTTTTATTCTATTGTATGCTTTTATCTTGTCTCTATTGCGTTTTACTGTATCATTATTGTATTTTTTTTCTCTTTTTTATTTTACCCTGTGAAGCACCTTGGGCTGCACTATGTGCATGAAAGGTGCTATACAAATAAACTATCGTTATTATTATTATAATGAAGCCCTTGTTGTTTGGTTCTGTGTAAAAATGCCTAGGAGGCATAAAGAAGGGACTTAACAGCAGCCAAATAGCACAATCTCTGTGTAAAAGGGGCTTTTGATTTGTCCGTTCTGGGTTCCTGTAGA
Organism: Epinephelus cyanopodus; assembly: GCA_026686955.1. Classification (NCBI taxonomy): domain Eukaryota; kingdom Metazoa; phylum Chordata; class Actinopteri; order Perciformes; family Serranidae; genus Epinephelus; species Epinephelus cyanopodus. The sequence continues at coordinate 40,678,766 of CM048920.1, forward strand.
AACAAGATGGTGGAATTTGTAAAAGAGGACCTGCTCCGTATGGAGACAAGAACAGCTCATTCTAAGGTAACAAAAACACAGTTATTCTTATTTTTAGGTGATTATAAAGTAATGAAAACGTTATGAATATTATATACCATTTCTGCAAATTGATGCCCCTACATCCAACATACTAGATGTGTAAACAGAACCACATGTTCCAGGGTTAGACAGAAGCAGGAATCTCCATTTTGTTGGTAATTAATTTTGGCCTGTTTGCAGCAAACTTGAAAGAGGGATCTATTAATGTATGAAAAGGGATGTGTTGTGTTTTGCAGTCCCCCCTGAGCACTGAGCTTATCATGAAGAACATGCCAGAACAACAAAATTTATATATGCACACACGCACAGTCAAGGTATAAAAGAAAAATGTAAAAGTGAAGAGAATTGAAGAGAGAACTGAATGCCCTCATCCTATCATTACTATGGTAAAACATGTAAATAACCTTAGCTGCTCTCTGCCTTTGATGTCCTCTGTAGAGAGTAAACACTCAGCTTAGCAATACGTCGATAGTGTTTCTCACCTGTTTAAGGGCTCATAAGTAGCTGGAAGCCCTGATGCCATTGGGCCATTTTTCTTCATTTGAGACATCGATCCACAGTCATTTGCTAACATCTCTCTCTTTGTCCCCTTCTCCATCTCTGTCTTCCCGTGAATGTCCAGTAGCTTGTCCTATGTCATCTTTGCTAGCTCATCACTTCAGCCAGAAGATGAATTTAAAGCAATGATGAAACTATAAAAGAACAAGAAACTTGTCGATGGAGAGGAAGAAAAATTGAGTGACATGAGAAAGTGATGGAGGCAGAGAAAAACAGAAGTGTGTCCTAATTAAGCTCTCATCCATGTTAATTCATCTGGGCCTCATTAATGGGGACCCACATAGACAACAACTCCCCTCTGTTCTGGGAGAAAACCTGGCAGCTGCTAGCACAAGAAATCCTTTAATTGATTTAGGAGCCACATCTTTGTTGTGACAATGCTTCACCATTTGAGGAGAATTTGCTATGCAAATGTTACCCACCCAGATTGACAGGTGTGTCAAGGAGTTATTGAGTGTGTTCATAAAATCACTCTGACACTAAAATGAGAGCACTCTTGTTCAGAGAAATACAGAGTGCTATGAAGCAGGTCGTCCACCAATCCAAAGATCAGTGTTTTGATCCCTGGTTGCTCCAGCCTACATGCTGAAGTATCCTTGAGCAATTTTTTGGGGGTGCTGAAGCACTCCTAAATTGAATCCCAGCACCCCTATAATTTGAGAGATTTTTTTTATTTTTTATTACTGTATGTCCTTTTTTTTTAACAAGCTAGAAAAGTGTCAAAACCATACAGTGCTTGGTTGAAATGTAATATTTTAACAACAAAAATATAGCAGCACCCCCCCCCCCTCCCCTTGCCTCAAAAATGGTTTGACGCACCCCATCTCTCCCACCTTTCCCCGACTCGGGCTCTGAGCCTCTATCTGCACAGAGCAATGCGCTGCCTTCCAGAGTGGTTGACATGTGGCACATTTCTTAACTTCTACCACTCAATACCAACACATTATTGTCATTACCAGTCCTCATTTTTGCTGCATTTAATCGTAGGTTACTGTTTATGTTGTTAGGCAGGAGTTAGCTGACGTTTTTTCTAGCTAGGAAACGTTACAGGTGGTCAGTACCACTGTCCTCTGTTTGAAGTGGAATGAGAGAAGCTAGCTGTTGTGTCATGTGCATGTATTAATATTAAAGCCAAGGTGCTAGTGACTAGCTAACTGACTGGATGCCCATTAAAATTATAACTCCTATTGTGTGTGTGTGTGTGTGTGTGTGTGTGTGTGTGTGTGTGTGTGTGCAGACAGACAGCCTCATCATGTATATAAGATTGTTTTGTTTTTTTTTTTAAAAAAAAGAGCCAGGTTCAGGTAAGAGTGTAAGATCAAATGGTTTATCTGTCTAGAATGATGATGTAAATTGGATCAATGTATCAGCTTATATCTCTATAAAATGCATTGTTTGGTTATTTGCCTTTTGGTTGACAGTACAAAGAGAGAGAGGGGAGCAGAGAGGACTTTATTTATTAGTATTCTTATTAGTATGTTTGGTACTCACTGTAGGGGGCTGGTTTACGCCAGAAACATACATACTGTTTATGTGTATGTTGAAGATCTGCTATACCTAATGAGTTGTCTTCCCCCAGACATTAGGGTTACAATATGTTTCTTTTATGATTCCAATCCAGTCCACTTTTGCTGTGGCTCAGCATTTAAATAACCTTTATCAGATTTGATGGTTTAGTCTCAGACTTTCCCAAAAAGTGTTGTGCTTTTCTTTCACAAATGTGGGAATGAAATTGTGTTAAAATGTACAAAACAGTAGCAGCTGGCACCTTGTATGGTAGCCTCGGCCACCAGTGTATGATTTTGTGTGTGAATGGTTGAATGTGAAGCGCTTTCAGTGGTCAGATGACTAGAAAGCAGCCTAGCGAGACCAACCTGAAGAACCTTTTTCAAAACACCTGTGAAGAAGAGGAAGGACAGAAAAGAGAGGGAAGGCCCGCCTTCCCCTAGGACCATATATACCCTGCACAGTTTCAATCTTTTTGTACTTCAACTTGCAAAACCTGTTACCAGCAGAATCCTCACTAGAGACGTAACTGTCTGACAGGAGTTAAGCAGGGTCCCTACCCAGGACGTCCCTATCAAAGCTTGTTTCTGCATTGCACTTGTTTATCTTGCTAACTAGCTTAGCTCAGCTCCTTATGAGATGGACACACATAATGCTTGCTTGGTCTGTCTTGGCATGTTGCATGCAAAAGCTACATCAACTAACCCAGAAACCTGTGTGCACTGTCGCCGACTCTGAAGGACGACCCTAGAGAGAAGTGTGGCATTCCTGATGAAGATGCTGGAAGCCTCTGTTGTCCAAAGCTGCCGAATCCTCCGCCAAGTTGGAGCTTGAAGGTAGAGATGGTGAGGGCAGAGTGGGCCAATCATGGGGGGAGCAGGTGGATGCAATCCTTCCCCTGGATGAATTTACCGGCATGGAGGAGGAGTCAGCCGACTTCACGGCCGCTATGGATAATGTACCATTAGTGGTACTGTCCGAGGATGAAATATCCATTGCTGCTTCAGGAGGTTTCTCTGAGGAGGACGCTGAAGTAATGACAAAGTTGGAGCCACCGTGTTTTCACCAAGTGCTTAGAGGCAGTGAATTCTATAGAAAATCGTGCCCAATTATCATCCTGAAGGATAACCGCCTTCAACTGATGTCAATCAGTTCTTAAGCCGCATTGCACCGACTGTCTCTGTCAGTGCCAGCGATTACTGGTGTTTATGGCCTCTATGATTCCAGCTGTGCCTGTAGGCTTGCTGATATAAATCTACGGGAACTATATGATGTCTTTCTGTCAGTGACACATTTTTACGACATGGGTCTGTTGTCTGGTCACCACAGTCTGGTGTGCAGCGACAATACATACATAATTGTGTTCATTAACAAACAGGAAGGAACAAGCTCTCTCTCTCTCCTCTCACTCTCTCACAGGATACTGTAATGGAGCTTGTTGTCTCTCAGAGCGACGCACATCAATAGGTGTTGAATCCTCTGATTGTGCTAATCCAAACCACTCTGGAGGGCATGCATGTCATGGGATTATTCATGACTCTGATCACTTGCCGCTGACCCAGAAAAGTATGGTTTGAGGAAATCAGGACACTACTGGGGAGGCCGTGGTGCCTTCTCATGTGTAGAAACCTATCTCAGGCGCACGGCCAAATATGGCACCCTCGCCCGGAAATCTGTTACATGTTAGCTTGGCGTCTGAAAGGGAGAATCTGATGGCCACAGGTTTGCCCGGAAACAGAATACAGAGTGCCAGAGCGCCATCCACACAGGGGCTGTATGCATTTAAGTGGCACATATTTGAGGCAAGGTGTGTAGAGGGGATATTTTTCCTTTCCAAAGCTCTGTGGTGGATATTTTGACTTTTCTTTAAGAATTACTGGAAAAGGGTCTGTCCTTTTCCACGATTAAAGTCTACCTGTCTATCTCTGCCTGCCATGTGGGATTTGAAGGGAAATCCCCTGGGCTCCCATCCTCTGGTGATATGGCGTATGAAAGGCGTGCTGCATAAGAAACTGGTGCGTAAAACAATGGTCCCTCAGTGGGACCTTATTCTAGTTTTATACACACTATGTGCTGCACCATAAACATTACAATCTATTGGTATCAATATGTTCTCATATACACACATGGGAAACACATGGGAGATATCCATGTGCTCTCATTTCATCTTCCATGCATTCAGTTTGCACTTGACAGTTCTAAGGTGGTGTTGCACCCTAATCCAGCATCTAACTGTACGTTCACACCAAAAGCTGCCAGAGCTGCAAAATAGCTGAATTTGCTCTAGCAGCACTGCTGGTAAAATATTTGCAGCTCAAGTCGCTCATGGTGTCAAATTCTGAACATTTGATTATGATTCTCAATTTAAAGGAGCACGCAAGGAGTAAGCAAGTTACTGGCTGGAGCACAGAAATGTGACTTTGTGCATTTGCCTGAGTACAGAAACTTTCACGTTTGGACAATGAAAACAGAATAAAAAAATCTAAATAGATCTGACATTAAACATTAGACACACACAGCCTGTGCTGCGTTATGTTGTCACGTAAATAACAAATTCCAGCACTTACATAGGCCATAGCACAACACAGCAGCATGTCAAGTGGGCCAAACCCAAACCCAATATGAGCAAAATTTTTTGATTTGTTATTCCCCGCCTAAGCTGTAAACCTAGGGGAAACACTGTCAATGGTTTGGGTTTGAGTGCCTACAATGCAATCAGTTAAACAGGTGGTAAGGAGAGCAAATGAATTGCATTCCTGCTAATAACAAGCGTTCCAAAACACAAAGAAATTGTATAAGTATGTGCACCTGTCCACACTTGTGTATCGATTTCACATGGAAGAAGACACTCTTGTAATTTGTGCTGCCTTGTGGTACCTGTGTGGATGCAGCCACCATCGGGTCTGGGTTCATGATATCCTCCGGGGCGAACAGCATGGGGAATATTATCAGCTGGTGCAGAAGCTGCGGCTGGATGGGGAGAGGTTCCAGTGCTACTTCAGGCTGAACATAGATCACAGCTTGCTGCTTGTTTTGAAGTAAGAACGAATGTGTGGTAGGAACTAAAAGTTTCTGAGGATGTTCTCTGGGTTCTACACAAGCGATGGACATCTACATTCCAATTGGTTGCTGGTCATTTGCAGCTCAAATGCGTCATAGCTAATTTGCATAAAGTTAACCAGTCTTCAACTTTCATTTGCAGCTAAATTTGCCAAGCCGCTGCCACTCATCACTTTTGCAGCTCAAAACGCCTCTAGTCACCACATGTCCATTGAAAATGAATTAGACCTGTCATCTTTGCAGCTCTGACAGCTTTTGGTGTGAACGTACAGTTAGGTTCCTGCCATGTCATATAAAGCGTTGTCTTTTGAACTGACATCTATTTCACCACCCCCCATTTGCATCAGAAAAGCAACAGCACCTGTATAAGTTATGCTCAGTACGAGTGTTGCATGTGTTTATTGACTGCATACGGGGGATACAGATAACTGACCAGCTTTTTGTCACTCAAAGGATCCACCACAAATGCCCTGTTGCCAGACATCAAAGGACATCTCTAGAGGTCCTTTGTCCATGCCTTGACAGGTCAGAGCTAAGTCCAATTAAAGGACGCCCCCCTGTGGATCAGGGGTATCTCTGGTGATGCATTTTCAAGTGGTTATACATTATAGAGACATACTTCTTATTAATTAATGATATAATAATAAATAATAATAATTCTGCAATTATTATATTCAATATCTGCTGATATTTTCTCCTAAATCCTACACACTGGGACTTTAAGCACACTCACTGCACTAAGTGCTACTCTGTCTCCTTACGCAGAGTGCCCAGAGAATGCTCTGCTGCCCCAAGAGTTTGGTCCTTGCAAAGGTAACCAAATGGTAATGCCCCAAATTTACAAACATTTCAGTTCATGCCAAATTGCTACATGGTGCATGGAGTGACCATAAATGATTGCACACATTGTTGGCATCCCCCTAATGAAACATTAATTGAAGCCAAAAAAATGGATCAACACATATTAGAATAAAAAGTTCTAGCATGAGCAAAGGTTCCTATATTTTTGGATTGTTGGAGTGGCCTGGTTGGTGGTTTCAACTGAATGAAAAATGACTGATTTACAGAGAAAGGTATACTATACATGGTGATAAATAAACATTACTAAAACAAAGCTTGACAAAGAACAAGGAGTAATCTTTATGTTCCTTCTCTTTTTTTAATCTTGGTGGATAGAGGTTGTTGCATTCTTTCCTTGGATTTCTCGTAGCGCTGACTGTTGATTATAATATCATGTACAGGTTTGATTCAATCATATTCAGAAGCAATGTATTACAATTCTTGAAAATAAAATGTGGAAATAATTAAGTTAGGCTGGGTTACCCAGTTCAAAAATAACAAAGCACTGAGCCGTCTTTCTGTAAGCTCTGCTTATGAAACCCTAACTTCTCCCACTTTCCTACTTACTGCTGGTGTTTCTATTTTTAAGGACAACCGGTAAAGTGACTTCTTCTTGCTGTCTATTAGACCTCTTGCATGGTCGGTAGAGGAGGGAGGAAGGCAATGATTGGCTGTCAATCACAGTCAGTGGTGCAATGGTGACAGTTAAGATTAGCCTTACACCATCTAGTTTAATGTTTTAATGTAATGTCTATATAAAACATTGAAATAGAATCCTGCATCCTGATAGAATGTTTAAGTCATTCTATTGTGTGAAAATACAGACCTTGCGCCAATAGATACTTAGTGCATATGTATCTATGGAGGAATTTTTGTGTCTTTTTGTTGCAATCACATAAAACTGTTTTAAGAGCATATTTCTTGAACTGCAATCAAAAATCAAGTTTGTAAGTAAAAACATGTGATCATTTTACTTATAAATCAGTACTCTTTGCTTGCAGATCAGTCCTCTGCTTGCGAGTTAAAGTTTTGCTTGCAAGTTCAACTGCACTTAATAGGCGAGGTCTACGCTGATGGATGAGAGAGAGAAGAGTTTCTATTGATGGGTCTGACTCCATACAGAGCGGGCTACACCCACGATTCCCTCTCTCCCACTGGAAACGCTGGACAGTTAGCATTACTGCTACACCTCGGGGCATTGACGGTATTGACCATTACGCCATCGAATAGTTCTGCCCCGGCTAAACAAAAGCAATCTACATGCACCAGTTCAAATAAAACATTCTT